>OX638360.1:3814688-4206016 GCA_951812935.1 Hermaeophaga mercurialis | reverse complement strand
CAGCGACACTTATAAATTAAGAAGCTAGGTTAAATTTCGAATTATATTTTTTATTGAATTGTGTCGCAAAACTATTTAAAAAAAGTACATTACTTCGAAGGTAATTCAATTGATGATATAAACGAAGATTTTTGATATTATGGGGAGTTTTTACGAAAATAAGAGAACACTGCAAAAACAGATCTGTAAATTTACAGAATATAACGTTGGCAATTTTGTAACCAACGTTAAATTATGTATTTTTTACAATTACAATATTTAATATGTAAATATTTAAATCATTTATAATGTATACTAACGCAACAAATTAGGTAATTATACTTAATAGATTACGTAATATAACTTAATGTATTGTGTAAAATTACATTATATACAATGTAAACAACGCAAAAAAAGTTATGTAGTTGCTATTAATATATCATTTAATTTTACATTAGTTTATGTAAAGAAACTTAATAAATTGTGGAAATATACTACGTATATTATGTGTATAAACTTTATAGATTGTGTGAAAAAGCTTTATAAATTTTGGAATAGTACTTAATAAATTGTTTATATTTACTAAATATTTTAATTTACATTGTAAAAATCGCAAAGGAAAAACAATAATCTTTAAACCTATATTTTGAATTTAATCATATATGACACATTTTGTTCCAACTGAAACCTAAAATTCATAAAATAGCTACAATTTTGTATTATTACGTTTATGTAAACAAAATGTGTCTTATTAGAAATAGATTAAATTTCAAATATAGGCTAAAAGTATATTGTTTTTGAGTTTTCGATTTAGAATGTAAAATGTAATTTTTACAATATATAGTAAAATATCGAGTATATAAAAAAATAAATTTAAATAAGATACAGATATTCTAAAAAATATGCAAAAAACATAATCTTCAATTTTATCTTAAATCAGCAAATTAATTTTTTTTGTATATTATGATCTATAAAAATAAAAAAATGTGGAAAAGATAAAAAAATTCACATATTTTGATAAACAGTTTATTACATATTTATAATAAAAACATGAGAATTAGTTAACTCTAACATAAACATTTTTTAAATAAAATAAAAGAGTATTATTGTCTATATAACGTTACATTTTTTATCAAATTAAAAACTTTTTTCTTTGGGCCGGTAATTTTTTTGCACTTAGAACCTGAATCAGGATGTATTTTTAAATAATGTCTTTGTAAAAACTCTACTGTAGTCCCTACTGGCGAAGAATATTTTAAATTCATTATAAAATACATAGAGACGCAGACTTTCATAGCATCTAACAGAGACGTGTATCCTTCTTCATCGATAACTTGTTGGTCAACAAAAACTTTGTAAATTGTGTTTCCATCGAACTCTAAAACAAGACAATTCTAATTAGAATTGGGATGTACAAAGCCATTACCATTTATAATTTTCAATTTGTTAAAATGTATAAAATTTAATAAATTGTTAAAATAAAAAATCTTATACATATATATTTGAATACAGAATAAAAATACCGTTCAGATGAGGTATTATATGACCTCTTCGAAGTTTGAATGACAAATACTAAACCGATCAAAAGATAAAATAATATTAAAAAATTTTTACACCGTTAGCTGTAAAATTAAAATACCCTTTATAAAGTAAGTCACATATCATCTCGTTCTATTTATTTATTATTTAATGATATTTTTAAAGGCTTACCAAATATTAGAATGCAAGGAGTTCCAGGTAAATTTTCCAAGTACTCTTCTGAGGACCCTTCACAATTCCTTAGCAAAAAGGAAATGTCATCTTTGAAATAATTTACAATACAGTTAATTACAAACGTGATCCTGCTATTTTGGTCTTGATTTTCTTGCCAAATTTCTTCTTCTATTTTTAATTTAGATTTAAGAAAAGACAGTAGATTGTCTCTTCTTTCAACCAGATTATTCAATAAATGGATGTTTGAGTTAGTCAGTTTGTTAAAATGCCAGAAAATTGCCAACTTTGAGAGTAGTATCGGCCACTCTTCTCTGATAACTGACACTGTTCGGAAATTTTCGGAGTTCAAATAATGTCTGATGGCGGCATATGTCTTTTCACAAATACTATAGAAATCTTCATCTGAGCTTTGAGTATTCCTTGATTTTTCGGCAATGTTGTTTACATTAATATCTTCTGTTAATGTAGGTGCCCAATTTATGCACCCTGCTCGAGCACTTACAAATCGTTTTTTTAATATTAAGGGACTTAGCTCGTTCTTTTTTCTTTTGTGAGGACGGTTTAAGTAATTATTGCGATCTTGCAACTTACTGACTAAAGAGTGACTTCCATCACCAAGAACTATTTTATCCTCATCAACGTCCATAAAAGTATTTGGATACATATCGATAATTTTTTTAGCAATAATTTTGAAAGCTTTTGTAGGAATGTTGGTTTTAATCGAACGCATGTCATCAATAATATTTTGAACTAGATTGTTAATTGTTAATTTGTTTTTAATACCTTTTTCAAATTCAGAAATATGATCAGGTTTTATTCTACAGATAGGTTTTTGTATATCAAAATTTAACCACTGGTACTCAGTGTTACAATCTACAGTGTGAGATATAGTAGTGTTCTCAGTTGTATTTGTTACTTGTATCAAATTATTGTTTTGCTTGGTCGTTACTGTTAATGGTTGCAGTTGTATCAAGAGATGTAGTAGTTATACCAGAAGAGTTACTAATTTCTGCAACGACTTTAGAGACAGCAGGAATCCACTCTTGATCTTTTTCTAAAAATATTAGTATTTCTGACTCGACATAGGGTACAATTTCATCATCAATTGGTGTGCCATTACTTTCTAACACTAACATTGAACCGTTAAGCTGCAGTTTATTAGAAGCTAAAAAAAAACAAAAAGTTATTATTTCTGTTTACCTTGACCATTAAAGGAATATCTTTGTTAATTAGAAATTAAAAATGGATGCTCGAGAGGGAAATAATTTTTAAGAGAAAAATTGAGAGAAATTACGCCCCGACCGGGTTCGAATTCATGTTGCCAGATCCAAGGTTTCAATGTTAGACAATGGCTATTTAATTTTTAAATCCCACAAATCTAATTGGTTAAAATGTTGACTTACCATTTAAAATTATCCTGCTATAAACATCTTCTTCATCATCATCTACTAAAACAGAGCATTTTTTGTCTCTTTTTTGAGACCAAACAATATACACCGATTTCATTCTCTAAAATAAAAAAAGCAGTCACTTGTTCCTAGTGTATAGAAAACAGAAAACATTATGCGATATCAAAAAATAAAAATATCAGAATTTTTCTTAATTACTTTACTACTACGTATAATACCTTCTTTATTTTAATTTTTGAAGAAATAATATTGTATACAAGTTCCTGTGAAAAAATGAGAAAATGTGGGAAAATATTTTTAAAATCAATTCAATGAATGACGGTTTTGGTTGGTTAGTACCGTAGACATTTTAGATTTTATGGTTAAATGCCGTATACAAACATATATGTATATGTCTATGGTACAACCAGATTTATTAACAAAGGCGAACTATTTTTCATAATATTTTTTTCTACAATGAATTGATCTTAGTAGGCCACTCTTTTCTGCTGAATGAATTTGTTTAAAAAGAGTGTCTTTTAGAAATTCGTACTCCCTCATATTTATATTGTTTTTTTCTTGAATTTGTTTCAACATATATAGAGAATTGACTCTATCTAGATCTGTAAAACCTTCAATAATAGTTTGTAGGGATTTGTTACAAAAAAAATATTTCGACTGCAATGTTAAATACATCGTACCTACTATACTTAAACTTACTTGTTTCAGTTCATTATCAGAATCTATATGAATCAAATTAGAGGTGCAGTCAGAATCTAAATCAATAGCTGCTTTTTCATTACTGCTATGATTTGAATTTTGGGCATTATTTTGAATAGTATCATTTGTCTGGAAATGATTCCTTGTAACATGACTTCTAAATGTATTAATATTTTTAAACAGGGCAATTCTACCGCAAATATTATTCATAGGACACAAAATTTCACAGTTCTTTTGAAAATGCTTGTACACGTGTTTAAATATTTCATACCCGTGAAAAGTTTGGAAATTACAGACAGAACACTTTATTATACTCGTATTATGAACATCGTTTGAATGAATATCGTAATGATGCCGTTTAACATGTTGTTTAAAATTATTGTATTTTAGAAATTTTAGAAGGCAACCATTATGTTTACATACAAACGAAGCCCACGGCCAATTTCGGTGTAAATATTGATGTAAATCATATTTTCTCACTGTTACACATTGAAAATTTCAAATGTTACATATAAACATAATTAAAATATGGTACTTACTTAAACAAACAAACACTAAACCTCAAATAAATAGACTTTATTTTTATTCCGTTAATCACAATCCTCCAGCGTTCTGCCTACTTTAAGTAACAATTAAAACATTGCATCACTTCGGGTCGAGACAGGTTTGAAGCTACTGCGCAATTGCACTTTTTTACAATACAGATTGTGTAACATAATATTCACTGTAATTATTAGGTTTATTTACAGCATCATATGTTGAATTACAAAATATATTATGTAAAATGTTTATTCCAATGTAAAGTTCCAATAATAGTGTAATTTTACCAAAATATGTTTTGTAAGGTTACTATGTAAATAGTATTTACATTATTAGATGTGTATTTAATACATTTACCTAATATATTTGGTGAAGTTTACATAATATGTATAGAACATTTACAGATTTTTTTTTCAGTGTGGGTATAAATATTTGCTAATGTTTTTTTATTCCACTTTTTTTAACAACATTTCACAGGTGCAACATTTGTGTAGGTATCAGTTACCGGTGACTGACATTGATTAACTAGAAATAATACACTTTTTCATCATATTATATTTGATTATGATAAATGACATTGATACTGTTTTTTAAGTATTTTTTGCAGGTATTAATAAATTATTTATCAAAAAACTTCCTACATTAATTCGTACGTCGCACGTTGTATATAAAAAATAAAAAACCTACAAGATACACTTGTTTTCTGTAATGAGGTAATATAACCAGTAGTTTTTTGCAGGTGAATTTGTTTCGTTACGCAATTTCTTATAGATTTTATCTCCTTCACTTATACTATTTACATAATACGGTTTGACCTTCTTGTCACTTACTATTTTTTTGTCATAAAAGTGAAAATGAAAGGTTATCTGTCTCAAAGTCTCGATATACCTTTGACTCTAAGAAAATATTAAAATTTATCGAACGACTCCAGCGTAAAATACAAAAATTAAACATTACTCTGGAGAAATTATCATAACGCAATTTTCTCGTTTTATTTTCATCTTTTTCCACAAACGTTCTTGAGAGACGCAAATAATATTCAGAGCGGCGACGGGATATTTCAACCAGTGGAAATTCACAACTACAGGACTGTAACGTCATTACATTTTATAACCTAATAATTCCTGATATTTCAGATCATATTTTTAATATGTATTTAATTATTTTTAAACCGTTTCGAGAATTCGATAAATATCCTTCTTTCACAGCTTTCATTTATAATGAATTACTTGTCGTTGTCCCCAACAAAATACATATCAGCGTCTCTATGAGAAGAAAAATGTTATTTTCTCGTTTTTTCCTGGTTTTCGTCCTATAAAAGTGGCCGTAATTTCTAGATAAGCCGTGATATAAACGAATTGAGTATTTTATTGGATTCAAAGGACCCAAATAATCCTTAGATTTTGGTTCCATTTTTTGTGACGTGGAAATACAGTACAAATTTTAGGTTTTTGGCCATTTTCAATTGATTTTAGGTAAAGGCTATAGTTTTTATAAATATTCTTTTTAAATCTCTATTTCAATGTTATAGAAAAAAATAGCCAGACTAAAGCTAAGTGCGGTCCTGACTAAACCTAAATAAATTCTTTTGTTAACGAATGTTCTCGCTGAAAATCTTGAATAAGGTAGGTATTTACTAAAAGTAGGTATATTCAGCATTCAGCACAGAAATGTGCCAAAATGTTTGGAGATACTCCAAATTGCTTCAATAATACAGAATTTAAACTTTTTTTTTAAAAGAGCATTCCCTTTATTTGCTTTACTCAGAAAAACTTAATAATAAAAATACTCAAAAGTAAATTACGATTGTCCTACTCTTGCGACATATTTACCATTCGTGAAGAAACCATCATTTTATACACTTTTTGTTGAACAACCCATATTATAAAAAGTAAAAACTGTTTGAAAAAAGTACTAATTGACTATTTATTTTTATTATAAAATCTACAGGTAAATATAATGCCCGGTATAAATTTAATATGAGATGAAGTTGACTACTTAATCTCAGGATGAGTTCAAATAAAAGTGTGGTTTAAACAATATAATTATCTAAATTTATTTTTAAACAAAGGAAAAGTAAATAAAATAAAAAATAATTAAAATCATCAACAATCATCACTTTTAGTTTTTTGTGCTGTAATTAAAAGTCCAATTCTTACCTCTTCCCATGTGTCCATTCAAAATGTCTGTCATACCTCGGCCGTTGACCCAAATAAAGTTTATTACATTCCAACTGTGCTAATTAAAAAAAAATTAATTTCACCTTCTTATTGGTTTATTTACTTCTATTGATAAAACTATTGTCTGTTTCTTATAATTTTCCTTTTTTAGGTTAAACACTTTATGATTATATTGTTTTTATAACAATAAACAATACTAACTAAATGCTTTGAATTATTCTCTATCAGGTAATATCAGTTAAGTTTAGTTTGATTACTATTTTTTTTTTAAGAAAATTTGAATTTGGTGTTGTGTAATAATTTTAAATCTCTTACAATAATGACACTTAATTATATAAACTTAAAAAAATTATTGATTACAAAAATATAACAATATAAATTTTTACTCGTTTTTGATTGTATCCAAAGAATGAACTATTTATAATGAAATATTTGATGTTTTTACTTGCATCTTGGCATTATAATTTTTATTTCTACATTAAAATTTAGTTTATTATTCAGATACAACAAAGCCTAATTTTTTTACAATGAATTACCTTCATTTTGTTTTAATCGAAAAATTTTAAAATCTTACGTATTTGATTCAAGTGTTTGTATATCCGCTTTCAAAATTCTAAGCTTAAACCAACTGTATGGTCAAAACCCATTCAATTCCTTAGCGTCGTTTCTCACAATCACACTCTGTAGACTTAATTAAGTATTAATGCTCGAGTGTAAAGTGTTCCCAAGACATACCGGACACATTCGGTCATGTTATTAAAACAAACGGGCGTAATGTTAATGAATACAACCAGATGCTGTCTAGAACCCTTGAAGTAGGACATATATCAACTGGAGTGTGGTTGTTCTATGTCTACGCGATATCGGCAAATCTCGCTTTAATCAGCTTGATCGACGAATAAATGTATCATTACCTAAAGGTGGTATACATAAATATAATTAGCGATATTTTGATAGCTGATATTTCCTTCCTATAAGAAACACAAAGACGATAAGAAAAAACATTATAAAGATATTACTAGAGACCAAAGAACAGAATGGAGACTCAGGATTTATTTCACTTATAATGAAATAAATGTTTTAGTATTTAAGGGAGGCGGCAGTATATATTTGCAGAACAGTTTGCCTAACATCTTTGGGAAAGTAATTTTTATAATTCAAAATGTTTAATATTATTTTTTAATTTATAACTACTAGGTGAAGCAACCTCTTATTTACAAATCATAATTATATTTTCTTTAAAAGAGTTTACAATGAATGTTTCTATTATATATATTTTCTAATTTTTAAAAGTATGCGCTCAATATACAGTTTCTGCTTAAATCTTTTTCACATCAATCGAACAAAAATTTCGAGCTTGCTTCTAAACCGTATGTTTTGTAAAATTCTAAGATGGAGTATGATTCGACCTTTAGTCTCAAATTGTCCATAATAGATCCAATTGTAAAATATTTAGTGCACCTTCACTTTTACAGGCGAAAGTATCATTTGGAAAACAAGATTTATTCCAATAATTCCTTTACTAGAATAAATCATGAATTCAAGTCTCAAATTGTAGTTTCACAGTGATATCCGAAAAAATGTTGATTTTGTTTTTGTTCAAAATAAAAATTCGAGATATACAAACAAAAGGTCGCTTAGAGTACAACAAAAAAGTTTCCTACTTGTTAAACAATATTGAATTTTGAGCTTCATAGAACAAGATAATCAGCAGAGATATATTTTTCGGATGTCTGTGAAAAAGATTTTGACTTTTAGTATTTCATAATATTTGTTATTTAAATATGTAACTTTTTCATCTATTTTAACCGACTTTCTCATTTTCCTATTTATCTGCTTTATTTTGGGACAATATTTGTTTACAGAATATATAAATAATAGTTTGAAATAAAATAATAATAATAATAATAATGGGGTGTGGCATATTTTTTTAATATTGCGCTTATTTCAGTACCTACCTAGCATACAATTTGAGACCATTTTGGTTTCATTATATTTTTTCTTTTAACAGAATAATTTGAAAAATCATTTTTGTTTAGTTCCTAGATAAATTTTCTTTTTAATTTTCAAACATTTTAATTATTATACATAGATATATTATATTTCTAGTATGTGTGTTTGGAGCGTTACAAAAACAATTATGAGCAATGTTTTAGCATTAATTCTATAATAGTTTATTTTTTCCAAACGTTCCATTAGTAGAAATATCGAAGACAAGGCTCGTAAATCGAGATCGAAACACACCCAACCTTGGCGTTTAAATTTTTTTTATTTCTATTAGCTCCTAATTGTTTACATAACTAAATTTTATGTTTTCGAAATCGATTTCATTGTTCGCATATACTCTATGTGATATAGTACCGATGAATTAGCTTCTCAACACCAAATAAACTTCTTAATTTTCCTACTTGATCTTCACTTGAAACATGTTTAATATTTAAAAAATATATAAAATTATTTTCTCCACGACCATTAGCGGAATGTGCTAATTCCAAAATCATTTTTAACAAATTAATATTAACATTCTCACTCTTGAGATAGAATATTCATTCCGAAACACTTGCTTCTTATGTGTTTTGCATGTATTTTCATTCTATAACAAGTGATGGAATAACTTTCCGTAATTTTTTTAAACAATATCGATAGCCATGGATGTCAAAACTATCAATGATTGCAAAATGCAGTAAATTTGTGATCGTGGAGAAAATATACTCTGTAACAAAATTCGATACTTATGGATCCGAACGAGAGCATTATCAAATTTTAAAGGGGTTGTGGAATGAGCTCTTCAAACCATACTTTAATTCAAATAACTTCTTTAATTTACTCCAGCAATAAGTTCTGATTCCGTTATAGAAAGTGAGACAGATCTCTGTTTCTGATTGTGCCTAGTGATTGTTCCACTAGCAAATATAAAAACGATCTCTGTTGTAAGCTCGCTTGTTTACAAGTCGCGAATTTAATCTGTACACTTCCAGTAAATATTGCATACCATAATTTGTTCTACCTTTTATACATGTTTACATATGTATATTAATATTCTTTTTGACGGAATCCAATCTTATTTACTGGAAAATTGAAACCATTGTGAAATAAAATTTATAAGATATCTAGTCTATCGTACAATAAGCTGTCCACTGCAGACTGAAATTGTTCGCCTTCTCTTCTAGTTTGACCTATTTCCATGTAACAGAAATTGTACGTAAATACTAAACCTCTACGATACTTATCATGTGTACATATATATTTTCGTGTCCAATTTCTTATGCCTAGTTCTTTAACGTTCTCCTTTGCCAGAAATAACCATTATCTCCTCGGACGTCCTCTTGTACCCCTTCTTCCCCTTTCCATGATTGCTTTTGTAACTCTGTCCATTGGATATCTATTTACATGTCTCACTCATCTCACTCTATGCGTTTTAGTATTCATTATTATGTATTCTTATGATTTCTTTATTTGTTCTTCTCCAGATATAATTTTCTTTTATGCCACAAAAAATATTTGGTAATATTTTACTTTCTCAATTTTCTCATATCTCTAACATTTGTTCGTCTAATTTATTTAAAGTCCACCATTTGCGCCCACCTAGTTCGGCAGGTTGGATAATTGCTTTATACAATCTAAATTTTATCGCTCTTGTCACAGTTTTGGATTCAAAAAACTTCCTGCACTTCTCATTTCCTTCATGCATCACTTTTCCATTTTCCGCTTCTCAGTCTGTATAACTGCACTCCTAGATAGCTGATAGTATTAACTCTCTCAAAAATGTACTTGTAATTTTTGCATTTTATTTTCACATTTATTTGTTGGGATGAGCCTTGCTGAGTCAGTTCCATTATTTTCATTTTTGGTTCATGTATTCCGAGTCCACATAATTTAAATACCTTCCCCAATTGTGCAAAAACGGTCTTCAATTCCTGTATCGATCTTGTAATTCTTGGCAGGTTACACTGGAATGTATTTTGTTCTATCTCGATATCTTTTCCAAAACCTGTCCTTATCTTTACCCCTGATTTACTTTGAAAATTTGGGATATTCTATCATTGTTATCATTCTTGCTCTATTGACTGTATCGGTTAGTTCTTTGTAATCTATGAAGATCGTATGCAGTGAGAGCTTATATTCTTCTGCACTGATTTGTATCTGTTTTGACAGGAATATTTGATAATATGCCGATCTATATAAATGAAAATTACATTGATAATCTTCTACAGTTATCTCGGCTTTTTCCATTATTCTTTCTTTAATCACTGTAGCCAATACTTTGTAAATACCATCTTGCATAGCGATTCCTCAGTATTTATCACATACTTTTTAAAAATTGGGCATAACAAAGCTCTAGTGTATTCGTGTTGCGTCCTGTGTCTTCTCTATTTATTTCAGTATTCTTTTATTTCACATTGCCTCTATTTTGGATTACTCTCATGACACCTCTTGTCTACTATTTTTAAGTACATAATTTAATTTTGGTGACATCTAATTTTCTCTTCACTCCTTTTCCATTGTAATACTCAATTTGTTTTAAGAACTTTTCTACGACAGGATTTTCCGACAGATAAAGCTGCTGGCACTTGGAAAATCCATATGGTGCTGAACTTGTGTGTGCAGCTTTTCAGGAAATTCTGAGGCTTTGTGTTAATAACGAAGTTATAAAATAAATAGATAATTAGAAGGGAGAACAATATGATAATTCCGATGCAGAAACTTGGCATTAGAATCAGTTTTCATTCATGGAATTGAGCTAAGAGAATTCATTTGTATAATAACGCTCCAAAGAGTACGTCTTAATTTACTAATTGTATTTGGTCGAAAAAAATTTTATTAGCATTTAAATACCGGTTTTTTCCTATTTTGCAAATTTTCGTTGACTGCAGTTTCAGCAAATATAAATCGACGTTGAATATAAAATTTAAAAGGAAGAAAGGACAGCCCAGTTAAATGGGAAAATACTTTAGATTAAAACATTTTTACTTGATTTTCTTTATGGGAAAAGTTTGAGGTAAGCAGATTGAATTGGATTGGATAGGAAATCTATTTAAAAATTTTAAAAAGAATTGTGAAAAGATTTCCAGCTTTTGAATAATCGGTTAAAAGGATTGAGTTTAAGTGAATATTTAATTCTCAATGAAACTGCAATTTTAATAACAAATGCAGTTCTTCGTAATGCAGATTTGTAAGTGTTTTTAAAATATTTCTAGTAATTTGAATAATTTAGTTTTTGACTTAAAAGCTCATGAGCGAAAGGATAGTATCGTAGGGCCAATGAGTCAACGTTCAAAGAACCCATATTTGATTTTTGTTTAATTTTAAAACAAAAAGTTCCAATAAATATTTGTTCTAAAAATAGTTTTTTTATTACTTTTAACTCCCGCTAACAATGTTAATACTATTCTCAATGTGCTAAAAGTCAGAATATCATTAAAATTAAAAAAAAAAAATGAATTTAGGTTAAAAATATGTCCCCGGCTAATCAAAGAACCCGCATACCCTCTAACAATAGGCACTCTTGTAATGCTTTTTGTATATATTTTATTTGCATTTCTCGCCTGTATACACTTCAAAAGATACAAACACATCATTAAGGTTCAACTCGAAGGAAAACATGAAACTCCTTAGATAATTTTATTACTACAAATTAGCGTTCTCTCTTGCTCCAGAATTTCCTCGGAAGTATTTGCATAATCTGAGCAAAACTTCAAAGTCTATTTATTGTTTACCCGCATTTTAATCACACCTTTCTAGTTCGGGCAAATAAAAGACTTTCTTATCCTCAACGTCGACGATATTGTTTTTGTTTATTTTTTGGTCCTTGAGATAAGGAATATTCAAATAAAGAAAATTAGGAAGAAAAAATTCGAAGTCAAGTAAATAGGCTAAACTTTGCTTTTATTGTTTTCACACTTACTTTCTTATGCTCTAAAACTGAAGCTTTTAAGTACATCCTATATTAAACGGTCCAGTCGCTGCGTGGCCTAAAATGGTGTGAAAATAAACATTCATATCAAGTTGCTTGTTTCTACTTTGTTTTTCCGTTCGTCCATTTTCTTGTGGGCCCAACCTCCTGAGTAAGTCTAACAATATTTGCCAGGAACAAGGATAATAGACCCACTTTAACCAACTAGCGGGGTATCCTTATTTACTTTGCCGACAGCTTTTAACGAAATGCTTAACAACCAGAGCGTACCGAAGAATAGTTATCGGCATAAATGGTATTTATATCCAAAATAACAGAATTATATAAATTAGGTGCGTGTGCTGGCATGTTGAAAAAAAATGTCATCAAAAATAGCACAAATGGACGTGATACGTTCGTCAAATTACGAAAATAAATAATAAATTCCAAATATTTCGAAAACGACTTGAAGTAATAAGATGATTCAAAATTCAGAGAGGCAGGTTTTTACACCAAAGTGGGGGACGCATTCCTTTTTATAAAAATAGTTTTAAGTAATAGAGAAAATGACAAAGAACTGTCAAAACAAGAAAAGGAATACGTTCCCCCGTTCATGCAGACTTTTTAAATTTAAAGTTTTAATGCAACTTTTTTTTAATTTTCACCACTTAACTTTAACCAATAAAACGACATTTCAAATACTTGAAAAAATTAGTCATTAGTTACGCCTATACACTAAAATTATACAAATCTATAATCTGGCAACAGTGCAAATTACTATTTGTACAGTACCGTCTGCGGAAATTGTAAGCGACTTAAGTAATCATGGAGTATACTTTCACCCCGAATGCTAAAAATCACAATAGATATTTTTCGTATACACGAAGAGATATAGGAAATACATTTTACTATATACTTAATTATTCAAAATTTGCCTAAAAATAAAAATATATTAGCGAATTTAAAAAATTACTATGTTTTTTTCGGAACTATATACACAAAATATTAATTTTTTTCGATAAAAACAGTGAAAGTTTGTTTTCATGAAAATGCGTTTTTATAAAACCATGTTTTTTTTTATCAATTTTTATCACATTAACATTGTGATTATTGATACATTTTTGGAAACTTCTCTAAATTATTTTCAATGCACCACTTCTCCATAAATATTACCCACCACAAATATATATTATACCCTAGTCATTCATATGTGCGTCAATAAAATTAAATCTATTTTCAAATAGAACCGGGCCTGTGCAATATTCTAGTGGAACAGCTATGTTGCCATAGCAGTTTTGTTGAAATTGTATTCGTTTCTTTTTTTGTTTCATGTATTCAAGTCGGAAGAAAGGAGACGTGTTTATAGTTAGAATGTTTGTAGGTCTTTATGAACTATGTGGTCTATAAGGAGATAAATGTTATTAGTAGGAAAAAGTCACGTGATGGTGTCGGCTCTTAATATATGGTCAAACATCAGGGGGGGTGTACTTCAAAACAAGTAAAGAAATTATTCTGAAGAGATAGAAAGGCGACTTTCGCTTGTACGGTAATACATTTTTTTTGTATCTATACAAGGTATTTCAGAATAGTATCTTGGTTCTATGAGTGATTTTGAGAAAAAAATGTATGTGAATCTAGGTCCGTTTTCGCTTTCTGTCTAAAATACAGGGTGTTAAAAGTCCGGACCTGCATGAAATATTTTTATCAAATTTGGTGGCGTAAGTTAGGTGTAGAAACATATTTTAAGAGAAAAACGAATTTTCAATTTTAAACAGTGGCGTCCCAAAGGCCATGACTGCTTATTTTTTGTGGAAATTATGTTACGCCGCAACTTTTCAAAAAATAAAAAGTTATTTTGATTAAATATTATCGAGGAGCTTTCACAAATATACAATGATACAAAGTGTTGGTTGGTCGTTAATAAATGTATGTATGACATGACGGGTGACGTTGTATTGGTGTTGCCGAGCAAAAACTTGGTTCTTATGATTTTTTAAAGAATAAGAAACAAGTTAGATCAGTCCTGTCGACAGCCGTACTATACTAATGAGGAAAATTGGCTTACGCTTTTAGATCTGAAGATCCGATTCTAGAACGCCCAGAACATAAGTATACTTATCGCTGATAGGTTACTCACTTAGTAAAAGAAATTAAATCGAACTTTTTCTTACTCATTTATTGGTCGAGAATATGTTGAAATTATAATAAAATATATGAAGAAAATCACAAATGAAATGAAATTAACAATGTAAACGAATTAAATTCATAGCTTGAATCATTATTAACCGATTAACCGATTGTATTCTATTGACTAACTCAGACAAAGTACCGGCAAATTAAAACTTACAAAAATTAAACAAGGATAATGACACCTTCCCGCAGGAGTACTGTTCGAGACGGACGTTAAACGACAACTAATTTCCAAATTTTTCTAGCTTTTCGATCTGAACTTTTAGCGCTAATTTTGCTTTTGCTGATTTTTACGAATTTCAGTTAATTAAAAAACAAATCTAACAATCTCCTCAGTTCAGAGAATTTTATGAAGGTATAATAATTTGACCACAGCTTTTTTTATGGAAGAATAAAAATCCCGAAAAAAATTTCTAGCGGTCCATTCATGCTTCTTCAGATTATGTCCATTATTTCTATACAATAATTACAATCATAAAACTCATCTGTGATGTCATATCAAGCATCTAATTATATTTCAGTAATATATAATTATAAATATAAAATAAAAAAGTTAACATCAACAATTAATTTGGAAAACTATTTGTATCCCTTTTATTTTTACCTATTGAATTTGTAAATTTGGAAACACACCTAAGCATTTTTATTGAGATATTATTAGAAATATAAAGATTACTAGGTTTATACATTTTATGTTTCTCTTTTACATTTGAATTACCGGGACCATTTCGATAAACTAAAATTTGAAATGAAACACCCTTGTACAACGAAGATTTTTATTAAAAAACCACATCTACGAATTTATGAGAGGTAAACGTTAGTAGGTTTTATAAACTCGTTACATAATGAATGATTTACTTATAAATTTATGCATTTATTCTATAAACAAACGACGATCTTCTCAAGGAATAACTGGGAACTTCGTCCAACTCTCTGTTTAAATCTAATTTATCAATAACTTCCTCAACGAAATCCGTAGTCGAACACTTGCCACCGATATCTTTAGTTTTAACCTTGCCTTCTTCTAGAACTTGGTATAGTGCATCTTTAATCAATCGGCTGCATTCATGTAACTCTAAATGCTTCAGTAAGTTTATAGAAGACAATAATATGCCTGTAGGGTTAACAATGTTTTTTTCCATATTGGCATAATATGAATAACGACCTCCTAGTTCGAAAATGACACATCTAGAGGAGCAACAAGATGCAGGAAGCATCGCCGGTCCCCCAACCAACCCTGCTCCTATAGGCTCGATGATTGAACCATACATATGAGGTGTTACTATGACTTCAAAATACTGCGGCTGGCTTCTTAACATCATTGCGCAATTTCCTATGGACATATGTTTGAATTCTATGTTTGGATAGCTCGTGGATAAGTTGATGCATGTTTCTAAGAAGACATCATCTTTAACGTCGCTTATAGCTTTATGAACTGCGGTGACTTTAGTTTTATTATGTTCTATGGCGTACTCAAATGCGAATTTAACTATTTTTTTAATCATTATCTGAGAGTTCATTTTAATAGGTTCGGTAATGCCTTTAACATTAGTGTTAACTATTGGATCCGTATAATGTCTTATTACCGCGATATCTATCGACCCATATTTGCCTTGAACTCCCTTGAAGGATTTGATATTAACCACGTTTGCATACAGTTCTAGTATGTCTCTTAATTTTAAGTTCCAATTATAAAAACCAGATTCGGCGGTCTGCTCTGAAGGTTTAACTATCCCATGCAAGCACACCTTCGTTCTTCTAATGGCATTCACTACGTTTTCCAACGATTCGCTTCGTTCTGGCATCATCTGAGAAAAAGTGTGTTTCTCAAATTTAACCGGGACTTTCGCCACCTTGAAAACTTGTCGAACTGCGTTACAAAGTTCTGAACCAATCCCATCTCCTGGTATCATCGTACAGGTAATGTACCTTTGGTCAGATAAACTGGCTTTTCCGCATACAAAAATAGGCTTTAGGCTTAATGAGAAAAGCCGATTACCGGAAATTTTGAAATGCAGCATATTAAAGTCAATAAGGGACTACAAATTGATTTTTTCTTGCGATGTTGACAAGATCCATTCAAATTAGTTTGTCATACTCATATAAAAAATACGTGTATGTACGTGAACTTATTGGGAAAAGTAGAATCCGTTAGAGGGCGCTGTCATCAAACTTTAAAGTCGTAAAACAAATAAATACGATTCTTCTAATCCAATATGATAGCACAACTATGATTTATTTTAATTTATTTTACTGCTTTGTAGAGTACTTGACAGAGAGGATAGTCGGATTAAATATTTTGATGTTAACAGCAGCCAATGATCTTTGTTGTTTGACAATGACTTTTACCAAGTAAACAATCAACTACAAAAAAAATTGATGAATTTTGTCACATATCTGGACAACTATTCGGCGCAAGGATCCGCTGCGCACCTTATGTAGCGTCTAAAAGAGATAGAATAGTCCGCCATTTCGATATTTAGCATTAATTTGTTAACACACCTTCCAAGATAGGAATCTAGTGAATTATAAGCGTCAAACAGGAAATATTATGACTTCATTTCATTTATTACAACACTTTGGTTATGTTTGACCATTTGTTTAGTGTTTGTTAAAATGTTAGTATCAAAAGGTGTATACAGGGTAGCCAAACGAATACGAAACAGAACCATTATCAGGAATTGCGTCAACGTTTAAAAAAAGAGTTTTTAAAATTGGAATTTTTTTTATTTTTGTCGAACTAGTGAAAATGACACATGGGCCGTTGAGTACGCCAATGGTTTAAATGTTGATTTTCTTGCTTTTCATTGTTTTTGTAATTTTTTTCAAATGTAACGGCTGTTATTTAATGAAAAATAACAAGATAAACTGGTCAGTAGAAAGTATGTTCTAGAGTTAGTGAAAAAATTTCAAGAGAGTGGAAATGTAGCTAATAAAAAACGAGAAAATAGACCGCCTGTAGTTAATACAACTAGTGAAGTTGCAGTTTTGGGACATGTTCATCTAGATCCTACATTAAGTACAAGGCGATTAACATCTGTGTCTGGGATCAATCTATTTAGCATTCAAACCATTTTGAAAAGAACAAATTCCATCCGTATAAAATACATTTAGTGCAGGAACTTAATGAGGATGATTATGACCGCCGTTTGCAATTTTGCGAAATAATGAGTGAGCGAGTAGCGAACGATCCACAGTTTCTTTTTAATATATATCTAACGGTACGGTAAATCGTCATAATTGCCGCTACTGGTCTGATTCAAACCCAAGAATTTTCCAGGCGGTACATACACAGCAACCACAAAAATTAAATGTATGGGCATTTTCGGTATTTTTTACTTGCTAATTTGACTGGCGAAATGTATTTGCAATTACTAGAAGATGCTATTAACCCTACCTTGACCGATATTATTGAAAATGACCAACAGTGTAGTGAAGATCATTTAATGTTTCAACAGGACGGTGCTCATTCGCATTATGCTTTGATTGTTCGTCAGTATTTAGACCAACATTTTCCACGGCACTGGATTGGGAGAAGAGGTAACATTGAATGGCCTCTACGGTCACCAGATTTGTCGCCCCTTGATTTTTTTTTGTGGCGATACCTCAAATCTAAAATCTACAAAACACAACCAGCCTCTTTAAAAGATTTGCGTCAAAGAAATGTCAAGGAGTGCCATCGAATCACTCCGGAAATTCTTCGGAATGTACCAGAACGTAACTTCAATAATAGCGGACTAATCGAGCTTTACCACAATAATATCTCACCCTGTATGTTGCTTATTACTTATTGCATAAATTTTTTGGTTGTGCCACCGGCCTAAAACCTTTTTGAAACAATTTATTCAACCTTTTTATTTGTTATTTTTAATATTTCACAAATATAATCGAATACGACATTGAACCTTAATTTTTGTTTACAATTTACCTATATAGAAAATATAATTTTCAAAAAAAAATTATCAAATCTATTATTGCATATAACATTTGAAAGTTTTAAAATACCGAATTCAAAAAGATACCATACCAATATGCTAAAATTCATAAAAACGCAGTTATGAGAAAAAACGTTGAATTTGTACCATCTAAAAATTATATTAAAATGTAAAAATATTTTTGTTTTAAAAATAGTAGATACTAATCAAAGTAACGATTTACGCTTATTTATTAAATTGGAAATTACGAAACTAAATTAATTGCAGGTATGTGTTAAACCTTTTTCCAGCATAACCCAGACTCTATAAACTTTTAAACCCAAGTTTGAAATCAGTATATTTTCAAGTGAAGTGTCATGTGTTGTACACCTCCATTTGTAGAAGTGCTTATGATCTTATGATAAGGTTCACGTGAATAAATCGGGTGAAAAAAGTTGGTACGCTTTGAGAGAAAATTTTATTGAATTAAAAAAATTATGGTTGTGACGTGAAAGGGGATAATGAAAGAGTTTAAATAATTATGCCGTAGCACGGTATGATAATTTTAAATATTGACTATTAAGCAAAAAGAGTGGGTTGGTAACAGTTATTTTAGCACAAGTTATAGGTACATAAGTATAAATGATTAAATAAAGATTGTTACTAAGAGCGTTGTCTACTTGCAAAATGTTCAATAGTTGCATCGCCCGTAAGCCACACCTCTAAAAGCGCACATATAGTGAGACGATTTAAGTTTCCACTGCGTATGTACAACTTTATGTGATCGGGTTTAACAGGTTTTAATTTAATAATACGGAACGTAGGTCATGCATGAATCTGTTGCGCTCAGCCAGTATTTATTAGCATGCAGACTTATTTTAGAAATGGTTGAATTAAAATTCTAAATTTGCTTGATTAAGTACGGTTTATGTTAATTCGGAGGCTTCTATCTTCCTTGAATTATAAGATATGCTTTTATTTACGTGCTAATTGCACTTTTAATATCCATTTGTAATAAATGCTTTATACTAAACTTACAACTATTATTTAACTATTTAACAAAAATTTCACTACCTTATAAATAAGAATTTTTTCTGTTACACTGAATTATCCTCATTAAGTATTTCTAAATATTATAATTTTTATAAGTGCAGTTTTAAAAATATTAAATAATTCTGACAAGTGACTTTCTTGCATCTCCCTTTACTTGAAAGTTGTTCTAACCTCTGTTTTATTATTTAGCATGACTCTGTTGAGATTATTATAATATATGTATAATATTATAATTATTCTACGTGCCATTTTAGAAATATTCATTAATTTTGACTTATTAATATTTACGGTATTTTGTCTTTTCGTGTATAGTCTATTGTATGCCTGTAAACTAGTTCGTAGAGTGCATAAGCAAATTTGGTAAGCTTACTACATATTGTTACATAAAAAGCCATAGTTAGCAAACTTTATATAATGCAGATCATTTGGTAGGCATGTAAATTTTGCATAACAATTTCCATAGAGTTTAATTTTCATTTATATGTCGCCAACTTAAAACCAACGACTGTTAATTAAAACCCAGTGATCTGTTGAGTGGTAGTCACATCAAAGATTGTAATCTACCGCCCGCAGATAAAATGACAAACAGATAATTTTGGGCCAAAATAAAACAAGGATCAATGATTTCTAGATACGTTTGAGCTTCGGACTAATTTCTACAACCACCATATGATTGGCTCGTAATATAGAGATATCGCCTGTACTAATTCCACGACAAAGTGGATCGATATCACTGTCTTGGTTTTGAGGGAAACTTTCACTGGCAGGGACCGTTTACAAGGACGCGTTTAACAATAGGGTACGGTTCACGCTGACCGAAACTTTACTACGCAGTCCTTATTTCCTCCGGAGTTTTATAACCCCCATTTTTATGCGGGTGTTGCCTTTATTTACAAAAGACGAACAGTTCCTAAAATTTCAGATTTTCTTCGCAGTTTGAAGTTTCGGGATAAACAGAGGTCTAAAATAAGTTTTCGAGAATGGACAAGGCAGTAAATTGTTGCTCGGTCATTTTGCTTTATGTAAAGTAGGATGTAAAATAAACTAAAATGGCGCGGTTGTCAGGGTGGTAAAAATAACATGGCTGATTTTATCTTATCTAAGAAAAAAAAATAAAATAAAAAAAAAATAAAAAATAGAAAACATAAGAGAATTATATATATATATATATATATATATTCTGAATTATGTAAAAAAACTATACATCAAACTTATTTAGTATCATGTTGAAAACTCAATTCCAGGTACATCTTCTTTTTTTTTAATTCGGCTTGTGAAAATAGGCTTTAAAACGTCATATAATGATTTATACATTTTCTTCGGCAATAACTCGGTCTCTATCACCGAAAAACTCTCATTAGAAGACCATAATCCTATACAACCGCAACTACAACCATATCCTTATCTATAGACGGTCCCTTCATGGCGCATGGCTTCCAAAAAGACATAATTCCCCACGTACCTCCTGTATCTCCCGAAGTTGAGCTAACGACCGAAATCCCCTCGAAAATAGTTATCACCATTCCATCTTCCATCGTTTCAAGGTTACTGAACCCTCCAACAGAAGTTGGCAACATTGGAAACACCTACTGATTCTTCTAGATATTACAAAGAGCTTTCGTTTTGTACTTATCACGATTTAATTTATTGGTTTATTAAACTACTGTTATTTCAATTCTAGCATATGCCATGAAAATAAAAAATTGTTTAGTTTTTTAGGTATATATTATAATAATTTGTGCTTTCGTTATATTGTATAGAACTAGTTCCATTGAAGAGAAAATTTCATAGTTTTTTGGACGCATTTTGTTTAAATTGTAGATTAGTTCCCACACTTAGGGAGGTAGTTGTATTTTTGGTACCAATTTAGTGCAATATAATGCTATTCATATTTCTGCAAGTTTGAGAAACAAACTAAATAAAAATGCCATTAATTTTTTACAAAGATGAATTTGGAAATTTCAAAAAAAAAGCATAGCCCTGAAAATACAAATGCAAACTTATAAGTTTGTCTCTATATAAAAATGTACTCCAAAAAATGGCAGAATAATTGAAGGCTAGATGTACATAATTATATAATTATTATTAAGAAAAATAAATAATTGTTTTTGTTGATATCAATGAAAGCTATGGGAACGCTAGGACCACATGGATGCAAAGGGCCAGACCCAGGATAAGAAGGATAAGCAACCTCAGTGCTCACAAGTATGACATTTTCCCAAATATTCTCATCAATAACTGTCTGGAATATTCGAGAAGCCAAGAAAAGTATAAATACGGGAATTGACGTAGTATTAAAGTGTCATGTATGAGGGAGACAAATCAGAGTTTCTCTATTCAATTCATGTTAATTCAAGTTTTAATTTGTTAAAGACATTTGTTAATTTGTAAAAACCATCACGAATATTCAACTGTTAAGTTTCGTTTTTTAATAGTAGCAGTAACTATCATCAACCTCTGTGGCACTATAAAATTATATTAAAATTTCCTAACAATTGAGATAGAATATTTATTCCGAAACACTTGTTTCTTATATACTGGAATAAATATTCCCTAATTATTTTAAACAATATCGACAGCCATGGATGTCAAAACTGTCAATAGCAGATGTAAATGGCGGCGCCGTAATAACAAATTTTAATTTAAATAAAATAATGAGTGAGAAATCGAGTAAATTTCTGGTCGTGGAGAAAAGATAGTCTGTTACTCGGTTAGAATAAAAAAATTCGATACTGCTATTTCAGTGCACTTGATCTATAATAGAGTAGTTTTGTAAATCAAGAATTATACTTTATATTGCTAAAATCTCTCTTAATTTAATCTCCTTAAGCACCTTATATACTGCAAATTCTAGAGCTAATTTTATGTGGTATTTCATGTAATTCACCTTATCCAAAATGCGTATGAAGAGAACTATGGCTCTTTAATGATACTGTCATAACATTGAATTCATTTAGATTTTAGTGATAACATTTTATGCAATATGCGTGGAATATGAATAAATATGATTTTTTTAATTTAGTCTTAAGCGACTCATTTGAGTTTATCAATAATAATGTTAAAAACCCCTTCCAAACGAGCCGCACGTGACTGCAGTTAAGAATGGTATTCCCGCCACATGATTACCTCCACGCAATAATTGTGCTCAAAAGTCTTGAAGATTCATGAATTATATCTTTAGCTCTATCTCCCTTAGCCATTTTTGAACAAGATGATTTACGTCAAATACATAAAATAAGCTCTTGAACTTGTAGTTTTCGTTTGTAAACAGAGTGTTTGTGGACTCCCTGTATACAATAGAAAATCAATAGCGA
The DNA here is from genome assembly GCA_951812935.1 of Hermaeophaga mercurialis. NCBI lineage: Eukaryota > Metazoa > Arthropoda > Insecta > Coleoptera > Chrysomelidae > Hermaeophaga > Hermaeophaga mercurialis. The sequence goes on along the minus strand of OX638360.1, from coordinate 4,183,132 downwards.
CCTTCTTTTCTTATTTCTCTCTCATACATTCGGCACCCACGACACTTGTAGGCACCGATACATGTGGGTTTATATTGATTTTTTTTATTCTTAAAAGTTTAAAAATTAATTATTAGAAAGTATATATTTACAGGGTGTCCCCGAAAACAATGTGTACACGTAGAATGCACCATTAAGAACTAAAAATTCTTATAACATGTTTTCCACAAGCCATCATCTGTTTTCTCAAAAATTGAGAATACAATTTTTTAATCAAAATTACGCGGAGCGGCGTTGTCGGCTTTAGGATTTTTGTGTAGATAATAATAAATAATGATGTAATAACAACTAATGAAATCTTTTTTTAAACGTCGCCATTAAGAAAAACATGTTTTAATAGCTTTTGTTTTTAATGGTACATTGCAAAATAATTGAAAAACGATAGTATACAAATGTCAAAGAAATATTTTTTTTTACTTTTTTGAGTTGTAAAATTGTTATCAGTTTAATTAAAATTCACTAAAGCCAAGCAGATTTCAATCTATATCAGCATAACTTTTGTAAACACTGAGAAAACTAGATTGAAAATGTCTTTTATGTATAAAACATTCTTTCGCATAAAATGTTCCAAAATGACTTGAATACAGTGAAATTTATTTAATTATTTAATTTATTAGGCAGCTACACGTTGAAAATTCGAAACTATACGTACTATATACTATTCTTTCAGAATATATTTCTTTGGATCATGGTGTATTACATTCGTCATTTATTATAGATTTACGTTTCCTAGAAATTGTGAATCATTAGAATAGTCATTAAGTATTCAGACAAACACCTGTTCAATATACATTCATTTCAGAGAATAGTGGATTGATATGAATACATGTAGTAAAATAAGATTAAAGTTTATTTAAACTAATTGTTTCAACTCTTACTTTATGGAAATTATTCATAATAAACATGGAAAGATAAATAATACTTATCCTGAATTTCCACCGTCTTCCAAAGCGATTTAATATGTGTGAAGATCTACCTAGGTTTCGGTATCTGACAATATACCATTTTCCAAGACAGATCTTTTTTTAAAAACGTAAATAAACTTCCTATCAGAATTAAAAATATATTTATTTAGTATTATTTACTTCAAAAGGTGATCTAAGATAATTGAACTTCCCAGGATTAGTTCTTCATTCAATACTGTATATTCAGGATATTTTAGGTGTTTCTTTATTTCATATTCCTCTAAAAAATCAAGTTCTTCTTTCTTGTCTCTTATATGAAGTACTTCCACTGTTTCCATTGTGTTATTAAGTATAGGTTTGTGTTTGGTGTCAATAAGGTGTTTTGCGTAATATGACTTATCTGGTTGTTTTAATCTACAAGCTCGTAATTGCTCACAGTAGCGTATGTTAAAATTTCTTATTGTCTGGCCAAGATAGATAGTGTTACAATCCGAACAATTTACCTGATTTTGAAAATATATTAATTTTAGATTTTACATTTAATATAAACTAAATAGTATTATTTATCTTGCCATATTTATTTTTTATGAAGTTTATTTATTTAAAGTTTTCTTTTAAAATATTAGACTTCAACACGAACTAAATTATTGATTTTTGTATACAGAAATAATCGCATAGTGGGTATTGTGTCTTGCTTTCTCTTTAAATAATGCTTTAAAGCGACAGTAGCAGACACCACTTAACGTAACAGTAACTAAATTTGCTAAATGTCATAGCTAACATTTGTCTCATGAGTTCCTGATGTGACAACGCTGTAAACTACTCTGTGTGCGATAAACTGGATCCTCGACCTTGACAAATGTCTAAAAATAATAATATGGATATAATTTGTTGGTCTTTTTTTGAACAAAAACTTTATGAGTATTTGTTTTGATGAGTGGACGTGTTTGGACCTCGATTTGACCTTAACGGAAAAATCATCTTAAACGTATTAGCTAATAATTCTAGTTTAACTTCTTGTCGAACATCCTTTTTGAAATTTTCTGAGTAAGTGTGATCTTGAAACGTTGTCACAAACTAAATAAATATTGACAACGCGAATGACTCCTGGATTCCTTCAACTTTATTTATATAATGCGTCCTTATGGTACACAATTCAAAATTTTAAATTAAGTGTCTGCTTCATCTAAGACTATTTGAAAAGTATTTAAGGCATCTGCATATATTAAAAGTGAAAGAATGTAAAATATTCTTTAAGTGCATGATGTGATTATTGAATTGAACTTTTTTTTATAAACCGTGTTGTTTAGTATTTAATATATTTTGTTGAATAAATATAATGAACTGTTTATTATTTACGCGAAAAGTTTACATATGATTTAATATTTAAATCGGTCGGTAATTTTTAAGATTATTTTAATTGCCTGATTTTAGAATTAAAGTAATAAAGGCTATTTTCCTGTAACGGAAAAATTGTTTTAAATATTTGTGGAATAAAACATATAAAGGTTTGGAAATTTCGTTTATATAGTTTTTAAAAAGACATTGTTAGTATTGACCCAGCACGTTTATTTGGAAGCTGATTTCAATGATGATGAATATTAATACTGAATAGATAGGTCTTAATTAATTACAAATTGAAATGGCACAGATACAGTGGAAATATATAAATAAAATAGATTAAACACCCAAGAAAAGGTATAGCAACTTTACTGTTTATATTTATTATTTTACACTAATGTCATCACAGTACAGATTATAACTCTTTTATTAATTTTTAAAAACGCTTTTTAATGTCTCCGCTTTCAGAGCCTTTTCGAATAATTAAGAAAGTATTTAAAGTTATGCTGCTTAAATTTAAATATTCTTTACAGAAAAAAAGTGAACTGTTCGGAGTTAGCTTTACTGTATTCTCCATAAAAATGATAATGTTATTCATTAATGTCACCTTGTCTGGCTTATTCATTAGCGAAGCACATTTAAATTTGTATATAATAATAAAAGGTTTCTTTTTTATTCTTCTTGCTTTATTTGCTCATTAAAATCCGGTATACTTATTCAAATTTCTATTATGCCGATTTCTTTGAGTTCCTCAATTTTTTATTTATCATTTCTTTTTTTCTTTGTTTCGTGGTTTAATGTTTTTTTTTGCAGAGGTCCTCCCCGTATGTTCTCTAGGTTTTATTTCGAATTTCACCAAAATACTAAAATACTTAAAAGTATTGAATATGCTGCTGTCTACATTTTTTAATATGTTTTTTTTTGTTTTAGGTAAGTCTCGACATTAAAAGCAATGTTCTATATTTTTTATACTTGAAACTTTTATTGTAAAAGTTGTCATAATTAATAAATCAGGCACCTAACGAATTGAAAATGTTTTCATATTATATGGTATAAAGTTAAATAATAAAAAAATTTAGTTTTCTCGGTTATAGTTTATTGTGAATTTAAATTGAGAAACATCTCTTCATATCAGTAAACTCTTATATGGCGAACTAATCAACATGTAATTGTTTTCTTAATTTATTTTGAAAAGCTGATATAAAAAATAAACCACACTTAACAAAAACGTAGATGATTTCTGGCAGATGCAAAACTGTACTTCTTTATATTTCAATGAACAAACGTTCTTCATCTACAATATGTTAACTTTTCCTTTAATCATATAATAATTATGAGTATGTTGACAAGACAGCATATGTGTTTTCTTTTCTTTGCATTCAATATTTGTTCCTTATGTCACTTAACAATGTATTAGTTGTTTTTTCCACTTAAATAATAACACTGCACTATATTGAAAAATTCCGCTAAATTAATATATGTAAAAATAGACGGAGACCAAAACTGAAACATCTAAGTTTTAACTTCACGAGAATTTTAAATAAAATAAATTTATAGCTATCATATGAAACGATCTCAGCACAAAATATGTGTTGTAAACGCCCATTGCAGATAGGAAAACCCCATTTACAAGTTGAAAATATTTCTATACAAGGTGGTTCAAAATTGTTTAATTCAATTTAAACTGTAGTCATTATTTATTAATATACTTCTGCCTTTAAAAAAACTTTGAAAAAACGTACCATTTAGATATAAGAGAATATCCCGTTACATGAGAATGATCCTATTTATTCCGAAAATTTTCTTAGAAATATTCAAAACCAAACGAGTTTTACTAGATTATAATTTCAGTGTATTCTTATTTTCATTCCAATTCATTTTTTATGAATTATTTCGTTTATAGAACTATTTTTTTAGAATTTAAAACATAAAATGACACTAATTTTAAAATTAATACATTCAGTATATATATTCTTAAAGAAATATGTTATTAAGTATTTTTATCTACCGCAACCTATGACAAAATCCTCATCATCGTTGGTACCAGAAACAGAAAAATTCTAAAATAAATAAAATTTACCATGATTATACCATTTCTCGTATCATCGATCAAACAATTATTGTAATAAAACAAAAACACATTTTTAACAGGTTTGTTCTTTTCACTTTTACTAGCAGAATGTATAATCTTGTAACTAATCTAATACCTAACTAAATGACTACCTAGAGATTACAGCAAACTATTAATTACCTTGATTAAATAAGAAATAATGAATGAAAAAGAAAATAGTAAATTATGGAGATACCTAAATAAAAGAATTCTTTTGCTATATTTTGTATCGGAATAACTTGCAAACGAAATCGATGATAGCAGAGAGAATATAGATTAATATACCCAGATAAGCGAAGACAAAGATTCTACCCATCAAGAAACTCATAAATTATCTACCAAAAACACATTTGGGTTATATGTTCTATATTAATCTCAGTTTCGGCTATTGGTCCACATCGATTAAATGATTAGGGAAAAATAATAACTCGCTAGACTCACCCCTGAAACCATAGATTGTGAGGGTGCTACCAACACTCGAAAGCAACAAAATATAAATCAATCGTTTTCTGTCAATGACAAGACTATTATTAGCAGGGGAAAATGATTTCTTTGCAGTGAGAAATACAAAATTGGTAACGTATATCGTCCGGAAGCTGTCAGATAGAAAATTTACTTTAACGAATCAATAAAAAATGGAATAAACAGATCTAAAGGAAAAATGTATAAAAATTGTATTAAGCCAAGAATTTTATTATCACGAATACGAATACGTAGGTACCTACTAACAAACAACGGAATGCGTAGGTTTTATTTTTGATTACCTTACAATCAACAATTGAAACGGTTCGTATATTTAAATTGTAATCTAATCTATTTACACATAGATCCGTCTTTAAGACATAGTCATAAAATAAAGTGTTATGCTCGGAAAATTGCAAGGCCAATAATAGCTATAGATGGTGTCATAAAAGCACCCAATAATTCTTACCCTAAGACTACTAAAGTTGGAAGTGGTGATTCTGTAAAAGAAGCCAGACATAAAATTGAAATTTGTAGCCTCTGAAAGTGCAGTGCTGGCCTTTGTCTAGGTAATTATAATGAAATAAACTACAAATATACATTGGAAACTATAATTTAAAAGTTACCATGTTTATTAAAATGTAAGAGCCAGAATGCTGAGAAGTAAGGTAAGTAGAATAATCAAATAATCACCATCATTTTCTCATGGTCGAGTTTGTCGGCAATATCAGCTGACAACTCGACCAGACCTGTTATAACAAAAACATTTTTCTGGTAGACAAATAGTTGATAGAAAATTTGAATCTAGGTTTCTTATCATGCCTAATGTGAGATGATGCGCACGAAAGAGTACTCAGTCTGTTACCTCTCTTAGATTGTTTACCAAGAACCAAGTATATCAAACCCTAATCTTCATTTACAAAAAAATGTGGGCTTTTTGGTTTCTATTATGTTTTAAAAATTGGTACTCACAATAGGCTGCCAAAACAGCAAAAAAAATATAATTCTGTTTAATAAAATCACGACGCTGAAGGAAGTCGCTTAAAGTAGATAATTAGACAGAATTAAAAACATATATATGTACAAAAAATCAGATCAGCACTAAACTTAAATATAAAGTTGTAAAAACAATCATAAATATAATTTCATCCTTTATAGAGACCTATAAGAAGATTTGTACCAGATTTAAAAATAAATTCCAATTATTACAAAAACGGATTGAGATAATGAGAAGATTTAAAAACTGAGAAATGCAGATTTTTACACCAAAGTACCAGAGATAATGACAAATAATTTGAATCGCTTAGCAGTAAAACGACATTTTAAATACTGGAAAAAATAAGTAAGTAGATTACGCCTATTAGAAATAAACAAATCTCTAAATTGGCAACAGCGTTGATACATTTTGACAGATAATGCTTTCACGCTAGATTTTGACTTTAAAAACTTACTGTGATTTTTTCAGAAAAATATACATAAAACCTTAGACTTTCTTGATAAAATTTTAAACAATAAATATTTGTTTTCATGAAAACGTATGAAACAATTTTCAGACAAAATCACTCGTCCTACGCGCTCTTGATTTTGTCGCAAAAATTAATTCATGCCTTTTTAAATAATAAATTTAACCCACCGCAAACATATTTTTTTTCTATTAGAACTGGGCCTGTGTAAAAGCTATCTTGCCAAAGCAATTTTGTTTCATGTAATCAAATCGGAAGAAAGGAAACAAAATTTAGAGTACATTCTGAAGAATACCTAATAAAAAATATTTCATTCTTTGTCTAGTGCTTGGTGTTTTGGAACCGCCCCTGTTCAAATAGATTGCTTTCAGAACCTCTTCCGTTATATTTTTCTGATAAAGTATTCATGTTATGTTCCCTCCTGCTACGTGTCTATATTCACAGGACATTAAGACAGAATTTACAGCAGCTTTTTTAGAGTAAGGACGCAGTTTTTTATGTCGTGTACATACCGTTACCAAAAAGACACTTTTTTATGGGGCTGGCTGCCGTCTCAAAATTTTATTAAAAAATATAAATAGAATATCTGAAAATATACCTATAAATTACGGGCTTAAAAACATCAATATTATAACCAAGAAATACAAAATTATGGAGCAATTAAAAACCAACAAACAACGCTGTAATTACTAGTTAGAATTTTGTGTTATTTATATTTCAAGAACACTTACGGTAGTTTTGTGGGTAAAAATAAAATAATTATGGTTACTACTAATTAGTTTTTTATAATAAAAATATAAGTAATTCTTATATGCTAAAACTAAAAATTTCCAACATAAAGCTGTTAATCCTGATCTGCATCTCTAAAGCACACTATTAATACTAATTTATTAATTTTTTATAATGGTAGTAGCCCAGATGTTTCGAATTTTTAATTCGATTTCAATGTTTTGTTTGTGTCTTTAAAAAGGAAGTAAAGCACTTAAATATAAGTAAATAAAAATACAAAATATTTCATTCAAGAACATATGGAGTAGTTTTAAGTAACGAAGAATGAAATACAAACATAATTCACAACTTTTTATTGCTGAAGGTAAAAAATATTTATTTATACAAGTGAGTCTCTAAAGCGACACCCGCCACTTTTCATTTAAATAAATGTTGAGATCTGAAATTTTGATTTAGAAAAAATTTAAAGTCCTTTCATAAAGAATGTCTGAGTAGATACAAATTCACAAGAAATTAAAATCAATCTATCAGTAAATTATAATTGATAATCTTCAATATCTTGGAAGACTGACTCATTTGAATCATTAATGATAAATTAAACCTAGAATGTGAGATATATTATCTATTTAATAATTTTTTTTTAAGTTAATAGAAGAAGAATTATTGGTATTGAAAATATAACTACTATGGATATTTTAATAATCTAGTTTATATTTTGATTCAAGTCACTTTCTACATGCTTATACATATTTTTGACTAAATTTGATGTTATATGTATGCCCCGTGTTTTATCAACTTATTTTTCTTAAACTCAACATATAATGTGTATCAAATATTTTGTAATGCTATAGCATGGAACTTAAAAGTTAGAATATAACATGTAAGCCGTTTTTATTGATTTTCAACGGTTTGGCTGCTACAGATATCTGAATTAAAAAAAATGCGATTTTCAGGTGGCTGTAGATTTATTAAATATAATAGACATCAAGTGTGATACATCTTTGAAATTAGCTCGATAAGAGGTTTATAAAAATGTAAAAACATATGGCCTATTATATTTAAAAAAACATAATTTTGATACGTATTAGAAATATGGAACACCCTGTATAACTCAAAATAATTACAAATTGTGTATCTTAAATATGTCACTCATGTCCAATGTTTTATATCAATAATAAAAAGAGAGTTATTCCACTTTGTCGTAAGATTGGTACACCCTGTATATACTTAAAACCTAATAAACATAATGTGAATTAAGAATTACAAAAAAATAAATAATTAGAAATAAATTTAAACTAAAAAAGGAAAATTATGGTGTTTATAAGATCATAATGATAATTTGATTATAATTAATTTTAATTATATTCATAATTAAACTTGAAGGCTATAGTCTGATTAAATGAAAACTATTTATCTAATCTATTATATTAATCTTCTATCTAGGAGATTTATGATGTTAGACCAGAATTGATATGACATTTTGTGACAGTCTGGCCAAATTCAAATTATAAACGTTGTTTGCGGTAACTTTAATACAATTTAATTATATTAAATTAAACTTAAGCTTAAATATTTTTTAAGATTAAATTTAACGTTGCATGAACTCACCCTGGGTATTGTTTATTTTTGTTTGTTTATGATTCATTATAATTTGATACTCAATTTAATTTTATTCATTTTCCGAATATCATTTTCTGAAAAATCAAAAAATAAATACATTTTACTCATTAAAATCCAAAATAAATACTATTACAATCGGCTCCATAAACGTGGGCTTTTCTAAATTTATTGTTTTACAATATACTCAACATAAATTAATCTAGAAGGGGATGAATAATAAAATGCCATGTTAATCTGAAGTGTTCTATAAACAAACCATATATTTATATTCTTTAATAAACTCCAACAATAACATAATTAATTTGCTCCTCTTCAATTAATCAAATATGATGCAATCCAATCACAATCTGGAGTGAAACAATAAATGGGATAGTCATCCTTCATCCTTGAGAAATGTTTCAACATACAACAGATGCACTCCGTCAGCGAAATCTGCAATCTCGCAGCTCATCTCCTGCCGCTATCAGAATATGAAGGAGAGAACGTACAGTGTTGCTAATTAAACATGTACTTTCGCATGTCTTACGTCATTCCCCAGCATCTATCCTCTCTATTCTACGGCATTCATTAATAGTTTTTTCTTTATGGGAAAAAATGAAAATACTTATTCATTCGGAGCCTGTACACTTGACGATATGGCGTTTTAAAGGAAGCATTAACGGTTAACAATTTTTTATGGGACAATGTTACGTTATTCTTTTTGTCATTGTTACGCTGCTTCGCTACGTATAAAGTGTATAAAATAAACAATAACATAGTAATATCAGAATGGTCAATCAACTGTTGATATTTTAGATCCTTGCATCACAATGTTGTATTTCAATATTCTGTTGTATTTCCATACACTGGGCACTGGGTACTCCCTCGAAATATTTTAGCCCAAAAGCTCAATTTCCCATTCTCCCAAATCGTTTTACACCATGATGACTGCTCTAGTACTTCATGGTAAATTGTACATATTTTCAGCCTTCAACATGGAAATACTTTTGGTTATTCCAATATGCAATGTTTTCTGTAATCCAGAGGTTCTGTGGAACCTCTTTGTAGTTACGTAGAGCTGCAATAGCAGTTTGAAATGCAGTATTTATATTTTATCTCTATCTCAAACCTGTCCTGTGTATATTCATGTTTCCTGTTATTTTCTCTTTTGAAGAACTAGCTTACCTCAATATTCAAATTTAGCATTAGGCTAGAGACCCTATAAAGCCACCAAGTAGCCGTGAAAATTAATAGATAAGCCTTAAACGACAGGGTGATTTAGAATTAATGGACGCCATGTTGGGAGTTCAATGTGAGTCCCTTTTCCTGCTGAAGATTATCCTCAGAGGTGACGTTTTACCTAAAATGATGAATGAGTTGCTTGTAGAATTAATTGGGTTAATTATTTCATTACAAAAAACTGTTAAATATTTCTAACTATGGCTTTGGATAAATTTTAAGAAATAACTACGGAAAAATAATGAAAATTTTCTTAAATTCTAAAATAGAAGAAAAACATAAAAATAATAATGTTGTATATTTACTTAATGAAAATTATTAAGATCTTATATAGGATTCTTGTATATTTATTAGCGCATTAAAGTGTTACTACTTAGGTTATTCGCATTTTTATATTCTATTTCAATTTTCTTTTATTTCTCTAACCATTTTTTTTTTCAGTACTATTGCTTACTTTTATAACTATTTATTATAAGTAGCTTCTGCATTATTCCTTATGTGTTTATTACAGCCAAAATTGTTTAAACACAGTAATATATACTTTAAGTATTATAATAATTCTATTTTGATGCGAGATCTTTTCCGAGGAAGTGAATGGAGGTCAGTAAGAACGTAACAAAATGCTCAATCTCATTTATATCACCCTCTAACCCGTTACATTACCAAAGGATTGCGATTATCATATACTGCAATAAGGATAAAGCGGGTGATAAAGTAAGACATCGTAGCAGTTAGCAGACCCATTACATTCGAGCATAATATCCTCATATTTCAGAGTTATATAAAGACACACGTTATTTCTACACATGCACTCGCAAGCATTCATCATTCCGGTGTTGTAATATAGTAACAGTTCTTTTTTAGAGATCGCATCCGCCTCGTACAAAAAAGTAAAAACCTCTAAAAAGTAATATCTACTTCGTTAATGAATGAGAATATGAAAGAGGCGATATAGATATTAAAATGTGCTTACACTGAGAAACCGTTTCATATTTGCTTTGTCAATTCGTTCAAATGACAAAACTCATAGTTGCATTTTTAATTCCAATTTCATTTCTTTACATCTAACAGGAACTAAGCATAGGCGTATCAAGATAATAAGATATTTATTGATTATCTATATCGAAATATTAAGAAATATGTAGTTTAAACAAAATATATGTATATATTATTTTTCATGAAATTTTTTTATTTATATCCTTTTCAACGTATCTTCCTTAAAGCGCTCTTCTTAAAAAAAGAAGTTCTTATTAGTTTTTCAACAAAAACTACCAATGAACATTGACCCTTGACTTCGTAAAATCGTGAATATATTAATTTTTGATTAGCTTTCAATAGAAGTAACGAATTTATATATTAAATAATTTTCAGTTTTCTATTTCCCACCATTTTAATTTTAATTCTTAATGTCGTACAATAATTCTAGTTTTTTTATTGGTTCCTTAACAAAAACAACTGACAAACAATATTTACATTTTTTTCTTAACTACTTGACTGATACGATTTTGAAAACTACGGAATTATAACCGTATATTTTTCGTTTTTCTTGCATGCAATATTTGAAACAAAGCAATGAGATATAATGAATTTCTCATGGTCAGAGAGTTTTCAATACATTGAATATAGTTTTGTTGTAATTGACCAACTTTTTAATTATTTCTATTTTGTACATAGGGAGACTCAAAACTCACAGTGACTTTCTTTCCATTTTTTTAAACTACTTTTAATTTTATAAAGGCTTCTCTATACATAAATGTTGCTATTATTGAATTATTTGGAATTTTAAGTATACCAGAAAATATTAACCAACAATAATACTTTATTAAGTTTTTCACAAAAAGGTGATAACATTTTATATATCATTATCTATAAAGTAGTTACCTATGCTAACCTAACCCTATATTTACAAAATGGTAAAAGTCGTACCTAAAACCATATAGGATTATCAACTTATACTCCGAAGTTTGATATATCCATTATCTTTAGGAAAGAATGTTTTAAATAAAAGTTATAGATAGAGTCAAGCATCACATTTTAAAATTAGTTAGTAATTTACAAGGTGTCTCATAAGGTCACAGCAATTCAAAGTTATGTATTTTTTTAATGGAATACACCGTATATATTTACATTTTTATAAACCTCTCTTGTCGAGCTAATTTCAACGATATATCACACTTTATATCTATTATGTTTAAAATGTGAAGCTTGACTCTATCTACTCATATAACTTTTATTTAAAACATTCTTTCCTATTTCTCAAGATAACGGAGATATCAAACTTTGGAGTATAAGTTGATCACCCTGTATATATGATCCTGTATCAAAAAAAATATTGATATTTTAAACTAAAATTAAATTTTGGAACTCAACTCTCTGTATAATTTTTGGAATCTGCCAAGACAATGTTGACTTAGATCTGTTCCAAACTTATAAATATGCTAAATATCTACATTTTTATTTTATTTGGTACATTTTCTAAATTTTTTTGCATAAATAATCTTGTGTATCTTATTTGATAAATCCGACTCAAATTTGAATGAGAATATAGAGGAAGGCCAATGCTCGCTATAAATTCTTGTAGTCTGCACCTTCAGACAAAAAATCAATACATATCATATGGACCCGCAACGCCAAAAAGTAAATTTTTATATGCTTCCCGGTTTAGGATTTTCAACATAAATCAACAAATCCACCACATGCGTCAATTATCTTTGGTAGATTTACTCCAAAAGTCAATTTAGTTTCGGAGCCAGTGGCGCGACCAATAACTGACTCTAAAATAGATTAGTTATATTTCAAGTTAAATTATTATATGTTACATAGCATAAATTTCATGAGATAAATATACTCAATTGGAGTATATTTTAAATTTTACATCCCATATAGTTATTTGGAATGTCAACACTGACAATAAAAATAACTTTTCGGTCATGAACTAGAAATAAGAAGTGGTAAGTAATTTTACTCAAACGTTATTGCTCTTCAAAACAGAGCAACTTAGAAAATTCGAAAGAGCTTATATGCCTTTGGATTAAAGTAACTTATTTGTCTTACATTATCCAGGTCTTTCCTTTTTCAGTCTTAGATCTTAAAGTTGCCTCTGTTAATTGCCCACCTATTTTTATTAATAAAAATAAATAAAGTAAGATATGGAAAAGAAACCCTTTCAATATTTAAAAGTGAAACCAAAAAGTACAGCCATAACAATTTGAAGCTGAAATCCTTAGTATATAAGTATGACATGTTGACATTCGTCAATTAAAAGTTTTGGAAGGGCTGTATGGTAATACCAAAATTTGTTACATTGAAGAGACCGAGGGCGACTACATCGTTTGTTTTTCAGTATGAAAATTTTGATAGGCAATAATGAGTTTATTTCATTAAAAAAGTTCAAATACGCCCAAATTAAATTCTTCTAGAGAAGTGATGTAACTAATCTTGATCATTCAAAATAAAAAACAATCGTTTTTACCTTTAACTATTTCACGTAGAGGTTTTGTTTTATTAGTTTGACATACAAATTTATCATTAAAAAGGTTTATTCGATTACAGAGAGAATTGACAAAATTGAGTTGTTCTTCGTAAATCGAAAATGTAAAGACTAAGCAGCTAATGTCTTCAAGCAACATCATGAGTACATATTAGGATTAGTGACGAAGTTTAGAAAAACTGGTTAGGTTGCTAATAAAAAAAGAATTCCTAGGCCCTCGGTTAGAAATGAAGCGATGGAAGTGGAGGTTTTGAAGAAAATAGTTGTAGAACCAACACCTAGTACCTGAAAATTATCAATTTCAACTAGAGTAAGCGCAACCAGCATTCGTCATTTCTTCAAAAGCTCACAAATTGTATCGATCAAGAATTGAACGAAGACTATTTTCATATACAGCCCAATACAGTTTTGGATAGGTGGTTCATCAAGTAAAGGTTCAAATAAATGGCCCTCAAGAGCCCCAGATTCGATCTCGTTGGATTATTTTTTCTCACTCAAATCCAATATTTAAGCCACAGTTTTCGGTACCTTGAAAGTATACCGAGAACATATTGAGGCAAACCTGTTGGAAAGTTAACCAATAGCATTTTGAACATTTTATTTGGGGTTTCGCGTTTCATACATTCAATTTTCTGAATAAAGAAAATATATGATTACAAAATATTACTTTATAAGTAGAGTTTATACTAAAAAAACGATTGAGTCGCCGACGGTTGCTAAATTTTGAGAGTGGTTCATTCCCTGCGCCGGGTGTCAAGGAAATTACCGTAAATTTATAACACAAAACCTTCCCCCTCCATACTAAAATCGACGTATTCACCCTGTATAAAAAAATTATCAAAATAATGCGACTATTTATTAAAAGCCATAATACACACACCTCCAAAATTCTTGGCCCCTCCGGGTATTTAAGAATCTAATTTAATTAAAGTTTAAAAATGTATCAGATATAATTTATGGCTTTATTATTAATAATTTGTTGTCTTAAATTTTCTTATTTTGTTGCTTAAATTCTGTAAAAAAAAATAAAACTAAAAAATATGCAAAAACAAAAGAATTTATTTAATTTTGTTAATAAAAAAATGTGAGGATACAACATAACAAAACTTTAATAATCAGTATGATCACCCCTTCTCTCAATAAGTTGACCTACACGTCTTGGCATACCGCGAATTAGGTTGTCAATATAATCTTGATTCATGTTGGTCCATTCCTCTTGAGCGGCTATAACAAGTCCCTGACGGGTTACAGGAGGATTTTCCCTTTCTTGTATTGCCCTAGCAATATGGTCCCAAACATGTTCGATCGGATTCATATCTGGCGAGTTCGCAGGCCAGTCCAATCGTTCAATATTTCCTTCTCGAAGCATGTTTTGTATCCTTTGGGTACGATGGGGCCTGGCATTGTCATCTTGAAAAATAAAATTTTCACCAAATTCATTGCGCAAGGGTTGAATGATAGGTTCGATTATGTTTTCGGCGTATATAGCACCTGTCATAGTCCGCTCGATAAGAATAAGTGGAGTTCGCCGCCCGTACATTATACGCCCCCCAAAACATGACTGTTCCTCCTTGATACGGAACAATTTCTCTGGCAAAAATAAGTCGCTCTAGTCTGCCTGGACCCCTCCATACCGTTTCCCGGCGGCTGTCACTTTCCAGGCCAAATCTTGTTTCATCGGAGAAAAGGACATTTCTCCATTGTGGCAAAAGCCAATTTCTACGCTCCTGGCCCCATTGCAATCGTGCAACTTTATGTTGAAATGAATGCTTAGGCACTCTCAAAGGTCTTCTGGCTCTTAAATTGTCAGAATGTAATCGCCTTCGTATTGTGCTTATCGAAATTCGTCTGCGGTACGTACGTAAAAAATGGCTTCGAAGAGCTGGTACCGATATTCTCCTATTCCTCCGGACATAACCAGTCACATAACGGTCTTCTCTATGTGTCGTTACTCTAGGACGACCAGTTCCTCGCCTTCGGTCAATATCACCAGTTTCTTGAAACAAAGTTATTATGCGTCTCACTGAGGTCCTGGGGATGTTAAGACGGTCCGAAATTTGGTGGTTTGACAAACCTTCTTGGTGTAAAGCCACTATTCTTCCTCTATTAAACCGAGAAATCGGATTTCCCGGCATTCTGTCCAAAATTTGTTTACATGTATTCTTTCGATATGAATTAAAAACTGCTTTCTTTCAAAGATAGCCGTTTATTTTCTGAACAAAAGAATTTTTTCTATCGAGATTTTTTTTAATTTTTCGATAAGATAATAAAGATTTTATATACAATTTTTTGTCGTTCTACAGTAAACGGTTTAAGAATATACCAGGGGGGCCAAGAATTTTGGAGGTATGTGTAAATAAATATTTTGCCGACCTTAGTGGTCGATTGAGCGGAGAATCGACATTCGGTCCCGAGATCTCAGTTTCGAATCTTGGCATGGACATGGATGAGTGTGAATGTCCCAGATTGTATTATTTAAATGTAATAATATTTGTAACTAGCTAAAATTAGCATACTTTGCTCTAAGGCCAAAAAAAAGACTTATCTTATTTATTAATATATGTTACTATCCGTCAAGAATATCTGAAACCGCGAGATGCGCAGAAAATTAAAGGAGGAGGGATACTACAAATTAGAAGAGGTCAATGAATTTGTAGAACTCAACATAAATATTACGATGGTTGATAAAAAAAAAACTGTTTTTCGACAACCACTCTAAAAACTGTGACCTTTTACACTTACTCTTCAGCAAAAAATTACAATTTTCTTTGATTTACTAAATACGATATAACGAATTTAGCTTTAAGAATATTTGTTGGTCTAGTGAAGACGAAGAAATTGGACACGCCAGTGTTAGAGCACTATTGCATAATGCTTCTTAAATTACCGCGGAAGATGTTTGCTAATTATGATTACACGTTTAGAATCCACGATATATAAATTGTGATCTGGTACTAGAAGAATGTTAGGATATTTCGTCATGATGAAAGTTTTTGTCCGGAGAGCGGTGTTATTTTGTAAATATAAATATTAATTTATCGCTAATGATAAACTTTGGATGATGTGTTGGTATGTAATTAGAAGATTAGTTTTAAAACAACTTCTATAAGTATTGTCAGTTGGCGTGTTGTGTGTTTACACGAATGAATCTGTTTTGTAAACTTTTAGTTGCTTGTAGAGCTACAGGTGTTATTTAAGAAACTGAATGTGATAGGTTGAATCAACATACTTTTCCAAATAAAAAATCACCCGTCCCGCTATTTGAAATTACTCCTCAATCCATTAGTAAAATAGCCATGATGATATTTCACGCAAGGAAATTTTCAATAATTCCTCACTTCTCTTTGTTTCATAACTAATAAATAATGACTCTATTAAATGAAAATTCCTTTACTTTTGTCTCTTCCGCCTGCTGCTGAATGTCGAAACAAAATAATAAAGTAATATCTAACAATGCGTCGTTTTGACGGTCCAAAATAGTTTCTATTTCTGTATGAGTGCCCTCGCTGCATGTCTCTTTTCAAGTTGTGTCTTTTTAGTCCTTCCTCTAAGTGAGATGTGCTTTATGATTGATGAGACTTTGAGAAAGTTTGCTTCAAGGTACACTATGCCGTCTTTAATACGTTTTCCTTGTTTTTATAAGAACTTCTCGAGATACGTTTATTTAGAAGCGATATGTATCACTAAAGTTCATGTTTAGTCCAAGATATGTATGATGTATTATAGTAAAAAGTAGCAATTTTTGCTCAAAAATAATACATTAGAAATAGCTTTTTCAAATCAATGGCTAGTTCGAGACGTACTGCTTATAGTCCCATTTCCCATTGATCTAAATTTTTTTTTTTATGATATCATTTAACTATAACTGGTATTGAAAGTTGAAGTTTGATAAAGATGTGGATAGCTTGTACGGGGTTATGGTTCATAACTAGACCAATCTCCCCTTACTTCTTTTAAACATACAAATATGTAGTGAACTAGTATTGATGATCTTAAAGAGGGACACAAACAGAAATAAGAAATATTTCGGTTTGACTATTAAATAAAATTAGGATGGGCGTCTATAAGTGACTAGGTTAGATGGAAACATTTTAAGTATTGATACAGTCAACTAAATTATTTCTTTCACGTGTTTTGTTTCTTAAAGAAAATGTTAAAACTTATTCAAAATTTGACCCTGAAATTATTAATTTGGACCGTGGGTATAGGTTGTTACCTTCACCTTATTGAGGAGCCTTCAAAAATAAATAGTGTTCCATTGAAAAAACAGTGTACCTGCTGTGCTAGACTTTTATAAATGGGTCACCATTTATATGTGAATTTTCGTATAATTGTGGTCAAAAATGGTTGTGCTTAAAAATAATTTTATTCCATTAGCGGTTTTCCACATTGTCTAAGTGAGTTAAAAATTAGAAATATAATAGTTTGTTTATTGACCTAATACACAGGGTGTCCCATGAGGTTTGGGCCAGCATATAACTCTAAAACTGTCTGAAATATATACAGTGTGTCCCATTAAATATTTTGAAGACAATATCACGTGACTCGAAATGTGGTGTTGCAACAATCGTCTCTGCTTACTTAAAATGGCCAAAACTACTCAGTGTTTACAATTGCCCAATACTATAACCGTATATACCCAAACGATATTATACAGTTATATAACCTGTTTTTGGTTTAGAAAAAAAACTCTGTCCGAATGTTGTCATATTATAAAAAGTCTACTGTTTAAAATATTTTCATTCCTACACCTTTCTTCTCTATTTGCACATTTAAAAGAAGTAATGGCGGGCCGAGAGGTCAAATTATAACCAATACTACTTTACATCAGTGCTATTCAAAATAGGATAATGTCACGATCCTTACATAATAAATTGCAGCTACACCTTTCTGTATAAAGGACGACTAGGCACGCCTGGAGAAAATTTTATTGTTGCCCACAGTTATTAATGATTATCGTGTTGTACCTCTTTGTGAATATTCAATGTTTTTATGTATCGATACAAGGCATTAACCATGGCAAAAACTGTTCAATTAATCATTTCATGCAGTTGTTTTATCGCAAACCCGTTTTGCCTCATAATCAAGTAGCGATATTGGGAGATAATCAATAAATACATCAATCAAAAGCCTTTCAAACGTTCCTCTGGTTTCAATTCCGGCGATAACTTATGGTTTATTTAAATATCGAATTGATTTCGATGTTATTAAATATAATGTAACGTATATTTTGAACATCAAATGATAAAATCTGGTTTTACATTGGAAAAAATAACCTAAAACATCTATTTTCTCGTCTTACTCTTAGAGCGAGCTGCCTGGCATCCGATCCCTTAATAATAATAATAACCGAGCTTCGGAATATAAGTAGATCACTCTCTATGTAATTTGTTCATAGAAAAGATTAAATTAACATTTAAAAAAGTTAATCCAGCTAAGAGAGGACATAAGAAGTACGAAGCAATGAGTAACAAACACAACACCACGATTTAATGAAAGAAGTAACTACTACTACTACTTGAAAATTATTTTTTTGAAAAAGAAGAATAAATAATATTGAAACATCAATTTGTTAATTGACCTTGACCCAAAAAAAACCCGACACCCTCAGTCTAAGACGCTTTTTCCCATTACGGTCACGAGCTGTGGTGTTTATTCAAATACAAGAGTCGCACCAACCCTCTGGCAAGTTGCTGGTGAGTTAACTAAAAATGCCAAATATACAAAAAAAGATAAAAGGATGTAATGAACTTTGTTTCGTGACATGCACCCCCTCCCTACTGCAATAGTTTTAATAGCCAACGTAGGTGGACACAAGTTATATTGTTAAAATGGTCTATTCACGTTTTAAATAATAATTGTTATTTATAATTAGCTAGCCAGTTTTATTCAGAAAAAACGTAAAACGTAATAAACGTAATTACAAAGATAATCAAGATAATCAAGGGTTCTTTGGTTGCCAGCAATTTTTCTTGGTTAATTATTATATACAGGGTGTTCTAAAATACATGGGCACTCTGTAGAGTTCAGATAAAACACATAATAACAAGTTCTTACAATTTTTTTTACCCCGTTCATTCGCGAAGATGACCCATAACGGACGCCCTTGGAAATAGTTTTTTATTATTAAGGACGAATGAGCTTTAAGTAAATAATGCAATTTTTTAACACCCTGTCTGATAAACTCGCCATAATAATATTTTTGGATAGCTTAAACTTTAAACTACATCAGGTATTTTTAATCCATAGCGATAGAAAAACTGTTTTTGTGATTCTTTTTAAATAATTTTGTTATGTCGGTTCCCAAGCTCAAAAAACTGAAGATTGTTGTACCTTCCACTTTAGAAATCATTAAAGAAATATTTTTCTCCACGACCATTAGTGGAACGTATTAATTCCAAAATCATTTTTAATAATAGAATGTAATCATTCTCACTCTTGAGATATAATATTTATTCTGAAACACTTGGTTCTTATGTGTTTTGTATGTATTTTAATTCCATAACTAGTTACTATTAAAAAATCGAGCCAATTTTTGGTCGTGGAGAAAATATAGTCTGTTATAATGAAAAAAATTCGATACTCGAACTTCATTGTTTTTAACGTTCTATATGCTTATTTACTAAGATGTATGGGTTTAAACAATTTAAAGAGAGTATTCAGGAAGGTATTAAAAATTAATGATAGTGTAGTTTTGGTTAGTGGTGATAATCTCAATATTTTTGAGAAAGTAAAGGTTTAAATTTACCAGCTTAGTTCAGAAATGTGTTCAAAATAGAATATTTTTTATGTATAAAATACTTCACAAAAATATAAAAGACTACCGCTAAATATATGTAAACCTATTAGTATATAATAAAAAATAAATGAAATTATTTAGGGTTGAATATTTCTAAATGGCATAAAACATTTTAGTTTTGCCAAAAAGTATATCTACTAAAGAAGTATGAGGGGGTAAACTATTTTTTATTGTAATTCGTCGACTATAGAAAAATAAATTTTATTGATAATCGTATTTATTTTATTGGTAAAAAATTGTTCTGGTAAGCAATTTTCATTCAAATATTAGCCTTACACCCATAATATAGTACTCTTTTGATTATCTAAAAATGACGTTTTGTACATACGAAGTGTAAAATGTAATTCCTTATTATTCTTTAGACAAAGAATTTTTACCTATATGTATGTTATGTTGAGTGCCAGTCCAATTTTAGTGTATCTACTACTACTATCTATTATAGGAGGAGTATGTTTCGTAGACACAGCAGTATTTATCATTGAGCAATTGGGAATCTATTTGATGGATAGCAAACAATGGGATCAATCATATTATGTGGTCATAAAGGCTCATACCTTTAAGATTTTATATGGGAAATTCAATCAATATACCTCATAGTACAAAATTTTAAAAGTAACCTATTATTTTTTGAGACTAATTTTATTGAATCATATTATAAAAATATGCTATTATTTTAAGTGTGTTATCTACTAAATATATTAAAACAGTATTTTCGAGACGATTATTATTATAATTTAAAGAAAGTTATTTCAAAAAAATTCACGAGTCTCACAGTAAGTCCAAATGTTCTTAGTAATTCATTGTGTTTATTTGTTTCCATGATTCCTAACAGCTTTCTTAAAGAAATTTTTAACTACTTCTGTTTATGCTTATCTTTTGTCAAATATTATCATTTAGATTTTCAGTAGTGTCTATTTTTGTTATAAGGCTCCTTGCAAACTTGAAACTTTCTGCAAACATAGCATAAACTATAGATCTTTATGATTACTATTCCTAACAGTTTTGCAATTAATAATTAAATGAAAGGAGCCAAAATTCGAAAAAAAAAATCTAATATATGGGAAACATTGGGCATGCGTTCCATTTTGTATATATATCAAAAATACTTCTGTTAAATTACCAAACAGAAAAGATGTCTTTATTAATAAAACGTAAAAATATCTATTTTAAAGAACCGGAGGATTTGAATAATTAGCTACAAGAACCAAAAGTTTTTAGGCTTTTCCTTTTCTTGAAAATATTGCTAAATATTTTAATCTATGTCAACTGTATGACTACAGTAAAATTAAACCAGAATATCAAAATTACCAAATATAACATATTCCGGGGTTGTTGTTAGTTTCAAAATATTTCTATTAAGAGTGACATTACATTTTTTTTGCTTTGACATCGCCGGTTTTTTTTTTTGGAAATTATATCTTTTAAGGTATCTAAAAAAGAACTAATAACTTTAATAATTGGTATTTGGAGATGTGATAATATTATCGTCTAAAAGTTTGTTCAGTAGCTAACAACAAATAGTAGTATCCCGAATAAACTATTTTCAACCAGAACGAAAAATTGCAACCATCCATAAATATTATAAAACGTAGCAGTGTTGCAGTTATTTGGTATTTTACAGCATCGTTAACTTATTGTAAAAATAATAAATTTCAAAAAATGTATACAGGATATTTACAATCTGCTCATATTTTAAAGGAGCAATAAGTAAATTTGTTACAGGACAACAACATGTGTGGAGAAATCTTCCGGCGAAGATCTTCCATTACAGAAAATATGTATAATAGTTAATTTACAAAAATTTATGGTTGTGGTAGATCGGTTGACCAGTTTCGATTTAGCGTTGCTAAGCTCTTCAATGTAGTTGTTTGCGTGACTCTCTATTCGATCAAAATAAAGGGCTGCCATTCTTCTGATTTCTTCTCTGATGAAGGGGATACTAAGATCTTTATGCAAAGTGTAATTGGATACGAACCATGGTGCATCAGTTATTGTGCGTAGGATTTTTGATTTCATTCTTTGTAGAATCTGTACATTCGACGGTTTAGCGCAGCCCCATAACTGAATACCATATGCCCATACAGATTTTAGAATGCTTTCGTATATCAACAATTTGTTCTCCAGAGTTAGCTTGGATCTGGGACCCAAGAGCCATGACATTTCACGTAGTTTAAAGTTAAGTTGTTTACGTTTCATTTTGATATGTTTTTCCACGTTAGTCTTTGAACAATGTATAGGCCAAGGTATTTTATTTCAGTTGTGTTTGGAATAAGGGTACTATTTAAATATACTGGAGAGCAAATTATTCTTTTTGTGGTGAATATTACTTGCACTGATTTGGATTCGTTTATTTTTATTTTCCACTTATGGAACCATCGTTGCAGGATATTAATGTGAGATTAACGTTGCTCCGATGCAATGACTGGATCGTCATTTATTGAAATAAATATTTCCGAAGATTTTTTTTAATATTGTTGGTTGATATATCTCGGGTTAGAAAATATATGGCGGCAATTTACAAAATTGGTACGTTTCTGCAAGTTTCCAAATATGTACTTCCGTAACTATGTCGTATATATGTCTACTTAATTCATAAAGAGCCGAAAAATAAGGTTATTTAATTTAATATTAACTAGAAGTTTTTTAAAATTTAATTTATCTTATCCATATTTTGTCGCTTTAAATTTGCAGAAATAATTGAAAAGTTACAGCTTTCTTCTTTTTTAAAAAACTTTCTCTACTGCGCTGATATTGTTGATATTTATGGCACACAAAAAAATTTATTATCTCGTGAAATTTGGTTGGATATATAAAAAATTACATAAAATATGTAAATTATTCCAACATCAACTTTTTATAGCGTCGTCTCAAATTTTTCGATTCGGTTATACAATCATCACAATTTGCACTTTATTCCTAAATTTTTCTATCAAACAAGTTTATCAAAATATTTCTTGAAAAATTAAAAAAAAATAGTTTCTGATCATCTTGGTTTTCAGCATTAACCACGGTGTGACTATGGCACATGAAGCACCCCCTCTCCAAACACCCTCTACAGTTTGGGGTCGCAGACGGTTGATTTCGCCAGAGGCGTGGTGTTTAGGGGAATGGAACGGATGCTTTGAAAAAGATAAATTTTGGTTTTAGGGAGTTATTTTGCCAATTTAAAGGGATCAAATGGGATAGAAGACTTTTTTAATACATAGAATTCGAGGGAGCAATGTTTCTGATTGATAGCATAAAGAGAAGGGTAGAAATCGAGAGGGGAAGAAATAAGTACAGATTAGGGTATAAAGGGAAATGTAGAAAATCGGGTTTGCATTATCAAAAAGCAAATGGATACATTTTATTTTAAAGTTGTTTAGGAACACAAATTAACGAAAACATATTCGTAATAGTAAATTAATTAAAGACATATCTGAAGAACAGAACTTCAGAACAGCATTTAACTCAATCGAGAGGTAATTAATGAGGAAATACCTAAAGTACATAAAATACCTATAAACAAATGGAAAAATTCAAATGGTTATAGAAAGTTTAGGTGAGTTTGAATGGATGCGAAAAATAAATAAACAAAAACCTTATCTCAGTCATTAGCCGAAAATGAAGCCTGAAATAATAATTATAATAAAGACAGAAACTAATTAAATACTACGGCAATACAACACTTTGCAATGAAGCTAAGAAAAGCCTGGCCATTAACCCCGACAATTTGATCAAGATTAATGCGACAATTCTTAAGCTCCCTAAAAATCCTACTTAGGTAGAAATAACTGACATTTTCCCGAGTACCAGAGAACACCGATGTCATAAAGAAGCAGAATATCTGGAGCAAGAAGGATTTTTTGGGGCATTGCAAACACGGTCGCAATAACTAATCTGCTCCACAGATATTCAGTCTGAAACATATGAAAATCATAGAACTCACGAAAAACAACCTCCAGAATGAGTATAAAGACGGGTAGAAAGGAACTTAAGCCTAATAGATAAATTAGTAAGATTAAATATATTAAAATTCTTAGGTATGCCAATGGAAAAACCAAAAGACCATACAATGACAATTTTATACTCAAATTCGGAAATTTAAGTAGGATGATGTTTGAAACGAGGAAAACCTATTACGAGTTCCTTTTAGCATCGTTTCATAAATATATTTCCATATAAAATATTAAGTCATAAGGTTAACAGAAAATAAGGGCATTACGATGAGTTATGGATCATTTGTTTTGTTTTCCGAATTTTACTGAGCATAAGATTAAATAAATTCTGGTTTGTGTCGTGTCACAAATTTTATTTAGGGTACCTATTTCGAAAAAGCTGGTTTAATTTAATAAATAAATCAAAATTGGATTATTTAGCATTTAAATTTTATTATGCAATGCGCCTTTGAAATATTGAAGATATTAAAATCGATCGAGATAACCTTTTTTATTGGAGTAATTTTTCCCTCGATATTTTTTATGATATATGGTATTACAAAATAAATGAAAGCATCGATCCTTAGGTCAAGGACATTAGCCCGAGTCTACTAGCTTCGACGTCTGTCCCGCTTTTGTACGAATGTAAACACATTGAAATCCTTCCACCAACCCAAATCACTGCCGAATGTTTTCAGTCACTCTATTTAAAGCCCGGTTTTCCTTCTGGTTGGGTGAAGAGTTGGAGGTTACCTGTACCTTTTTATTCCTCCTAATGCTCTTCATGTTGTGATTTTTTTTTTCTTGTAAGTAACGTGTTGCTCGTCGTGTGTTAGTTTTCATATTTCTGCTTTGGTCACCTATTGATTTTTACCCTAAACCCTAGCATTGCAGTTACTTCTAATTCTCTGAATAATTGATTGTTATGTACATACCCAGGTACGTTGGCAACGAGTCTTAGTGATATGTTTTGTTGTCTCTGAAGTTTCATCCTGGGTGTCTTCGCCATGTGTCCTTGTACCATTAATACATATGTATGTCATGATTGAGACTGTTGGGAATCGAATTAGCAGTGCTTTCATCTTCAGGATCAGGTTGCTTCTTTTTCCTTTGGAGCACTTTATCCGACGTCTTGCTTCACCTTGGCTACCACAATGTCTACTCGTTCTCTAAACATCACTCTCTCGTACGCAACCTAAAATTACATAAAAAATAAAAAATCGGCTACAGTAGTTACTAAGGATAACCGTTCCACTTCAAAATATTTTTCAGTGAAAATAAGAATAATTTTTCTTTTTGTTATTGTAAAAATAATGGGATTACATTTTTTGTTACTCTTCTTTTTACAAATGTATTTTGTGACGTCACAAATTTTATTTGTTTCCAGAGTTTAGTTTGAGGATGTCAGCTAATGACGTCGGTGATATGCTGTTTGTTTAGGGCAACATAAATATCTACAAGTGTCAAGAAATTCTTGAAAATAATTTATTTCCAAGTATTCGAAGTCTTTTGCAACAGAATGGCGCATCGTGTCCTATAGCAAAAACTACGAAAAACTAGTTTCTTGGTCATAATATGGCAGTTTTAGAATGACCTAGCAGCAGCCTGAACTCAAATAATTAAAAACCTGTGGCACAAAATGAAACAGAAATTGAGAAACAATTCCAAACATACAGTAGAAAGATTACGGCCCAAAATTCAAAATATTCAATTGCTCCAGAGGAACGTTAAAGGTTTGTTGGTTCAGGACCAAAAAGAGTTCAAGTCGTCATAAAACGGAAACGAAATATCTATTGTTTATTTTCCATCATGCTATTTACATACATTGTGAAAGTAAAGTGTTGCCCCTCGCAATATCTCCGGTACGACAAAAAATTTTGGAAAATGCTTGATTAGATTGATTTTTATTATTGATTAGAGCACCATCTTTAAGCAGTTCTAACTTTGTTTAGAAACATTTTTGAATAAAACGATATAAAATGAGCTCTAGATTTTGCAGTTTTATTTCATTATAGAACATTGTGCGAACCCTGTTTATCAAAATTTACTTTTGCGCTGATAGAGAAATATGTAGTACTTTTTTGGCATCTCGGGTATGATAAATGATAATAAATAAATAAATTTTTGAGTTACATATTTTAAAATCTATCTTCCTTGAAGTATTCAAAACAAATTTGTCATCTAATCTAACATTGATAAACTGAAATTTCAAATATTTCTAGATAAATTGAAAATATAATTTCGAAACGCAATATATTCGATGAACTAAGCTGAAAAATTTAGATAATTTATGTGTGTGGATAAAACTTTTGAAACCAAAGAAATTATTTATTAAATAATGTAATTTTGATTTTACCGTCTTTAATTAAGTTTGCAAGGGCATTAAGTAAGCAAAAATCAAATCATTTAAGTCTGCCATTGAACTATTGTCGAAAGTACATTTAGAAGAAGGAATTATCCCTTTAAAATGGACAGGAAAACAATCATGATCATTCTATTATTATTGTTGTGGAGTAAAATTTTGGGATATGTACTCGTAGTTTGATGTTTGCAAGCTCAGGATATACTAGCGTGTATAAATTGAATTTGGTTTTAACAGAATTTCAAATAACACATACAATTGCAAGTACTTCATAATTCGCGCAGAAAATCATGTACACGTGTTTTGGTTTACCCTGTACACAATATAGGAGAACCCAAAACATTCTAGATCAATCAGGTCACTTATTTATGGAATAAGCCAATTAGATGAAAGGTGAAAGTGAGTAGTTCCAATGAATACAACATAAAATAATTGCTTTGTCTCTCCTTTTGTCATTAATTTTGAATTGAAGTATATCCAGTTATTTCTAAATACAACAATAAAGTGATTTCAGGAAACAATGCAAACTAGCATATGTCAAATATAACATTACAATAGAATATTGCGTAGTTGTGTAGAGGATTGCATACCAGTAACAACACTAAATTTAGACCAGAAAATATAGGTTGCGAGTTTAATTTTCAATATCACGACGCCAAAATTAAAAATAGTAATTCATATTGAACAGATTGAATCTAAGCTTAAACAGAACGCGTGTTCTACTTTCCAAAATTCAAAACCTCTTCAATGTTCAAACAACGATGAAATTACAACTTTACACTGTGTCTATAGGCTTAACATGATTTTATTTTAGTTTACCTTGCGCCGCACATCCTCCCTCCCAAATCGATTTTTATTCTTTTTTTACCTCTTCGCCCTTCTAACTTTTTCGTATATGGGAAGGAAGCATTTACGAACTTATAAAGTGCTTTCGAATTTTTTATGTTCTCTATACCGGGATTATCCTCAATATCTGTTCCATGTGAGCTAACGGATATACATTATTTATGTGTCATTGATGTAAACAGGTTGTGTGCCCCTCCATAGGCGATAATAAATAAAATATTGATTGAGAGGGGTATAAAATAGGTCAGTAATACAGCCATTTTGAAACAACAGATTTTAGTTCAATCATTCTATTTGCTTTATTGCCTGCCAAACAATCATTGAAATTAAGCTGATTTCTGTAGGCTTTGATCCTTTCATTATATCCCTTAATAAATTTTAATTCATCTAGCTTGATTTTAACCTGCACCAATTCTAAGTCTGTAAAATCCAAATTCAAAAAATTTATTGAGACCTTGAGGTATATTTTGCTGGGACACCAGGATTTTTTCACCAATTACGCTCTACAAACCAACGGCAAAAATTAAAAATATGGTCCCAATGAACCTACTAAACTAAGAGCTTATATCCAAATAATGAGTTTGTGATTTTAATCTGTGCTGCTTCTAAATAATTGAACATTTGGAGCAAATTCGGAATGGCAAAGTCGAACTTCCTCAATTCTTTTTGTAAACCGGAAGTTGGCAGTTAAGAAATTGAAAGAGATGAAAGCGGGGCGGTATCATTAAAATTAATCTTGTCTTTAATCCAACAATTTAACTGAAGCCGTAAGTTATCTCTTTGGAGTGATTTTAAGCCGTTAGATAAAGTTCTGCCAGAAGTTTAATTACCTCTGAGGATGCCAAATCTGAAAGAGAATTATTGATGTTTCTTAACGTTACTACGTGAAGAATGAAGAGTTTGGTGCTAGAATTTAAGAAAAAAATGAACAAATACATTGTGCTGCAAGAAAAATACAACTTTTTCAATGTTAGAGGATTTCTATTCATAATTCTTAGATTTAAAAACTTTTTCTTGCATTTTAAACTTTGTTTTATTAAATAAATCTGTAATTTTTGTATAAGAATACATTTCATTCTTTAAGAAGTGGTTCCCTTTACCTGAGTAACTAAAAGTTTTTTTATGCTTTTTCTCTGGCTTATTTACTTATTTACTACTCACCTAATACTGACAGGCTTTATTTAACAAATTTCCCTCTAAAAATATCTGAAAAAATTTTGAAAATAAATATAAACCCAAATTTCGTTTTTTGTTTTAAATGAAAGCACAATATATCCTCATAGTCAATTTAACTTTATTGCCTCTGCCCATAAACAAAACCCAGTTGGCATAAAGGACACCCTTCCTTTCTAGGTGTCATTTTACAACTAAAAAGCGCCATTTTTATTATGGAAGGTCATAAAAAACTCAATTTTAGGCTAACTCCTGCCGCTTTCCATTCCGATTTCACTTTTTATGAAGCTTTTAAATTAATCATTACATTACGTAACAGTATATTGTGTAGAGAAGGACTAGCCCAGTGATAGTATTATCCTGAGAATAAATGAATGAGTATACTACAAATAATGTATTTCGCTGGTTTTTATGAAATCGGAGTAATGAATTTGTCGAAAGTGTTCTAATCAGGATTTGTAAAGATATTACAGTTATTTGTCATTCTTTACACAGAAAATGTAATCTAAATTACAGGAACAGGAACACTATTTGAATAATTATTATACAGTATGGTCCAAATGAAAGGAATAAATTCATTATTTCGTAAATCGGCGATTGTAGGGGAAAATCCTGAAACCCGTCGATTTTTATTTTTAAATGGGCCCTTCGTCA
Source organism: Hermaeophaga mercurialis (assembly GCA_951812935.1). NCBI lineage: Eukaryota > Metazoa > Arthropoda > Insecta > Coleoptera > Chrysomelidae > Hermaeophaga > Hermaeophaga mercurialis. The sequence continues at coordinate 4,154,004 of OX638360.1, read as the reverse complement.
GATGGTCTTCTTATTTTTGACGTCAACTCTGTGAGAGTGATGACGTTATGAATAAATTTTTTTTCATAGAAAGGTGGGTCTTGCAATACATCAATTAAAAGGTCTTTTAAATATCTATTGACCCATATCAATATGTCTAAGCAATTAAATTTGTGTATGTTGTCAAAAAAATGATTTATTACATTTTTAATGTTTCTTTAAATATTATAATTAGGTACAACCAAATTATTTACCGTCAGCTAAAATACAGTGCGAAAGAGAGCAGGGAACTTATCTCGAACTTTCGCTATAACTTCCGGAGTTATTTTTGCAATTTCAATGCGTATTCGTTCTTTGAGTACATTACTTCACAAGTATCTCCATAAAAAGAACTTTAGAGGAGTTAAATCAGGTGACCTCGGTAGCCACTCAATTGCGCCTCTTCGACCTATCCACCGATTTGAGAAGACGTTATCCAAGTAGTTTCTCACCAAGCCTAATGCGGTGGCGCACTATCTTGCTGCAGCCACAAATCATTTCTGTTTGGGAACAACCGGTTTAATTCTGGGAGCAAGTTCTGCAGAAATTGTAAATATCGATGACCTGTTAAGGTTTCTTCGAAAAAGTATGGTCCTATAATCCTATTATCTATTACTCCCGCCGAAACATTTACTTTCTCTTGTTATTTAGTACGATACTCCTGCATCTAGTGCATTTGGAGAAATATAGCTTCATCAAAAAAACATCGGGTCTCTGTTATTTTTTTCCATTAGAATTTCATAAAATTCAACTCGACTATCAAAATCGTATTCCATGTTCCTGCACTAAATTTACTTTTTAGGGATGCCACTTTTCCTTTTTTAGCGTTCTAAGAACTGTTTAATGGCCAACCGCATTATCTAACGTCTAACTGGTATGGGGATTATCTTCAAAGGCTAGTAGAACATCTAGTTTCTTGTTTTCGGATACTACCTTTAGGGAGGTCTTTTACATGACCCGTTTCTCTAAATTTTATCTCAATTTTGCTTACTGTGGACTGTATAACTCGTTCTCGGTTGGGATATTTATTATTGAATAACGTACATAATTCTTTCCGCGTACGTGTTTTATCTCCACAACCAATTAATATTAGAATTTCAATTATTTCCGTTTCAGTCAGCTTCATGTTGATAAAAGAGTCAAAGTTTTTGATTTCGTCTACTACAATATCATTACCCACTTGACAATAATAATAAATAAATTAAGAAATCTGTTCGAATGTCATTAATACTACTTTTGACAATATTACTGATAATCTACAATAGATATTTAAAAGACCGTTAAATTGATGTATTGCAATACCCACTTTTCTATTTAAAATTTTTATAGATGACGTAATCACGCTCACAGAGATGACGTCAAAAAAAGGTAACCTGACGAAGCGCCCATTTAAAAATAAAAATCGACGGGTTTCAGGATTTCCACCCAAAATCGCCGATTTACGACATAATGAATTTATTCCTTTCATTTGGACTATACTGTATATGCTCGTATATAGAATTAAATTCCTTAAGTACCTCTTCTTTATGGGAACTTAACAAATACTACTACTGAAAAGTTGTTTGGTTGTTTGCTGCATCTTTCCTTTTATGTAGCGAGGTTTGATATTTATGGAAACGACATTAATGACAATGAAAAAGAAATCTGCTATTACAAAATCGTTCTGGGTTCATTATCATCAACAGTCTGGTTCATCATGTGGGTATTAATTGAATATGTATTTGTGAAAGTATAAAACGACTTTTATTGTGTAATGCAGAGGTGAATTTTCTAATTTCGTTTACTGTTGAAATAAAAATATAGATTCGATGGAATACAGTGGCTATTCCTTACGGTACTTAAGCTATAGCGACACTAGTGAACAATAGTGACGTTGAACGATTACCATTATTTTTTGTTTAGAATGAATATTTTACTGCTCATATTATTGAAATGGGTCTATTAATTGCCTGTTCCCACTATTTCCTCTACCTTTCTTTCCTTTATCTACTTGCAAGAATCGATTTAAAGGTTTTGGTATTTTTTTAATGTTTTTTGTGCACTAAGTTCAGCTGTCTTTTACTGGCTCTTCATTTGCCCGTCATACCTTCGAAAAATAATGGAGTCCTTCTCTGACTCTGCTTAGTTTCTCAGCAAAAAAGTGCAACAAAGATTGAGAAAATACAGTGTACAGTTTTCGTTTCCGCTTAACGAAGTGTACTGCAAAAAGTTAATAAAGGAAGCAATAGGAAAGAACAAGAACACGATGATCTCGGTTTAGACAAGATAAAATTTACAAGATACGCTCTACTATATTTACAAAGAATTAAATTTATTGGTTATACAGGATGGAAAAAGTTTCGTTATATGTATTTAATAGCCGTGTTCAAAAATGTTATCGATTCGTTTACTAACCATGTTGTACATATCAATCAAGATTAAATCCAACATACAGCGGCTATCGTATTCTGAACGCTACAGGCATTTTTCTTAAATCAAAAACTTAAACAACCTTTCTTGCACAAGTTGCACAAGGCCTGAGAGTTAAATAACCTCTTTATTTACAATTATTTTTGTTTTCTTGGTTATTATTTTTTTTAAATGTCCTGTATATATAGTCACATTCACTGTGTCAATATTTCAAGCTTCCAAAAATAACCTCAGCGCTGTTATTAATTACCAAACTAATAGAGTGGTATTTTTTGTGTGAATAGCCTTTTTAGTTGCTCTAATTTACATGCATAAGAAATTATTTTTTACAAAAGTGTCTGATTAGGTTTTCAAACTACATTCTTTTACAGTATAATCACTCTTTTATTAGTTTCTACCCGCATAATCACATGATTTTCCTCTGCACGCTTGTCTTTTTAGAGACAAAAAAAGTTCATTGAACTCGCTCGCCTAGAGCATTGAATTATAGAAAAATGAATCGCGGCCAGAAATCCACAATCCGCAATTTCCTATCTCGCAATCCCGAGATACGAGATACCAAAGAGAATTCAACAAAACTATATTTTGCGGTCTTGTAGGATGACGGAAAAAGTGCAAAGCATATCTGTAACAAAATAAATGTAACCACCTTAATACTCATAATTCTAACATAAGAATGTGTTTAAATAACAAGCATGTTTCATTCAAAACTTATTTTCCATTTATTATTTGATTTTTTCTGTTTAGAAATAGTCTCTTCTTTTGTGGGAATTTGGTTTGAAAATATAATGTGACATCTAAATTTAATGACTCATCCAAACTTTTCCCCTCTATCATATAAACTCTCAGGTTTCTACTAATTCCTTTACACCCGATTAACTTTAGATAGGAATCTTACGATAATGGATATCCTCTTACACAGGGTGAACGTACTGGATAAATGTAACGAATAAAAATTTTCAAATACAGTTTCAAATAGATTAATTTCCGTCTGAAAAATCATAGTTTTCAATTTTTATTACATTTTTTTTTGAAAGAATATTGCTGCGAGAAGAGGCAAATAGATATATATGACATGTGATGGTAGGATGCTCTCTATGAAATCGTCTACCCCTGTTCGCTTAATACCCAGTGGAGTTCTCTGGTTTGGCTCGAAAGCCATAAAAAGTATATAATCCCTTCCTGCATCTTAACCATCATTTCCCCCATTAACACGATACTAATCTCTTAGGACGTTCCTGTGAAACCGTCAGTATCGTATACACGGGAAATTTCTTAATAAATAATTAAACTTCAATGATGAACTGAAACAGAGAACGGTAAGAATATTAAGAACGATTTCTTTATTTATCCTAATCACGAACAATTTTACTTTGTGATACTTACCATTTTAATGCTCCTGTACTTATGATCTGCTTCGAGATCTCATTGAACTATCTTTTACATTCTTTTCTTAATCTTTCTATATACGGGTGGCCAAACGAAAACGAAACGGAGTCATTATCAGGAACTGCGTCAACGATTTAAAAAAACGCAAAGACCCGTCGATTTTTGATCAAAGGGGGATACATTTTTCCGGTATTTTCGACTTCGCTGCTTACACCTCCAAGCGAGAGTAAAAATCACCCCAAAATATTTAAATGGGATTAGGGGTCAAGTAAGGCATCATTTTAAAGCCCTTTCAATTATCTTTATAACAGTCTTTAAATTTTAAAATTCGGCCTGTTAGGCTTTTTAAAAAATTCCATTTTAAAATTTAAATTATGTACTTTTGAAAAAGTCTGGCACTGTACAGAATTCGAAAACTACTTATCCTCAAATCCTACTTTGAATATCCTGATTTTAGGATAAAACAAGAATACGAATTTTCTACAATCCATCCAATTAAAATAAATTACAGATCCGATCGACCAAAATCTCACAATGCACTAATAGCAACTTTTGCTGAGAACACGACATTGATGCGAATTCTTAATTAGCCTCACAAATGACGCACTCAGTAAAATCTCTATAGATTACAGGAATGGTTAATAACGAATTGACGAAAAAAAATGCCCATTAGTCGCTTTAAATCAAAACAATATCATAGAGCAACTAAATGGAAAATACCTTGGCCTATATTTGGATCGAAAATTAACTTGGGCAAAACATATTTTCACAGAAAGAATGGAGCTTGAGCTAAAACTGTATAAACTTCACTGTAATACTGGGCGATAAAACTGTAACCATAAAATAAGGAATTTGTCTATAGGGTCAAACAAATATGGACGCGTGGAATACAGATAATAATAGCCGGTGCTTCTTGGAACGAATCCAATGTTATTGTTAGTGATTTATAAGTTTCATTGGTCAGAGAAAAGATCAAAAACTACAGAAAAATTATCAAAAATCTTGTGACTCAATCACCAGATGCAGTCCTTGCTCCATATGACCTTACCAGTAGGCTTTAGTTATTTCTCCTGCTCTTTTATTAATTTGATTGTACTATCATGCCATTTTAATATGTGAACATACTTCGTGCAAAACATGTGTGCTATATTTAAATTGTTGTACTACATGTTTTATGTCATCTTTATATGTGGCATGTCGTTTTACCTTGAGTTATCCTGTAGGTACCTTAAATAGTTGTATTAAACTAATCAACTAAGGGGAAGAATCACTTGGCTTCTTCCCCACAAAACATCCTTATGTAACATAACATTTACTTCTTCTTCTTATCCTGAACAGGTTGAAAATAACGTGGAAATTAAAAAAAAATTAAAGTTAATAGTCGTAAGGCTTCTAGTTTCGGGCATATATATCTCATTAAGCCGTAAATGACAAAAATCAAGAGATCGAAGTAGGAATAAACCCTAAAAGGGTAATAAAATCGTAGCCAGATATCTGCCCACTGTGGAAGTGCAACAGAAACAGAAATTATATTTACAGAAGAGGAGGATGAAAAATTGAAATAACAAAGTATTTTTTTGCGTTAGTAACTAAATTAATTTAAGGTTAAATTGGGGCTTCATGAATATTTGAATTCATATCACTAAAACATTCTCAAGAATAAAACAACTTAAGTATAGTAAACTAGTACATGCATATATAACCAGTATTCATTTGCCATCAGTTTTACAAGTATTTTAACTACAGTGTACACCATAGTATTAACAATACAATGTCCCTTAACAATTAACTTCTTTTATTTTTCTTCGTCACCTCGTTCTATCTGATGCGAATGCTTCTACTTCTCTCCTTTTTCCATGAGATATGCTTGTCATCTTTTTTAGTTTGCTCATTTTCCACACCCGTTTAGTGGGTCTCGATGGCATTATTATGATTACATGACCATAGCACCTTAGTATATTTTTACTTGCTTTCGTCTGCATTGACTTATTTAACTAATTTTGTTCTTATGTCTTTGTCACCCTGTCTATTCTTGCTATCTGTGTGTGTGTTTCTTCATGAGATTCTGTTTCTTTACTTGTTAGATAGCACCGAAATTTTAGAACCATACGTTGCCACAAATAACGAGTAATCGTAATTTTAGTTGTTGTTGGCACTTCCTTTCTGTTGAAAGTGTTTTTATTTAAATCAAAGTATGTATATTCTCGCTTTTGTATTAATTATTTCATCTCATTCAGTCTCTATTCTTCCGTCCTCTGTTTAAAAATCGTTTCTAAATATTTAAACTGCTTAACTTGTTTTTACCTCTTCAATCTCCAATTATATATGTGCTCTTCATTTCATAAATCATTTCTTCATACAGTCTTAATGCCTTAGAATTGTCTCGTGGGCCTCCATTATTCGCTCACTCTATTGGTCCTCTGATCTGAAACCATTCTTTTTGTCTCGTCCAGGTTTTGTTTCATTACATAACAAAAATATTTTAATTCACGTTCCGTTAAAGAATGGAAATATTACCAGTAATCACCAATTTCCGGATATTTTATTTGTTTTTTTCATAATTTTTTTCTTTAGTTCTTTAGCATCCCCTTGTCTTTGTCAATTTATTTGATATTTCCCTAGAGTCCTAGTTCTTTCCCTATTTTCGATTTGATTATACCTTTTTCTAATTCATTTGTATATATTCATCGTTGTCCTCCTCATTATTAACAGAGCTTTGCTCCATTTCCACGGTCGTATCCTCATTCCTGTTACTATCCAATAATTCCACAAAATTTTTTCGCCAGGTGTCTAAAATTTCCTTTTCATTGATTAATTTGTTTACTTTTTGTTTCTGTTGTAACCAATCTCATCTTTCCAATTTTTTCTAGTATTTTTAAGACTCCATATAAATCCATGGTTAATCTTCTTCTTCTTCTTCTTCTTCTTTCATGGCTACCAGTACTATTCGGCCTAACATGGTTTTTATTAAATGACAGGGGACTGAGGAGAGAAAGCAAGGCAATTATAGGAAAAAAATTCTAGGAATTATTTATTGAAACTGTTTAGGGAGTAGTTAGCACGAAAAGAAAGATATTTAAACTATTTTTTTTTTGTAAGTATGGATATATGATGAGGACACAAAAATACAAATAAAATGATTATTTGTTTCACTATCTCTCTTTTTCTTTGATTAATTATGAATGTCCACTACATTTTAGCAGCAATATCGAGACGTTATATTAATTTAATTTGTTAGGTTCTTTGTTAGATTATTCTTTTTATTTGTGTCATTTACTACTAACTAGCCACAACATTTGTTTGAGATATATTTAAATAAATTTATATTTGGCGAAAAAGTATATGTGTGATTTTTGAAATTTAATTTTGACATAATAATTTTTTGTAAGTTGAATAAAACGTCGTTAGTTCGACTCCTATTTTTGACGAATCTCTTCACCACTCCTCTTAACTGAACCAAGAATTTTTCCCACAACATTTAACTTAATGTGGTAAGATTTGAAGCTTTTTTACGTGACATAAAAATGTTGAAATATTTCTTCTATTCCTTGTATCTAATTTTATTTAATTGATTGTGGAATATAACTTATCCCGTTCCTGTAAATTTTCATTTCAATCTGACTGACTGAATTTTTCGTCGGCAGTAAAAATTTTGATGGCAAAGAAGAAATACTCTTTGTTTAGCGTTTCAAATTTTTACAGCATTCCAGTCTCTTTGATAAAGAAATGCCAGGTATTTTCACGTTTTCATTTACAACCAACAGAAAACAAAATCCGGAAAGTGCCACGATACGTGAAAATGTAATAAATACCAGGATAACTGGTGCTTAAAATATTTTAACAAAATCCAATTTTATTAATATTAAAATTCAACCCTTAACAAAACAATAAACATGGATTTTATTATTTATTAATTCTATAGTAGAATTGTTAACCACTTACCTGACATGAATAATAATAAACACAAATATGAAATACCCGGAGAGTGACAATTAGCTGTAATTTTTAAAAAAGGTGGCTTTATGTGCTATGTTTTAGTTTTAATCTATATTCTAGTAAAGTCTATTCAACTAAATCAACTAACCCGACAAAAAGAGAGCTATTGTCTAAAAAGCAGAACAACTGAAATTGCTATTCTCAATATACTCATTGTTATCATCTTTAATTCGTTTATTAATGTCTTAAAGCTGTTAGTGTTTTAGTTAAATACATTGATTTTCTTTCTCAAAAATGGTTTTTAGATACTATACAAATTAACGGACAGAAAGAATTTTTAACGAACTTTTCATCATCGGACTATCCATAGACATTATTTAAAGTCCTTATTAACAACTTTTATAGAAACTGCTAGTGAAGAAAATAAAAAGCGAGCTGTTGGTCTATTACTATGATGTAAAAACAAAAATAAATCGCTGCGGAATTTGTCAAGTATCTGTCGACATCAAACAAATCGGCAGTGGCTATAAATTATTCATAGGCAACCTTGTTAAAGATAATAAATTTCATCTATATAAATTGAAGATAATACAGGAATTGATCGATACTGACCAACGATTATAATATTAGGAAATTGTACCAAAATACATTGCGCAGTCGGATCTACCTTTTTTTTTGTATGGTCGCGTTCATGAGCAAAATACAAAATGGTGGAATGGTATCCGAGATCATCTTTGGTCTTTTTTTGGAAGTTACCTTCGAGTCACCAAACTCCCAAAAAATGTAATGTAGATGGTTTTCAGAACACCAAAAGTAACAGCATCCTTCTTTGCTTAGCTGGTTTTCGACAGGGTGATAACTTTTTCATGACGAATTCGTACTGTATTAAAAAATAAAATTGGCGTTTTCCAAATATCGTGTACTCTCAGGACTTCGGTTCTGATTGGAAAGAACGCCTCTTATATAGATTACACTTGTCACGGGTTTAGTTACTGAAATGATACAATGAAAATACTTTTCGAAACTATTAATGGCAAATATGAAACAACAAGTAAACAAGTAAATTAACAATTAAAAATTAAATGATCAAATTGAACGATTATTAAACCTCACCCGAGTTCATTAATAATCAGATTTGGTACGACTGACAAATTTTTAAAATACCGGTTAAATTATGACTTACTAAACAAACTTTAATACAATGACAATCGCATAACTAGAATACCATTGGAAACAAGATATATAGGTATTTTGCTTGCATCTCGACTTTTAGCGCTAAATAAGCATACTCCGGACGCAAAGGTCTCAATGGTTAGCGACGTTAGTACTTGAATATTACTTCTATTATGACTTTCTCGGATTATTAATAAACTTCGGCTTTTTACAAATCTGACAATATTCTTCTTTTAGAGGAATTTGTAATGGGATTACAAAACCGAACGAGAGGCTTTTTGTAGGAGGAAACCCTTGAAAAAACCTTCAAATCCTTCGAAAGGGTCAATTTATACATCTGTTTTGTCACTTTTAAACATATTTATAGTTCTCGGGATAATCTATTTTAAAAATATGTATTTTTTACGTCAACTAATTAATTTGTAAATTTGAAATAAATCCAAGTACTTTATTAGGACATTGTAGAAAAAAAAATAAGAATACTAAATTTCTACATTTTTGTGGTACTGCTACAAAGGCGGCTGTGTTACATTTACAAAAATAGATAACAACGGCACGTGCTTCAATTACCAGAAAAATACTGCAAAATGTAAGGAAAGCAACAAAAAAACATACTTTTTTCTATCAAGAAGATAGTGGAGAACATTTTGAGTACTTCTTAAATTAAATATCAGTCTTCAATCGTATATTTCCAATATTAAACCACTGCTTGGTTACTTTATTTCACATTTTAAATTCAAGTTAATCAATCAAGTCCAATAAAACAAATTTACGATTATGCCGTTAAAAAGAAAATTACAAACCTCTTCAAAAGAGCTATTACTCGATACCTATTGATATTTAAAATCATTAACATTGATATTTGGAAAATTCATATTTTAATAAACTAATGCCGTATAAACCGACATTTTCTGTCAAATTTACACTAAAGAGAAATACATTTCAGAGCAGAAAGCATAAAGTTCGAGATAATACTAGATTCTACTTTGATAATAAAGTTATGAAAGACTAGTTCCCAATGAGTCCTGTTGACTCTTTAGCATTATCTCATAAATATGTTCCCATAACGGCACGGAGATCTTATAAAATCCTTCTATAACCATTGTATCGTGGTTTAATTATAATAATTATAAGTTGTCACGAGTAGATGGCGTGCAAGTGTTTAGAAACACCACAGGCATTCTATATATCAAAACGCATAGTTCAAAAGTGAAATGGAACGCGTGAGAAAGGCCTATAGGAAGATAATAAGCCGCGTTTAGGCTTAACCGCATACGGCCTTTTGTCAAAATGAGAATCCGTATAGCGATTATCTTCCATACTGATATGGCGGTCACGTATGGCGGCAGTTTGTCAGTTTTTCTTTCGGCGACCACAACGCACCGGTTCACCTCGGCTTTATTTAAATCATGGCACAACAGGAATAACACCAATTGCACTCGGATTGTACAAATATGATAATCCAAAATGTAGCATTTAATTCTCTTCTGAAGTAAGAACAAAAACATGTAAGTCAGAAGGTCGCCCAGTTATGCTAATACTTGGCAGCGCACAGAAATAGAAAACGAATGTTAATTTTTGATTACGCCAATTTTTCAAACAACCACTGAGCAAAGTTTGGATTCTGCAAGTGGATAATGTCAGAAGGAAGAAATGAAATATTCTTCAATAAGAATGTATCTAACATCTGCAGATTAATCTTAATTCTTATTATTTTTTATATTTATATTTTTATATTATTCTTATTATTAATTATTCTTAATTCTACTTTTCCTAATATGTAACAGATCTAAAACAAATATTCACGATAGTCATGACACCGCCTATTTTTTAAATGTTTCTTTTCAAAGATAATTACGGTGGTTTTTGAAACTTCGTTATATTCCGGGGTCTTAAAGTTGTTTAAATGCTTGAAACATAAGCATTTTCGAGTACTTATTTTTCGTAAATCACCTGGATCAAGCATATAAACGAAAAAAATAAGTATTTACGTGAATGAATTAACAATATAAAAAGTGAATATATCTTAAATTCAATTATATTTTCAATTAATCGACTTAATGTGTATGATGTGCAATATTATCAGGATGATGAGATACAAGATTTACGCGACAAACGTTACAACGTACTGAAAGTAAAATTGAGAAAAAGAACTAGAACATGTTCATCAATGAAAATATGAAATAATTCAAGACCAGATATTTGCCGTGTGGTTTCAAGCATTTCTTAATCTGGAAAAAGCATTCAGCTGATTGCCAATATCAAAAGCCTAAAAAAAATGAAAATAAAATGTGATGATGTACTTGATGGACGATAAAAAACGAGAATTGCAAAAAAAAAGCTGCTTTTATAATGTAGGAAACGAGATATTAACTTTGAAAAATTTGAATATTAATTTAGAGAATGGAAAATAATTGTTAATAGAACACCAAACACATTTACAAATATAACACTAAATGGAAGAAAGATGAAGTTACTTTTAAATATTTGTTTTTGCATTTGAACAAAAACTTGCTGCTAAGATATATAGGATCCGTTTCATTAGTAAAGGGCACACCATGAAGTTGCAACCGTTACATGCCCAGAAATTGTGTCTTGTTTATCTTTGTCTCTTAATAATGGCCGTGTCACGCCTCTGACGTAACAAGAAAATTTCTGCCGAAAGTCATCTTCTTATTTATTTATGTTTGCCATTTGAGATTATGTATTTGCACCTGTTTATTTGTTGAATATTTACGATTTTTGACTATTTTAAGAGGGTAAATTGTTTATAAGTGACTTTTGCGTGTTTTATTTTATTTGAAAACATTTCTCCTAAAAAAAATATTGATGTAAAAGAAAAATTTTAAATCGTTGGGCTACAGATTTGAAGTCAAACATGGGGCTAGGTTATAACAACCCATTTGCACATACGCTACAACTTCATGGTGTGCCCTTTACTAATGAAATGAGTCCTACCATAGCCTAAAACAAAAATATATACCTTGCCTTAATCATGGGAGTCCTAAGAAGGATACTAAAAAGCAAAATTCAATGCATGTGGAAATAAAATCTCTCAGAAAAAGATTAAGAATTACCAAGAAACACCACGTTACAAATTTTATTATCAGAGAAAAGCTTAGTAAACAAAATTAGTAAAATCAGGCCGATAAATGCAAAAAAAATTAAACGAAGAAAGACTGGCACTACTAAAACTCAAAAATGGCACTAGAAAGCAAGAAGTGGCGAAAATTTATCAAAGAGTAAATCTAACCTTAAGGTCGAAATATAAAATCCAGTACTCCAATGACTTTTGACAAACAAGGGAGAAAAATTTTAATGAAGGATTTATAGAAACAAGATTCTAAATCTGATGTTGAAAATTAGGAAGGTCACTCATAGAGTGGCCCAAAAATTTGAAGTTCTATTTTATAAAATCAAAGATAATTGAATTTCATACGATAACATATCGCCTTGTTCAGAATGTTGGTGCTAGAGGAAATCTTTTTAAATAACAACTTGAAGAAAACAACACATCAACGAAAGTAACGCAATGGCAAAAATAAAACTATTAAAAAATTGAAAAAACCTAGTCACACAAGTAGAAAGAGGAGCCATAATGACAAGGATTTCTTTATTTTAAAGCTTCAGTCCAGATAACCTGTTTCTACGCAGATCAGCCGGTTGATAGGCAAATATGGTTCACGTAAAATGTAAATCCTATCCGTAACCGTATATTAATTTATTGGGTGTTTTTATTGAGGGTATTTTACGGGATTTATACACGGTAAACCGCTCAAAGTTAGGACATGCCATGCCGGGTTTAATCACGAAATATGGATAACAAAACGTAAATCAGGACAAAAACCTAATTTATAGAGATTAGATGAAATTTGTTAGAATTTCAATTAAGATGCATTCAAGACATATCAAAGTTGAATATTCGCAATAACAATTATATACATATATAGTAGTGCAGCTGCCAATGTTCCCAAAATAGAAATGTATTAATTAATACTCGTTAGTGTATATTTGGACTTATTCTATTTCTATGTTGACCTATATGTGATTTGATTGGACTCCAATTTGTTTCCCACCGGTTTCATTTCAGTTTGTAGTATTAGCAAATGAGGATTCGGTATAATCTTATTTAGCTGATGGAAATTCTGATAGTGAATTTACCTGTAAAATTACATTTTCACTTTTTTCATAAGTTGGTATGCATTTTATATGACTTTTCATTTTATTAAAATCAAAAAATGAGCCCCTTCTGTCACTGATTACTGTAATTGGATTTTCCTAGATAGCAAGTATACATTAATCACACGACCCTTAAAGAATCTAGTATAATACTAAAAACTAGCCTTAAGTATGATAAATGACTTTACAGAAAATTTCCGTCAAGTCAAAGTCATGTTTCTACAAGTTTTATGGGAATTACTTTTTTTGTACGTTGATAAACATTTACCTGTAGAAGGTATTTTGTATGCCACCAAAAGTAGTAAAAATAACACACCAGCAGGACGACCGAGGAAAAGATCCAGCGGCAATAAATAAAATAAAAATCCGGCTCTAAAGTTATACGCAAACAAAAGAGTTTTAATTGAAAATGTTCTAGTTCAAAGCTATTTAATACAAAATCATTAGTTCAGCTCCGATATGTTCAAAAAGTTATATATATATATATATATATATATATATACATATATTAAATGGTACATATAAAAAATATTAAATGTAACATCAAAAACGCTAAGTTAAGAAGAAGTTGTTAATTCGTGTTTTAAAGACACGTGACGTTCGACATTTTTAATTTATGTCTACCATCAATCCAAGATTATGGCCTAAAACAAATATTTCAGATATTATCGGCCATTTTAGAGCTCAATATATCCGACGAAGACTATATTAGGCGACAGACATTATTTTTTGAAGGTATTACTCTACCAAAAATGAAGATTTTTGTAAATATCGACTTGTTGCAAACACGTACTTTGATACTCCCGACGTCAATATCTCAAAAACCACATCTTCAGTATTTAGAACCAGGTAATTAATATTTTTCTTTTGAAATATCTGTATAAAGAATTTTATTTTAAGCACGTATCAATTTTCCATTTTATTTATTTTTGTTAATTCGAAACGCAGATTATGAATCTGGGTATTAGGTACGTTATTCCTTTGAACAGATAAATAAAACGATGTATATCACATATTAAGAAATATGCTTCTTTGGTTTATATATGACCCTAGAGAAAACGAACGAAATGATATGTATGTTAAAAATTGGTGTTATTGATGTTTATTGAATCGATTTGTAATTCGTTTTACCTAACTTATATCCAATTATTAAAATTATTAAATAATTATAAAAATTTATACTAAATATTAGTTAGTACGAGTATAACTAAAATTATCTTATAACCGACAATTTCAAACTACAATTATTATTATCAAAATTTTAAATCTTCTAGAAAATATATTTTTTTAGTATTCTAAGCACTGCGAATCAAGTGACCATTGTAAACTTTTCTATAAACTATTATTTGAAGACGATGATCATTGAATTAATATTGATTGGTTTTGTTTAACGAAATAGTAATTTCAAATAAAATCTTCTGTCTTCCATTGCTTCGTATTTCAGCTTAATTTGATTTAACTAAAACTAGTAATTTAATATAATTTTCTTTTTTTTTTATATTTATGTTTTTTTGGTCTTATCACCCCAAATAGTTTCATCTTACAAGCTCCCTTTGGTTTTTAAGAATGGTATGGTTATTGAACAGTTTTTGACACGTTATTACTACATTTCACATTGCTCTATTTTTAAACAATACGAGTAACATTTAATAGGATAAGTCACTCTGTTTATTCCTTTGTAACTTTCTAAGTATTTCTTTACGAACTTCCGTGTTCGTATGTATAAGAAACTTCTTTGGTGACTCTTTGGAAAGGTTTTTATTTCTTATTTAAAAATAGGGATATTTAAATCTGTGTAGAGTTTACAATAGAGATTCCTTATCCTGGTGCGACTACTATGTCTTTTAGAACTTTATGTTTACAATCTGAGATTGGATCTCGTACGTCCAAACTAAGTATTTAGTTTAGTTTATAAATCGAACATTGATTATGAACTTATAGTTGGGTTTTTATCCTATGAACCAATGTTCTTTTATACTTAATTTAATGAGTTTTTTCTTTTTCTTTTCATTGCTATTTCCATTTAGTTCTTTTATGTCTGAATTCATTCCCTTATTATTATAGGGTACTGTTGTATAATTTATTTATGTGCCTTGTTTTGGTAAGGACATTTATGGGTATTGATTTTAACCTATTTATTCCCTATCTTTCAGTTCAGGAGCTAAATTTGTCTATTGGCCTTTGCCGTTTATTTCATGTTTTCTCACTAGTGAAGCATTAAATATAAGCTCTTTTCTTTTTATATATCCTTTTCACCGATATAATTAGCATTCAAATCATGTAAACCAATTATGTCATTGATTTTTAAATGAAGTATTTCTGGTAAAGTTTATGTGGATAGACATTAAGTTAAATCATAAAAATATTTAGTATTCTGTAGTTTTTCATATAGTAATTTATGTAAATAATGACTTTTTGAATTTCAAAAGTTGAACATAATGGCGCAAATTAACCTCTTTTGCCTAAATAAAGCTTCACTGATTTTAAAAACGCTGATGGAAAATAAACTTTCTACGATAATCCTAATTTCAAAGCAAGCTAAGCCATCACAGCCGAAGACCATCAAAAAGCCTACTTGCAATTCTGTCAGAGGTAAAGGAAAAATAATTAAAGCCGTATTAAAGCAGATTGGAAAATAAAATATTTCTGTAGAAAGTGCACAAACTTTTTAAAATTACCTCGCTTTAAATTTTCCCTATAAAAAGTATATATCCATGCTTATCTATTCCCGAAAATACTCTTTTACTTCATCCGAAAGTAAAACGTACAAAGTACAAAAGCAAATTTAATAGTCGGCTCAGCGTCCGACAAGAAACATCTCTCGCTACAACTCTCCCTTGTGTCCTTATTCCTTCGAGGCTCCGAAAACTTCTAAAGTTATGCAAAGAAGAAAGTAGAGAGCCATTAGATGTCATACGCAGTCTGCAACGGAATTAATTTATTGTAAAACAATGGCGGAGCACAAGACACAAATTTCTTTTTTATAAAGCTGATATCGAGGAATATGACGTCTAAAGAGCCTAATGCGGTATCGTGTGAAACTCCATATTGAATGTTTGTAGCCATACGAAATACAAGTATGATGAATAAAATGATACTCTACATTTATTTTATTTCATTATTAAGATATTTATCAACGTTCTGCTGTCTATTATAAGCAGCTTTATCAGGAAGTGAGATGTGCACAGCAACTCAACTACTCAACGTAGCCAGAGGCGAAACACACCTAAGGGTGAGATGTGCATAGTAACTCAACTACTTAACGTAGCCAGAGGCGAAACACACCTGAGGGTGAGATGTGCATAGTAACTCAACTATTCAAGAGTAGTCAGAGGCGAAATACACCTGAGGGTGAGATGTGTACAGTAACTCAAATGTTCAACGGAGCCAGAGGCAAAACCCATCTTAAGAAAAATGCGGCCAGTACTTGCATATAAAATAAAATAACTTTGGGGTTGGCGATAAAAATTTGCATGCACCAAGTCATCAAAATATTTTTATCGAACTCACCTGTTACTCGTCTCGCCCGCTTCGCTTACTCGTCTCATAATCTCCGAATCATTCAATAAAAAATCACTTCATTGACTTGGTACATAAATAACTATTAAATCTTCGATTCTAGCCTTATTTCTTGTGTTTTTTTATAGTGTTTGAAATTTTCATTTTTAAGTATTGTATCATATGATTTTTTTTGAAACGCCACTGTAAAACCTTGACTGTGATTTATGCGGCACCAAATTGCAGGTGTAATTATTTTTCACTTTGTAGGAGGAAACTGATGCTCTGTTGGTGTACTTTTTTAGTTTTTATTTTATTTTTTCTCGTTTATTCTGAGTGTAATTAGAGGCAATTTTTCACTCGGTTCAATTTTAATGGCTTGTATAGAAAGCAAATATATAAATAAAACCCCGATTTCGAATCTAATGAAAAAAGTTGTCAGACTATTTGAAGCAAATCGCTACAATTATAGATTATGAAGAAAAAATATCTTTGTTTATGCACAACACTTTCACTGTTGTTTTATTAATTTATCGAGAGTACCAAACATAGTTTTAGTGGGTCCATGACCTTTTAATTACTTGTGCTGACTGTGAAAAAATATGGTACAATCTTCAAATTGCCATTCTATAAATATTTGTTTAATGTGTTCTTATTTTTGGTAAGGTACTTACAGATCATAAATCTACAAAGTATATATTGTCAGTATTACTTTCATTTGTAGAGCACCTTTCTTAAAGTTCGTAAGAATCATTCATTATTAGGTAATCCGCGAAGCTCTGTATTTTCAATTAAACTATTTTCTATAGAAATAGACAATAATTTTTAGATGTTCTTATTTGAAGCTCGTACCTTCTAAGATCTTTTTTGTTTTTTAGGTGCCGGTAACATTACAGTCTAATGGTGTCTTCTGCTATTTCCCAGTTAATTTCACCTACTCCAATATCTTATTGTCCTTAGCTCTTAGAACCCAAGTTTGGCAGGCTAAATAACTAAAGGTATTGTTTAAATGGATGTTTTAAACTTCGGAGAGACCTTACAAATATAAATTAGGTCCTAATTAGGTGTTAAATAAGTCCTAAGAAAAAAAAATTGGTGCTTCCTTCTTAAGATAATTTTTAAAAAAAGCAATAATTCTTCTATTGGAACCTTTGGTAAAAATAAACTATTTGCTCGTAAATGATATTATCACTAATTAATATATCTAATATCTATGTATAATAAACATTTTTCAAAATTTAAACATTTAAAATTTTTCATCTGGGAACCGAACAAATATGACCTTCCAATTGTAGGTCCCATTTTGAAAAACGGGGGACACTTTTAAAAAAATATAATTTGAAAAACAAGATTTTTCCAATAATTCCTGTACTACATAAAGTAATGAATTCAAAAATAAGTACCAAAGTACTTTTTAAAGACAAAAACCCACATTTTTTTTTAATAACTAAACATTGGTAGCTTTCTATTTTTTTTTTGACTACTATCATTTTAAAATGTACGCGGCAAAAATATTATTCTAAAAGAATTAGATAACTAAGAAGACAAATAATTGCGATTACTATTAGGTTTTAATAAAAAAAGGATGATATTAGTGAGAATTTTTTATTAGATAAAAAGAATATTTCCCACCTAGTGAACTTTATCCGGGGGCAGATTGTATACATGGTGGCTATATGTGTTCAGTATTTCTATCTCATATATAGTAGAATTGAGAAAATTAGTTAAATTAGAGAAAAGTGGCATATTTAGATAATAAATAAAGTGAAATTCAAATTTCGAAATGTTTTCCGGAGATATCCGTTTTTCAAAAATAAATATTCCAAATAACAAAACGAAAAACTTAAATGGTGCACTCGCACTCTTACAATTACTACAAATATGAAGAAAATTATATTTATTATGACTGAAAGTTTTTCATGAAAATAAATTATTTTCGCCAAATAGTCAATTATTTCATGCAACAACCAAGATTTTTGACAAAAATTGGATTTTTTAATGAAAATGGTAGTTAGTAACAAATTCTCTTAGGATCTAATTTTGTTTAATTAAAATTCAATATAAGTAAAATTTAAGTTTTTTATTAAAATTCGTTATTTTTTATTTGTAAGACAACGGCGAGTTTTGGCAAAACTTAAATGTTTCAAATCAAATGTTTAAGGTAAAACTCAGTTTTTTTTAATGATAATTACAATCTCGAGGGCAACAGAGCATAGTATTTTCAATGATTTAGGAATTAAATTTTATAAACATTTTTGAGTATTCGTTAGTAAATTCTGAAAATTCTAGCTATCTCTAGTATTCCCTATATTGGTTTTCTGCCAATTTTTACGCAACTAGAATTGGAAATGTCGACCCACTGTTAAGAGTCTCCTTTTGTGAGTTTTCTTTTTTTTTAGGAGCTTAACAAAATCATTATTTAATTCACTATTTTAATATTTTATCCGATATAGGTTTATATGGTAAATGAAAATTTGTATTACTATTACTACTATGATCTTTGTAAACCCGAAGACTTTTTCTAATATAACATATTCATTCAGATTTACCAGTTTTTCCATTACCAGAGATTGAAGCCAAGCTTAGATACCGCTTAGATTAACAACGAGTCATTTAGTATATTTATCCTCTTAACTTACTGTATCTTTAACAAAATTGTGTACTTTCTATCCTCCTATTAATTTTTTTGTGTATCCTTTCCAGAAAGATCTTGAGAATACAATCTGTTGCTTGGTGTGTCACTGTGAAGGTTCATTTGTACTTTTCCTTTATAGAGAGATATACATGTGTTCATTTTGAAGTCAGCTCTTCTATTTTAATGTAAAAATATCCAAGCGTAGAATTAACTAATTTTCTAAGTGTAAATGAAAAATTGAGATAGCGTGCATGTCGTGGACATATCGATGGCTGCAAGCCAAAAGAAATTCCCAACTGTCTGTCGTGGAACCGAAAACCGACAAAGAAAATTAATGTTTTCCTAGTTTCTGGGTTGCCGCTGCTGTCTGGTAATGATCTTACAATTCAGGAAGAGAACTCCGATTTTTAGGTCATCGTCCGGAAACTACTTCCATTAATTTTCGGAAGTTATTGATAGAATGTTGCCTTTGTCATATTTATCCCAACGCAATGCAGGCCAATATCGCTTTTAGAATAAAATTATTCAAAGGACGCTATAAAAATAAAAATTGGGTGCGTTATAGCATGTAATATAGTTAAAAATTTATGGTAATACCTCATAATAAGAGTAACATTGGTCTTAGTAATTTAACAATAATTTTTTAGCAATTTTTAAATGTTCTGTTCGGTTTGAAATCGATTTCAAGAGCTTTGTCATTGTTGTACACCGGAATGGACAGTGATGTATTATTGTGCTTAGGGTGACAATCTAAATTGAAACTCCGAAATATTGAGGGTCGATTTGGTCCGAAATAATCTGTTAATAATGTTTAAGCAAGTCCTTAATACTAAATGGATTCAGGCATTTGTTGCCGACTAGTTTGTCAATACAGATAAGAGAAATTGTTTGACCGGGACTAAGGGCTTGAACTAAATTGAAAATGTCTATTTTAGATTTCCCATAAGAAAACAGACATGTGATCTTCCGTTTCTAAGTCACCACCAAATTGCATTTAAAATTTGAAACAATCGTTAAAATCTACATTTTCGTTAATTCACTACGTATTATTTTGTTGAAGGTCTCGATACTGTGAAGAAAAATTCTTCACATATTTGTATGTTGTTTACAATCAACCAGTTTATTTTTCTTACTTTCATAAAATACGTTGAAAGCCAGTGGGAGTAAAAAAGACTAAAATACAAATCCATCAAGCATTTGTACACGCTTTGTTTTATCCTAACTGGACAGAATTTGGTATAAGTACGGAACGAACACAGCACGTAAATAATCAAGTAGGTCAAAGGTCAATCAAAGGTCAAAAAGTAACTGTAGGTAGCAATAAATAAAAGCGGTTCAGTCTAATATAGAAGGAGGCATTGGTATTCAATCTTAGAATATATTGTACGTGAATATGATGTTACGAATATAAATGAGGTACTGTTAAATTTAATCTCCAAATAAAAATTGTATCATAAAGGGAATTTAACTAGATCGCGTCGCATCATTCAAAATATAAAATGTTAAAATTTTACAATTCCTTAAAATAATTATTCATGTTCTAAGCTTGATTAAATTTAAACATTGGTTAAGTGGGCATAGATATTTGTGTATATCAAAACACCCTCAGCATAGTTATAGGTACGTGATGGTTCAGAATGGCCAATAGTTCCATAGCTCTAACCTGATATTTTTTTATAAATCTGAGGCTATTTATTAAACTACCATCATTCTATAGGATAATCGAAATGAGATGCAGTTATGCAGATATTTTCATTAAATAATATAATAATTATATTAATCATTTAATCTTCTTTAAATTGACTGCACAGTCAAAACAAGGATTCCTCGCAGTATGTTTTATTTTGTTGCTCTTTGGTGTTGAAATGAAAATTCTCTTTAAACAACAAGGATACAATTGTGCTTAAAGCTCGTGTCCTAAACTTTACTCCATGAATCACCAATATCATCAAAGCCTTTCAGTTCTTGGTATTATGACTAACACTTATAAGCGATTGAATCTGTTTATTGAGGTAATTTGCTACGCTTCTCAGTCATCAAAATTCAGTAATTGTCTTCTTTACTGTGGTTATTTTTATCCATTCTTTTCTATTCTTTCATTTGAGTATCCAGTGGCTAATTTTTAACCTTTTGATGTTGTCCTCTATTTCATTCCACCATGTTTTCCTTAGTCTTTTTCTACTTCTTGGATGTAATGGAGTCTAAGTAGTTATTTTCCTGACCATTTTTGTTTGTATTTTACTTATTATCCATCCGGGTCATAATGCCTTTATGTACGTTACAATATTTTCCCCTCCGAGTTCTTCTTATGTTTCACTATTTCTCGTTTTACCTCGTTTTTCATCTGGGCTAATTTTTGTTCTCATTATTTTCATTTCCCATATTGTTCAGTCTTCGTCTTCTTTTTTATTAAGTATAGTTGCTTCCATGGCATATATAATAATTGGTCGTATTAATAATTTATATATTTTGATTTTTGTTGTTTTGTTGATCTATTTACATTTTAAGTATTTTTCTGTTTATTCCAAAGATTTAATATCCTTTTTGAATTCTTTTTTTCACTGTTTCTTTTCCTGTCCTAAATAGTTGCATGTTTTGTACTTGTAGATCGTCATGTAGTTTGAATCTTCTACTAGTCTCATATATTTCGAATTTTTCTTATTTATCTCTAGCCCTAGATTTTGTGCTTCCTTGTTTAGACGTTCTATGGCTCTTATTAGTTGTTCTCTGATTTTAGCAATTATTGTCAGATCTTCTGCATAAGCTGTAACTTGGGTATTATCTTTTATGATGTTTTTCACAATCAGTTTTGCCTTTCTTAGAATATCGGCTAGAGCTAAATTGTAGAGAGTTACTCTGTGAATAACAGTAATTATTACTTAATCTGAATTCTGTTAATTATACATGGGTTATCTTAATAATAATATTCATTATATATTAGTGAGTTCACTGATCCCTGAAATCAAGCTTCTAAGTAAAAACTAGACTTGCAGTAGAAAGTTAGCGAGTACAAAAAGTTGTTCAACTTATTTTAAAGACTTTTTCATTGGAAATATAGAGAATAGATGCCGATAGTGGAAATAAAATATTTTGTACATAGAAGAATCGGTCAAAACAAAAACTTTGTACAGAGTACAGAGGTTTAGCCATAGAGAAATTCAATATTATATGTTAGTGTTTCTCATTCAGTATTCCTCATATAAAGGTGAGGAGCTGTGGTAATTTTGCCAAAAATTATTTTTTATAAATCGAGTTAATAAAACCTACTATAATATACAAGGTGAATATAGTTAATATTTTCATTAATAGATAGATAAAAAGCTTTTATAGTACTTGTTGCTTGTTTATAATAACACTAAAAACTGTAAATATTTATTTTTTTAGGAATAATTTTATTCAGCAGTAACTTAAACATATTTTCATTACTGCATTTGTTTGGTATGTATTTAGTATGCATTAATAAAATCTGAAGGTGTACCTGCTTTGTAATCATATTGCCTTAAGAATTTTAAAGTTATTTTACAATGTGTTAGTAAATGCAATGCAATGACACCATAAGTAGTCCGGAATGAATTTACTAGTTTCATTAGATGAAACTCTGACATGGTTAGTTATCAAACTCTTCATTAATTTTTTTTGTTGGAATCATATGACTATGGACTCTCAATTTTTTAAACTTATTTTCAGGTAATATTTTTTATACACTTTTGTTATGTCCCTTGTATAAAGCAATTATCCCTTTTCAGGTTCAAAAGCCAATGTTTTCAAAGTAAGGCATTCCAGTAAAATGAAGAATATTATTGATTAGAACATTTATGATGAAAAATCTAACCTATATGTGTAAATGTCTGTCAATTTCTTATAATCTTATGTGACGATGCCAAACGTCATTGGTAAAACAATTTTCATAAAAATATTTTAGAATATCGTGGAATTATGTGATAAGTATATTTTTTTACATTTGTATTTAGAACAGTTATTAATTATATAAAAATGAGATGATTTGACGTAAAACCCAAGATCATACATTAGTAATCGAATAAAATCTGAAATTTGAGTAAAACTTTATGATCGTGTTCTCCGCTACGGCCGGTTTTACGACTTAGTTTAGAAATTCTATATCCCAATAATAAATTTTACAAATTTAGTTTTAGCAGTAAAATTGTCGTTTTAACTTGGTACGTTTAGTGTATTGAATTCCTAACGAGTCACGATAAAATACCGGACAGATACAAAAATTAACGTATTCTCATGAATAAACAAATATGATTAAGTTTTTAAGTAACATACAACCAAAATTTAAAAAAAGCGGTGTTTCTGTAACGCACTATAAATGTAATTTATGAAGCTTCATTAAACTTTTTAATATTTTTAGATTCGGCGAATTAAACTCACATATTTTGGAATTTGCAGAATAGCTTCAAATTATGCATTCATTTTATTGCAAGTAATAAACTGTTTTTTAAGAAGAGTTTAAAAATATTAAAATATGGAGTGTAATTTCATAAAATTGTCATAAGTTATTACAACTTTTTTTTAAATAGAATTAAATGGGTTTCAGAATATATAAATTCAGCATATTTAGTAGAAAAAGTTAGTTATTGACTGTTTATTATTTAGAAAATACTGTAAATTTCTAAACCAATTCATATCCGATGGTAATATTCGAACTTGCTATACTCATAATTTCTAAAACTCCCTCAACAACTTAAAATTGTATATAATTTTGATTCTCTTCTGTATTATGAATGTTGGCAGTTAGTTGCAAGAATAATATTCTCAACAGTAACCGCAAATACTTGAAAACCTAAAACCTATTGTTATTTCAACCGAATTACGAGTTCATGTTAGGATCTCACTATTCAGGGCTTAGGATTCTTTTTTAAATAATAATAGATTTAGCAGTGAATGTTAGTTCAGAAAATCCAAGATTAAAATTCGGTAATAATTTATT
Organism: Hermaeophaga mercurialis; assembly: GCA_951812935.1. Lineage (NCBI taxonomy): Eukaryota > Metazoa > Arthropoda > Insecta > Coleoptera > Chrysomelidae > Hermaeophaga > Hermaeophaga mercurialis. The sequence continues at coordinate 4,129,813 of OX638360.1, read as the reverse complement.
TCATGCATTTCTGCAATTTAAACTTCCATAAATATATTTAAATAGTCAATACACCTAGTTGCTTCATAAGAAGCTGTCCCGTAAATTACACATAATGATGTTAGCACAAATAAAAATTTACATATATTTTGATTGTCAATAGTTTCCATTTTAAGAACTTATTCTAATTAATAATTTGTTGATGTTGCTATTTGTAGAAAATTTAAACAAATATTTCGATTCCAAAGTGGTTGGTAGTAATTATTTTTAGAAGTTGTTTTTCGTTTAAGAGTTAAGGATTGAGTACGTTAGATGTTTCACGGTTCAAAGCTGAAGATGGAAGAATGACTTTATATTAACCTTTCAAGGGTTCAAAAATGGGCTACGTGATTTTTTGCATTCATGCTTTTAAAGGTCACATTCAAAATATTGCGTTCTAAGATGTAATACACGTGAGCATTTTAAGAGATAGAGAAGAATGAAGTGAAATAAATATCTGCTTGCTATATTAATAAATTAGATGTGTATGGATTGAAAATTTTTCTGTTTAAAATTCAATTGAATTTTGAACACATACTAAACAAATTATTTCTTAATTAATTAAGAAAGGGAAAGAAAAATTGTTTTATTTGGTCGGAAATCCCGTACATTTAAACTAAACAACCCGTATATATTCACATATTTCAATGGCCATATTAGTAGCCTAAATTTTCAGTAATTGGGTACTGTAATGTTAAGATATTTATATTTATATTTTTATTAAACTTTTTGAAAAAATGTTGCATTTTAAATATATTAAAATATTTATTTTTGCATTTATAATTTGAAAAAGAAACTTTAACTAAAGTTAGTTAAGACCTTGGCCATATTTCATAACTATTTCAATGTGTAGAAGGTATTTACAGCATAAAATTAAATTTTCGAAATTTTAAATGTCTTTTTTATATAAAATACCATGTGTATTAGTATCTTGAAATCTTAATCCATAAGATTTTTATTAGTACTATTAAAATACATGTCATTGGATTAAATAAAAAGAAAAATAGTGCATTCAACAAGTGTAAAGTGGATTTTTTTATTAACTGCTATAAACTTCGCTTTACACCCATATTACATAAAATATTTTCACGATTAACAAAACAGTAAAATTTGCTAACCTTAATAAATGTTTTTATTTATTACTACGTTTAGTGTTATTGAATTACACAACGTGAGTCGCGTATAAAATATCAGAGAAATTAAGAAATTTTGATGAATAAACAAATATGATTAAATTTTGTAGTAATTGATGATAACCGAAATTTAAAAATGTATTCTTTTTGTACTCCTAATACTTTAGTAACGCATTTTTACACGAAGCTTAATTATTCTTTTTTGTTTCAGGTAAGTTGCAGAAAACTGGACATTTCTATTTGCTAACTAAACAGTAAGTAATCAAAGAAATTTGTGTATTAAGAAGAAATTGAATCGAAAGCCATCGCGATGCACCCTCTGGAATGAAATAAATAATCGTCAGAGATCCAGGGCTGATTGTTTAGAATTGTTTCCTACACTCTTCGTATCTAACTTGGTACCAATCCTTAAATTAACTGGCTTTAATTTTTTTACACTTACATTGCGACGTTTTAAGTGTTAATTGTTGTTATTAAATATAGTCACGTTTTCTCTTACTGGTTCATAACCTGCAAAAGAAACGTCCGCTTTAATTTCAGTTTGTAACAAGTCGTAACTAAATGTACAAAAATGGGCGGTCAACTGTTAATAAACACCAGCGCCAACTCGGCAACATTAACTAGCCAGATTTTGGACTCGTAAACTTTGAGCCGCGAATTTGATCTAAGCTAATTCCATAATGATTAAAGCTGGGCCTCGTTATTCCAGCGTCAGTCTAAAAAAGGTAACGCCACTTAAACCCCTGGTAATTACAAATCCAGAATTTGGATCTAACATTTACATTAGCCTATTCAGAAAAGAAAGAATATCAGACATAAATAGCCAACATACATACTCATTGGAAGTTGTTGTCAAGAATATTAATTTTTAAATCTTGAATAAGTAAAAAAGGGCCATGAGAAGAAGGGGATTAAAAATTAAAAAGACAATTAAACCGAACTTATCATAAAATATACTCGAGTATATATATATATATATATATATATATATATATATATATACAGGGTGTTACTATATTCGACCGACGACGCTTTACCCCAGAGAGCTCTCGTTAATTGATGAATTTTGATATAGGAACATAAACCCTTAAAGGGCTTAGTTTCCGAGATACAGGGTGTTAAAAGTTTGAAATCAAAATTAAAAATTTGTCATAAATCAGAAACGCCTCCAAATATTTTTTTCAAATTTGGTGACCAATATGCTCTTTAAGAAAGTAATATTTTGACATAAACTGACTTTTGAAAAATTTAACCAGTGGCGCGCTATCAGGGTTTGTGGCAACTTTTATCCCCCCTATCTTTTACGCCACTGGAACAAATTTTTTTTTTTTATTTTTTTAAATTTTCTGTTCATTTTTAGGTAAAAAAGTAATAACCTTTTATGGAGCTAAAATGAACGGTGTTGTAAATATTTGATTCTAAACAAAAGTCTGCAAGTACTTAGATAATTTGTAACTACTCAATATTTCTAAATTCTGATCTAGCAGGCACGTGTCAAATTTTTAATAGTTCGTGTATTTGACAAGATCTTGGTAGATTAAACAATACAGTTTTAAACTAGTTTTTAAATTAATTTTGTTGTTACAAAATGAATTTTTCATTTGAAGAATTGACCGATGTGTTAATGATCTATGGGGAAGCTCAAAAAAATGGTAGAATGGCAGCTCGTTTATACCAACAAAGATTCCGCAATCGTCGAATTCCACATCATTCTACATTTGGAAGTATTGAAAGAAGACTGAGAGAAACTGGAAACTTGTTAATTAATAGAAATAATGCTGGAAAGCCACGAACAACAAGGACTGTGCGTCTGGAAGAGGCAATATTAAATAATATTTCTGAAAGGCCATCTTTAAGTACTCGAACTCTAGGCCATGCATTAAGAGTGGACAATAATACTGTATGGAAAGTTTTAAAAGAACAAATATTGCGTCCTTACAAATTCACCAGGGTTCAAGCATTAGAACCTAGAGATTTTCCGGTACGTATGGAATTTTCAAACTGGTATGTACAAAAGTGTCGTGAAAATCGAAATATCCCAAATTATTTATTGTATACAGACGAGGCCAAATTTACCAGGGAAGGCATTTTTAATTCCAGAAACAGTCACGTTTGGGATGAAGAAAATCCACACTCTGTTCGTGAACGTGGATTTCAGCATAAATTTTCGGTGAATGTGTGGGTGGGTATGGTTGGGGATTGTTTAATCGGGCCTTACCTTTTTCCAAATAAATTAAATGGAGATATTTATACGCGGTTTCTGGAAGAAGTGTTAGATGAATTGTTGGAAAATGTACCGTTAAATATTAGACAACACATGTGGTTTCAGCACGATGGGGCATCTGTTCATTTTGCTGCAAGTGCTAGAAATTTCCTAAACAGACGATTTAGAGAAAAATGGATTGGTCGGGGTGGACCCCAATGTTGGCCTCCAAGGTCACCCGACTTAAACCCTATCGATTTTTTTATCTGGGGCTACATGAAGTCCTTAGTGTACGAAACCATCGTTGAAACTGAAGAAGATCTAATAGCGAGAATTCAAGCTGCGACAGAACTCATTCAGTCCAATCCGGAGTTATTCTCAAAAACACGTGTTTCAATGAGAAAACGGTGTAGAACGTGCTTACAAGTAAACGGCCGACAGTTTGAACAACTATTGTAATTTTGTCAATTTTGTTATTGTTGTATCTAATACATTTGTTTGAATTTAATTTTGATAGCTTTTGCATTATTGTGACTTTTACTTTTATCAAGATCTCAGAAAATCTCAGAAATAGCATATATTCTTTTTTCAACTAACGCCTAACGCTTAGTTATTATTCGAAATCGAATTAATAGTATGGATTAAAAGCAAATACTTACTTGTTTAGCAAAATGCCGACGGGCAAATTACACAACAAATCATAATTTGTGAATTATCTAAGTACTTGCAGACTTTTGTTCAGAATCAAATTATTTACAACACCGTTCATTTTAGCTCCATAAAAGGTTATTACTTTTTTACCTAAAAATGAACAGAGAATTTAAAAAAATTAAAAAAGAATATTTGTTCCAGTGGCGTAAAAGATAGGGGGGATAAAAGTTGCCACAAACCCTGATAGCGCGCCACTGGTTAAATTTTTCAAAAGTCATATTACTTTCTTAAAGAGCATATTGGTCACCAAATTTGAAAAAAATATTTGGAGGCGTTTCTGATTTATGACAAATTTTTAATTTTGATTTCAAACTTTTAACACCCTGTATCTCGGAAACTAAGCCCTTTAAGGATTTATGTTCCCATATCAAAATTCATCAATTAACGAGAGCTCTCTGGGGTAAAGCGTTGTCGGTCGAATATAGTAACACCCTGTATATATATATATATATACGAGAATTTCGCGAGCTACGTACATTCAATTTTCGATTTTCTTTTTATGTTATGTTGTTATGTTCCCAACATATGTTGACATTATCATCCATTTTGCAAGGTTAGACGTGTTTTGGTATGCTTGACGATTTTTTGTTATAGGAAAAAATAGATCAAAGAATTCGTATTAAATTTTATGTTAAAAAGAAAATTAAGTGCTCCAACACAGTTGAAATGTTGTCTGTGGCATTTGGCGAATCTACTTTGAGCAAAAAAATGTTTTGAAGTGGTACAAGATATTCACAGAAGGCGGAGAAGATGTTAATGACGATGCTCACCCTTGACGCCCCAGCACATCAACAACCGATGAAAACGTTGAAACAATGAAGAAAATTGTTATGGAGAATCGTCGAATCACTATTAGAGAAGTTGCGAAGGAAGTCCGCATGTCGGTTGGCTCATACCATGCAATTTTTTCGGATGTTTTGGGCATGAAACGTGTGTGAGCGAAATTTGTTCCGAAATTGCTAAGTTTTGACCAAAAGAACCGTCGCATGAGCATCGGTCAGGAGCTGTTGAATTACATCAAGGACGATCCAGATTTGCTCAAAAGGGTTATAACTGGTGACGAAACATTGAAACCAAAGCCAAATCATCCCAATGGAAGCGGCCAGAAGAGCCTCAACCGAAAAAAGGACGCCAAGTTCTGTCAAATGTGTAGAATTTGCTCACTGTGTTTTTCGATTATAATGGCGTGGTGCATCATGAGTTCTTGCCAGAAGATCGTACGGTGAATAAGGAATATTACCTTGAAGTTATGTGCCGTTTGCGTGAAGCAATTCGAAGAAAACGACCGGAGTTGTGGGAAAAAAATTCATGGCTTTTGCATCACGATAATGCACCTGCTCACACATCGTTGCTTGTTTGTGATTTTTTGGCCAAAAACAACACGGTAATCATGCCTCAGTCACCTTATTCACCGGACTTGGCCTCCTGTGACTTTTTCCTATTCCTAAAACTGAAAAGACCCATGAAAGGAGGTTTGCAACGATTGAGGAAATAAAAACTGCATCGCTGGAAGAGCTAAAGACCATGCCAAAAAGCGCATATCAAAAGTGCTTCCAGGATTGAAAAAAACGCTGGAATAAGTGTATTATATCTGACGGGGATTACCTTGAAGGGGACTAAATAGATATTGATAAATAAATAAACATTTTTCGAGTAAAATACGAAGTCACCTTTTTTTTTGAACAAACCTCGTATATATATTTGCTATTCTTTAACATTTGCTAAGAAATAATCAATATAGGATTCCGGTTTTGTAGTAGCCTTCGTTACCTTTACAAAAATATTTCGCGATGTAGACTCTCAAATAAAAGTGTATACAGCTATCTGAGTTAGTCCAGACTGTCCGCATAATGAAATTTCAGGCTAATCCAACGCGTCCGTTGATTAAATCATTAATTTATGCACCGCCAACATCAGCCTTATTTCTAGATTTCTGGAATCTGTTGGTGTCGTCTCTCTATCTCTTTCGCTGTTTTGATCCTCTCTAATTATTTCAACGTTGATGGTTCCTGAGCGAAGCCGTGTAAATTACGAGCGCGGTTTTACTCCGTGAATTGCGAGCAAATTGACTATTTCCTAGTTTCCGTCGGTATATAACAGAAATTACTAGTCCAAGACTACGTAATTTGTAGCAAAAAATGTACCGTTCATCTGCTTGGTTTAGAACTCTAAGATATGGTTGTGGGTTAAACTTGCAGACAATGTTATACAAAATATGAGGCTATTTTGCCTTATTACAATATCAGGATATGTTTATAGTGGTTGTATATGATACTACATATGAAACTCTTGAAGATGTGTCAAAGTGTATGTTTGTCTTGATATAAGTAGGATATATAATTCTTACTACTTTAGTATTTGTAATGCTTTAATTGAAGTTGTCATCCTCTTGCGAGCAACGCAGTGTCGTCTGCAAAGATAGTAAAATAAACGTATATAAATGTGGAGAATATCGCTTTTACAAAGAATATATAGTATGAATCCAAGAAATTTCTTCTAGATCTAGATATTTCTATCTTTTGTTTAATTTTAACAAGTCTCTTAGGGGCAACTGCAATTTCTCCATGCTGCTTGGTTAATGGTATGATGAGTACTTTTGCCTAAATGTAAATTGACAGTAAAATATTCGATAGTTAAGTAGATATTTACTGATTAAAGCGTCAATAGTTTATTTGCACATCATTAATATTACTATACTATACTATACTATATATATATAAATAAATATTATGTAACCAGTTCACGTTAGTGATACTGATTTATCAATAATAGTGATTTACTGGACGACTCGTTATATCCCCTAATCAAGCAAACTGATGAGTGAAGCCTCCAGTTGGTAATATCCATCGCGTCGATCTATCAGCAGATTGGATTAAAATAAAAATATCAATGCGACTATCGAATTCGATTGATGTCAATCAGTCAATCAATCTTCATTTGGATTCAATTGGAACATAACTGCCGTTTGTGACCTACTTCCGACTTGTAATCTGTTCAGGATCGAAACGATCGATTGTTCTTTTTTCCCTGGGAAACTATCCAAAGGAAACTTAGAGCTTTAATTATCATGCACTATTAAGGGTATTGTTTCCTGGAATAAGTAGTAATCATTTTAATTAATATAATTGAAATTGCAGTGCAGATGCTACTAGCTATTATGGCATACGTATTGGAGAGTAATTTATATGTACGTACTGAAACATTTAAATGTATCAACAAAGTTTGTTTAGAAACTTGTATATTTTGAACTTTCTCATATTTAGTTTTACATATTTAATATTATGTTGAGCCTCAGTTGTTTGACCTTTATCCATTTTAGCACTCGTTGACTATGAAAGTATCTGAAGGTATTTGTTGGCCCATAACTAATATGTCATAGGTTAACTATAGATTCTTTGGACCAAATCAAATATGCCTAAGATATATTTCTATCTTTCTATTTTTTTTATAACAAATTATTGTCACGCCCTCTCCTGTATAAAGGCCGTTTCGTAGTTATGTGATGGGATTATCCAGTATTTATATTAAATATTGTTTTGGTGTTCTTGAATAATAACCTTGCATAGTTTATGCGGAAAATTAGGCAAACTCGCCAGAATGCAAAGCAATATTTATTACACAGAATGATTGTCAAATAATCATATCAAATTAAATAAATTTATGAATATTGAACGAATTAATTTGGAAAAATATATGTATCTACTTCCTTTTCGTATGTGACAGAATATAACTTGAGATCTAAAATGATTTGACTAACCAAACACACATTTTAGAGTTTGTGAATAGCTATGCAAATAGTCTTTTCCAAACTATTCATTTTATTTTACAAGTAATAATCTGTCGTTATGAAAAGTTTTAAAATACAAAAATATATTAGGAGTGTTATCATATAGAGGTGTAGAAAGAATATAAAAAGTCAAAATCTTAAGGAATAAAAGAGTACGAAATATGTGTATGTTTTATATATCCGAGAGAAAGCACAATAATGTGTCCCCTCTCAACCAAAGTAGGGGTATGATTGAAACTGCTTGTACGTTACTATCGAATTGACTGGAACAATATTCCCACCTCGATATATCCCTACTTCAACATATTAATAATACGTTCTCCCTTTTTCATAACGCGTACTTTATCAATCGCATGGATTTGTCAATGATCCTAAATATTCAGACCAAATATTTATATTATATTATTTATTTAGTTAAGAAATCGAAATAAAATAAAAATGTTTTATTTGGCCGAAAATCCGTATACTCTATATATTTTCACATATTTGAATTACTACTCCAATGACGATTAATTTTGAAAATCGAACATTGTAATAGGAAGGTAAAATTCTATGATTTTTTTTTGTAAATAGGGATCTGAACTTTAACTGAAGTTTGTTAAGACATTACTTTTTTTGGGATTGATAGTTGATCTGTATAGCAAGAATTCAAAGCGAGGTTGCCAAGAGATGACTTTAGCTTATCCATAATTATTTAAATGTGTAGAGGGTATTTACAGAACACAATTATAATTTAGAACTTTCAAAATATTTTTTTGTTTTTTTAACGAAATACCATGTTTTTTAAAATATTGAAACTCTATTGCGTAAGCAAATTGAAATAGTTATTTATCCAACAAATGTGTAAGTTTAATGTTTGTTACTAAAAAGTCAAAATTTTATTTAGAAATATCGTTATTGCAAACTATCTATAAGGAACGATTAAAAGTACAAAAGAAAATAATAATAAATATATAATATATATATATATATATATATATATAATATTGAACCAATATCAAAGTAGTAGATAATAAATGAATTGCGCATTGAAAGTCTTTTACTGTAAAAAAAATGAAAATTATAGGTGCCTTGCATCAAGAATTATTCTCTGACTAGTTTCCCTAAATAAATACTGGAAGAACTTTTTATAAGGAAGCTTTTTATAAAAAATCATTCTGTAAATAGAAATGATTTTCACAATTTCCCACAACAAGGATCTTTTAAAACAACCTTCAATTTGTTGGGATTACGTATTTAATTGGTGAGTAATAAATTAATTATTTAATTGGTCCCTTTTTTGTGGAACTGCGCCAAATCTTTAAAATTTCTAGTAAATGGTTTTAGAAGAATTCTACAACGTGTTTAAAAATATTTTCAATCTTGTTTGATTTTAATAGATATTACGAGGTAAATAAAATCTACATTTAACTTAATTTGGAATTCGAATGTAATTGGATCAGGCGGGACGGCCCTGTATTTTAGCCAACCATGTTATCAAATCTAATCTTTCTAGATTTTTTCTTGTGGAAGATTAGCTAAATGCATTGCAAATAGCTAATTTTTATTTCGCTTAATTGACGTTTCGTTAAATAAGTTAAATAGAAATCAAATTTAATTTAATATATAATATTTGAGTTCCACAGGAAATGTATGGAGATATTGCTTTCATTATTTTAAATGTACATGATATTTCAGTAAAAAAACAAAGTTTTAATTTTATTATTTTGAAAAATTAATCTCATCTGAAGGTCATGTCTTACCTAGCTTCTGGGCAATGTAATTTTTAGCTAATTTAATTAAAATTAATGTACAGGGTATTGCTTAAAACTGAGTCATTTCACCGAATAAATGACTGTTATGGACTAATCGTGTCACACAGTATGCTTTATTTAAAACTGTTATCAACATTTATGCCACAAAAACATATAACACTCTTTTTAAATAAACTGTTTTCTGTATATTTAAGCACGTAACACGAATAGCTAAATATGTAGTCGTAATTGCTATTTATGTTATTAATGGTTCCCTTCGAATTTTGGTATTTTTTTTATTATATTCTCTTATTCTTGATAATCTCTAAAATTCAGAATGTTTCTAAGAATTTACTGGCACTATCCTCCCCGTTTGCAATATTTGAAATTTGGATGCTAAAGTCCTTTCCACAAATACTTATGCCATTAAAAAAGGAACTGATATTTTATTGGAGTGATTATTATGTCGACTGAATAATTTTATTTAAAAGTTTATTTAAAAATTGATGTAAAAGATGATAAACGGGATGTCATAAATTTTTCCCAAACATTAAAGTTAATTTGGGGTACAATGCAAATACATTGACACGACTTCAATTTTAGGGTTACTGGTATGTTTAATTCTAAAATATTTTTATAAATAATACATATAATAAATTTCGGGCAATCGTAACAAGTCTCGAATTTATTTTAATTTATAGACTTAATTAATCAATTTTTAACGTACTTGAAGCTCTTGAATTAATCACAATGAAACCAGATGTAGTTTCAAACATTTTTACATGAAAGGAATCGAGTCGGTACGAAAATTTTATCGTGTGAAAGCGGCATTCATATATATATATATACATATATATATATATATATATATATATGAATATTTTCTATAAATAAACCTTTTCACAGTAAGTAATATGGTACCTACGACTTTCCAATCAAATTTTCTATTGCATGCGACAAACGAACATTTCCTCTGTCGAATTTAAAAAGCCAATACAACCAGAACTGCGACGCAATCTTTCGATACATATTTTTGTACAGGACCGTACGTCAAAATATTGCCATTCAAGTTGCAAAAGTATATAAATATTTCAACAATAATTTGTACTAGTTAAATATGATGATAAATCAGTTTCACTGGTTAAAATTCAAAAAAGTAAATCGAGTAGTATATACAGGGTATTCCCAAAATCCTGTATAAAAGTTACGTCCCGACAGAGTACCGAAATCGGAAATATCATTTATCTTAAGAGAAAAAGGAAATTGTTATTAAAATAAATTACAAATACGGTTGGGCCACATATTTTAAAATAATTTTTAATTTTACAGGGTTCGTAATTTCGTGATGTCAACATAATCTTGTGATTTTATTTTAATGGGACATCCTGTATATTATTTATCTAATTCGTCAATATTTGAATATGCAGTAGCGGCATTATTTTCCTAATTTTTGAAATTGATCACTCTATGTTTTTTGCCACCATAAACAAGTATTCACAGAATTCTTTTAATTTTATTAAACATATCTTACACTGCAAAACTTGTAATTATGTCAAATATTTTGTAATTATCGGTACGGTTTTTTGACGTTCATTGAATAAATTAATGTTTACGCCGTAAGTAATTCGATATTATTATTGGAGGTTTCTTAAAAATTGGCGGTATGAACTTTTATATAAATGAGTTAGTTTAAAAGCTAGATTAATCAATAACTCCTAAATAAAAATTAAAAAAAAAATACTAAAAAGCCTAAACTGAAATTACGTCATTATATTTTACATCACCCTGTACATATAAATAAGTTTCAATAAAAACTATTTACATGTCTCCTCTTTTTGGTTTTTTCATAAAAGTGGCTCTAACTTATAAAAAACTCAATATAACATAAATATAAAACCAATTTATGGATTTTTATTTAAATTTTGATGTGTGTAGACTAAATAAGTCTAATGGTTTGACCTGTGCAAATGTGGAAAATAAATCAATGGCAGCAGTTTACTGAAAACCGTGCAACTGCCTATGTCTTGAACCACTTAAATACCAAATAACATACTGCAGTCGACAAGTGTTTTGTTAACTATATGAGCATCATCAGAAGATGATTAAAACTAATCTATACCTACAAAATTTATATTATTCCTAGGTTTCGTAAAGCACGAAAAAGTCAATACAATGCTTCTTTGACCTTATTTGGGTTATTCTTGCATTTATAAATTTCTATATATTTTTATGCATCTAGAAATGCATCATTATTGTTACTAGAATTTCGGCTCTTTTAATAAACATGCATATGTGAGTACACTTATGGATTCTTCTACCTTTAAAGAGCATACATAAACATCATATGGCAGTGACATTGCAGTAATGCAGTCCGCCCGTACATGTAATTTCGAATAAATACGGTCGGATGAACTGAAGTTGAAACGTTGAACTATAATCGAAAACCAAATATATATTATATACGTAAAATGATTCCTTTTGATCAGTCGGTCTTGGAAACTTGTTGCATTCTCTTTATCTCGACTACAATACCAGTTTTGTTATATCATTGTATTGATACTTAGACAACAGTAACAGACATCTTGTCGAAATGTTACTCAGTACTTTAATTAATATTATTAGCTTCTTCACCTTTTTGGTAACGAAAACGTTTCTTTGTTAATTATTCTAATGAAAATAACATTCGTAGATGTGTGTGGAATATTGGAACTGCATGTCGGAAATGCACCCGGAAGGTTGCATAATTTATCAAAGTATCAAACTAATATACAATGCGATAGACACATATTGCTACAAATGAAATTAGTAAGGGCTCTAATTAGTAGGGATTAGAGGTCGGCAGAGGTTATCGTATTTCACGTCAGCTGTACATAAATTTATTATACTCTACCTATTCCAATTATTTGGATGAGACTATAATATAATTAAAACCCAAACAAAAATAATTCCTTAATAAGTCTTACTAATGACTTCAACTGGACAGAGGCTCCCATATACTAGAAAATCGCACAAGGTATGAAATGAAATGAAACAAATTCTAAAACCAAATCTGAGTATTAAAATATTTTTAACTTTAACAACTGAATTTGTAATAATCGAAGTACGAATACGAAGTACAATTTGGATCGAATTTTCTTCAGGTAAGTCATTTGAACCTATATATACTTCTGTACCCTTTTCAAACCAATATGCATCATAGATCATAATATTTTAAATTAAATTTATCATTATTAATTACAAATAGGTATGACGTCTCAAGTTACTTTGTGCTATTGAATATATTCCAGAAAAAACGGCAATTGGAGGGAATTTGGAATAATTGCGCAGAGGACCAAAAAATATTCTACAGAGTATTGATAGAAACCGAAATATTGACAACAACAAATTAAAATAAAAGGAAAGACACAAGTGAAAATAAAATAATTAACATATTTCAATGATTTATTAAATGAAGATATTAAGAGAAAATGAAGATATTAAGAGAATGGAAACAATTGAAATAATATACCTGTATTAACTAAAAATTGAGCAGGAGGAAACGAAGATAATAAAACTAGGACGAAGCATTGGAACATTTAAAGGGCCTGAAAGAAAAAAGACTTAACAAATGAATAGAAGACGGATATAATAGTATATCATTATATATAAAAAAAAATCAAAGAAATAGGGTAAAGGCAGAGTTGCTACATGATTATATAGAATCTAAAATGTATGTCAACATTGTAGACAAGAAATTGAGGTAATAGAAACGTAACTAGAAGATACAATGAGCATAAACAAGATTTGGATAACGAGGATCCACAATAAATAGACATATGGAAAAAGAAAGTATATAGGAAGGTGCAATATATTATAAGAAAAATTCAACATGACTGATGTAATAAGAGTCATAATTCAACTACCGTTTACAGATGCAGTAAATAAAGCAATAAAAGAGTGCTAAAACAAAATCGAAAAAATAATAACAGGGTATAATGATTCCATCATAGAAAATATAGAAATAGAACTAGATGGAGAGAAAATGACATAAGTAAAAATCTATAAATACCTGGGAATAATGAACAACAATAAAGGTAGTAAATGGAAAGATAAAGGCAACTAAGAATATGTACTATACAATAGACAATAAATGTTTCGAAAATAAAGAAATATCCTGGAAAACATAAACATAGGTATATAATACAATCTACCAATCAATACTTTTTCATGGAAGTGAAATTTGGAATCAAAGTTCAAATCGGCAAAAGAAATAATTTAAGAGAAAAAATTCAGCTGGTTTGAACTAGTAAAGATCTGAGAAGCCAAAACTGTGAGCAAAATAGAAGAAAATTGACTAGCAGAAGGTGGCCCGTGTGTGATTTGTAACGAAATGGCCTCGTTTTTGAAATAATTGGAAAAATGAAATAAATAAACAATTTTTACTGGAAACCCATCAGTCGATGAATTGTATTTGTTGTATTTTCGAAAAATAAATGTAAGACATTTATATCATTGTGTTCAATGTGCCAACAAAAAAGAGAATCAATTCTACTCCAAAATAAAGCTGGTGTGAATGGCAGTAATATGACCCACATTAGAAGTCGCGATTACACCGCTCCGTTTTCGTATTTTTTCTTAATTGCCTTTGTTTTTGCCGAACACTGACCATTTTCTCACACTAGAATGGACTGAAAAATACTTTCGTTCACCTCCGATAGATCCCGTTCTCGACACTTTTGACATATTTGATAAATGAATCAACATTTATCTTTATGTGGCTGAGCGTAAAAATGGTGGTGCAAGGTCCCGGGTTTTTCACATCACATCAAGCCGGAATGAGAAATACATTGTTTTCTTTGGATCATCGCTTTAAAACCAGCGGCGTAGTGTTTTAATCACGAACCTATATAATCGTAAAACTGGAAGACTTCCTTTGACAAAAATTAGCCAAATGTTGTCAATAGGGCATCCAGCACTTACGGTATCTTCCAGGAAATATATTTCTATAAGGATCATTATAGTTGAAGTGCCCTTTGCTCTATTTTTTGTTCAGTGTCTTAAATTTCTATGTTATTAATTTTTTTATATTATTTCCTTCCCTTCGTAGAATCATCTTGTGGTTTCTGCTCTTGGTCTTTGTTTCGCAGATATTAAGTACACCCAACCAATAATTTTTATTAAATAATTAATTTTTCTATTACTTAATCCGCCCATACGGATTTCTTATGGGTTCATATTACCTGGTTCTTAATTAAGAGAATGTTGCCCAAAAGGTCCTATAGATCATAAGGGAAGTTTGCAACATTGTATATTTTGATTTGCTGCGAAAGTTGTCTAATTCTTCTGAGAGTCGCATGTTTATTTTAACCCTCTCTTTTAGATAATCTGTTTTAGTTTAGAAGAATGAAGTTTGTTTATCACATTCATACTAGTACACCCATTTTATAGATATTTGGAAAAAAGATTGTAAGTTTTTAGGTTAGTAAGAAATAATGTTTTTTGAAAGCAAAATTCTTTTCGCTCTTCTGCATTCTATATCTATAATGGGAAACGAAGATCAAGTGTATATCCAGATCTTATTGTGTATGTAAGCCTACAAGAAAATCCGTTTTTTTTGTACACTGAATGTTTGATATAAAGATGGAAAAGGTTTAAAAATCTTACTTTTATGTTATTTTTATACTTTCACAGAACAAGCTAAATTGTAAATCGTCACTTTTATTTTTAAAATGATAGGTGTTCGTTTATTTTCCCTATTTCTATTTATATTTTCATTATTCCTATTTATATTTTCATTATTTTTTATACTCAATAACTTTTAAATTGATTAACATTTTTTTAATCAAATTTGGTATACACTATTTTTTAGTTAAGGGCAATAAATTGATGAAAACGTAGTTATAATTTTGCAGTGGCGTAGTCTTTACATACTTTTGGAAAAAAAAATGGTACGCCACTAGTTTTTTAAACCGATTTTCATAAAAATAACTTAGCTCTTTATTTCTCTAAAAAACGTCAGTCTTGCCTTTTTTCATATTCCATCCCTTTTCATTATAACTTAACATTATATGATTTCGTGTATTAATTTTTGTTCAGCATTTGAATATAGTTGGAACTTCACTTACCTAGAATTTTCCAAAACAGCTGATTTTTTGGAAGAATCTAGGTAAAATAGTTATTTTTAATCCTATACATAGAAAGTCGCCATAATTTCTCATAAATAATAAGCATATATTCTGTGACGCGAATTTGGAAACACCCTGAATAAATAGCTCTTTCCATGAATTGTAACCTTAGTTAATTTGTCAGTATAAACATAAACATAATAGCATAATACATTAAATTTGGATTACATACCTTATATTACAATAAATATAATTTATTAAGTGAATACAAACAATTTATAGTGTATTAACATAATTAGATGATTTTGTGATTACTAATTAATTTATATGTTTAACTATACATAATTATTATAAATATAAATTAAAATAGCAATATGTATCATTCATTTTATAAATATGTTTATTCTTCTGGGTTATAATATAATCTAATATTTTTTGATGGAATAATTTATATTTTATTCTGAAAGGTGAATTTTTTGCAGTGGAGGCATTCTTAGTTCGTTGTGAGGTTTTTGTTTGTTATTTCTGACGTACCCTTGTTCAATATTGTTCTTAGACATCGATTTTTATAACCTTGATAGATATATAGGCTACTCCATACCTATCTTTCGGGGTTGAAGCTTATCAGTTCTGATTTGGTGGTATTTATTCATTGAAACAAACCAAGTCAATTTTTAAGTTATTCTATTTTTTACACTTAGTTTGTTTTAAAAAGTAGTAAATATTATCGAAAAATATATTATGTGAGAAGAAAGGTTTTAAGTTTTAAACAGAATCCAACGATCGATAATAACACTTTTAGTTATGTAATACTTGAATCAAAAGTAAGTTTTCCAAAATTTAACGAGTTTAAGGTACCAATCGAAATAGACTAGGATTGGGCCAAAATCACATTTAATATCTGCTGAAATCCAATTCAAATTACCCAAATTTATTCACGTTATTTCTGTGAAAACTTTCTTCATTCAGAAGGCATGAGAATTTTCCGTAATTTCCTCTTATCCCGAAGTGTTTTTCCAGTAAGAAATTTATTTTGGCCCAGATAGTTTCTAATCCCTATCCGATGTCGAATGACTTGAGACTCTAAATCAACATCAATAGAGCCGAGTCGATTGCTAATACCTTTTCTCCAAATACAAACAATTCGATCGCTCTCAATCAAGGACTTTCAAGATCCGGTAATTAGTAAGTCGACGCCTCAAGGAATTTATGGAACAGTCAAATGACTGATTGGAGGCAAGGAATTCCTGACTGATTGAGAGGTCAGTGTTGGAGAGCTTTCGGGTGTAGTCTATATTAAAATCCAAGTTACTCAGAAATGTGTGTATTATGTATCTAAAAATTAGAAAACACATTTCTAGTCACGTATCAAGATTAAAATAAATTAGGATTATCTCTTTGATTTATTTCTGTCTTAATATTTGTACTACTTCCTTGGATATGCACTTTCAAGTATTCTAGGATCTTTGGTTCAACTTGTTTGTTAACTGTACCGAAGTTTGTCCTAAAATCATTGAAAATAATAAATAATGTTTGTTTTTCTAGCGTTATTACATTTCTTACTATACAGATATATCAATTCTCGTTAGTTTGTTTTCTTGGTCGGTATGGCAAGTCTGATACATGTTTTATCAATTGACTTAGCTGTTTTCGATATTTTTATTTCTTTTTTGGATATAGGTAATAATAACTTAGTTGGTCAACTGGAAACAAAAGTGTATATAGAAAATAAAAAATATTGTTAAAGAAACTTTTCACGTTTTTTTGAGTACCTGAAACTTAAAGCCATTTTAATTTTATTGTAAATAGTTAAAATATCATAATAAGGGTAGGTAACACAAATATACGTTGAGAACTTCTTGATAGGTTTACTGATATATTAACCCATTTGACAAAAGTAGTTTCTTATTATTTCTTACTAAAAAATTTACAAATAACATTTAAATTATTATTTCTGGTAAAAATTGTATTTAAATATTAAAAATCAATCTATAATCGATTCCTGAAAATGGTTTATTTCTTATAAATATATTTCTTGACAAAAATATACAGTATGTCCTATTAAATATTTTGAAGACGATGTCACGTGACCAGAAATGTGACGTTGCAACAAGGTCGCTGCTTACTTAAAATAGGCAAAACTACTCCGTGTTTACAATTGATAAATTTCAATATCGTAGTTCAGACAGTTTTAGAAATATATATAGGCCAAAGCCTCATGGGACACCCTGTATACATTGGCAACGAAAAACACAACACAACTAAAATTTTTAAAATATAATTGCATAGGTGTTATCAATATGTGAAGTCACAAGCTTTAAATTTCTCATATGGTATGCATTTTTGATTGGATCAACAACCTTCCTATAGAATTTTGATTTATCAGATCGAAAAACAAAAACACATTAATAGACCAGGGCCTTGAAAATGGTAAAAAGTTGAAAAAAATAATAGTAGGATGAAACCCACTGGAAAAGGAAGAGAATAAAACAAAAATGAAAGGAAAAATAATTTAAGGGCGATCTGAGGTCGGGAAGTGGAAGGGGGTGAGTTTTTAAAGGTAGAAAACTATTTATCTCGATTTCCGGAAAAACTACAAGTCCTATGGAAAAAAGTTAAATGGTTGTAGGTAATAAAAAGATCTACAACTTTTGTATAAAGGATTTTTAGTACAAATACCGTTGCACGTCGGGAGTGACGTACCTCTTTCGTCATAGTACTGCCAACTAATTAAAATTTCCCTAACTAAGATAAATCATACGAAACATCACGAAAATTCACGAGGACTCATGAACGTAGTCACAGTACTAAAAAACCGAAAAAGTAATCGAAATTATTTTGATAATTTTAGAATTATTTCAATTATATTGGCTTATATACGTCTTATTCTTTATAATATAAAGTTTATACATCATTATTGTATGTTCAGTACTCAAAAAACCATAATTTACATTAAATAATTTTGAAATTTTCTACGCCCATGAGACTCGTATTTATGATGAAGAAATGACATTGTAGCGATTGGCATGCCTTGATGCGACGTTGTCGAGTATTTAGATTGAAATATTTCAACGATTTCTGACGTCCGGCCGTCAACCAGTTGTGTGTTTTCACCACTTTTTCGGTAATTTTATAATATTGTCTTATTTTAATAACAATAAATAGTTTGCTATCTTTTTTATATATCTCTATTTTATTTATTTAATAAAAATATAGTACAAATAAACAACATAATATAACGATTTTTATAACAGATTATTGAATATTAAAAGTAGATAATATAGCAAGAAGAAGAAGAATATCACAGTTGTAGATTGCTAATGAATCAACTGAGAAAAACATTTTTCAAATGTACTTTAAAACTGGCAGGATGAAGTGTCTTGAGTGTGAGGATCATATATTGTTCATATACGCTTCAATAAATTAATTTTTCATAATAATAAAACTAAACAACATAACCTAACCTTACATTTTTGAAACTTTCTACATTCCTCGACAATTTAGACAAGCCGACAAACTGCAGGGTCGTGATCTCATAATTGATATATGACGTGCAACGGGATTTGTATTAAAAATCCTATATACACTTTTTTCACATAACCACAAAATTTATGTGAAAAATTCAAATAATCAAGTTTTCGGATTCGAGATTTTTTTTTTCCTTTCCATTTTTTGAGAACATTTACCATAGTAATGTATATTTTTTTACACCATCAAAAAGTAGAGATTTCAACGAACAAAAAGCCCACCAAGTTTTTTAAAAAACCAGATATTTTGACGCGATAATTTTCGTTTGAAAATTAGGGTGCTTTTTCGATATTAAGTCAAAATAAGGTGAAAAAATAAATATTTTAAATAAAAAATTACAGTATGTTTGGGACATAAAAAGGTAAGTTTTCACCAAATTTCGTGAAAAAAAAGTTTTTTTTGTCAGATAAAAATAAAAAACCAATAACTTGGTTATTTGAATTTTTCCCATAAATTTTGTGTAAATACAAAAGTTGTAGATCTTTTTATTACCTACAACTGTGCCATTTAACTTTTTTGCATAGGACTTATAGTTTTGCCGGAAATCGAAATAAACAGTTTTCTACCCTTAAAAACTTACCCCCTTCCACTTCCCGACCTCAGATCGCCCGTAAATTATTTTCCTTTAATTTTTGTTATATTCTCTTCCTTTTCCAATGGGTTTCATCCTACTATTATTTTATTTCGTTTCAAAAATTATCAACCCTGGTCTATTAGCTTAGATACATATTACAACTAAGTTAATTTTTTGGTTTGTATTTTATCTCGCCCATACTTTGATGTTTAGTAAAACTTTTTCTAGTTCGTCCATACTTATTTCTGTTTCTGTTTTTTCTTTACGTTATGCGTTTTCCTTTAATATTGAACTAATTTTTGGACTTAAAACCATTCTATTTCAATCCTGACACAATAATATATGTATCGTTGTTATTAAAACTCGGATTCTTATTAAAACTCGGATTCTCATGCGGATTTCATCATGATACTCTAAAAATAATCCATTTTGTTACGTGTTTCTTTTTTCCAGTTTTTTTTAAGTCAAAGAAAATATTTTTTAACCATTTAAAGGAACACCCTGCAAACGTAAAATATTTTCTGTATTTTACATAAAAAATAAAAATCTACGTTCTTTATTTAGTAAATAAAAACCCGTTAAACCCGATCAAATAAATTTGTAGCAGTCGAATCTTATGTTGCCTGATTACATGCGCTTTTTAGAACTTTGCAAATAAATAACACCTTTAAATTAATTTCCACAAAATTTATATCGGAAATCAGAATATCAGAAAATATATTTAGAAGGACGGTTATAATGACATAAGAAATACTTATTCACTTATGACATATTCTACTATATTTTACGTAACAAGAGAAAAAGAATTAAAGAAATTCCTAGCAGTTTTAACACGTTCAGTACGGATGGTAGAAACTGTTACTTGTATTGTAAACTGACCCTCATTTACATTCGGTTATAGTTATACTAGTTGTAAAACCGTAAATTTTTAAATATGTAGCTCACATATACGCCACCAGTTCAAAGATAGTTGGTACTTACGCTAAAAGCTGATAGCATACGTTTATGTATGTGTACAGCGGAAATTTTGTTTTTGTTTTAAGAATATGCGATGACATGCATTTGTGCCATCAGCATATAGGTAAAGGCACATCAGCATATTGGTAAGGGAACTAAATGGCGCATATGTATGCCATGCGTACAGAAAGTGTTAAATAAATAAAATTCAATTAAAACTGCCACTACTTTACATCGACTTTTCGGCTTATTACCACTTCGATAAGTTTTGACGTGGTCTCAACTAATGATTGGAATTCATCTAAAGTGAAATTGTTCCAAATTTCTTAGGGACGATCACGCAACTTTCGACTCGTTTCAGCAGTCTCTAATTGGATCTTCTTTATAATCTTCCACAAGGTTTCTAACGGCAAAAGATTGAGGCTCCTAGACGTTCATTTTAAAAATGAAATATTGTTTCCTAACATCCAGTTTTTTACTTTTCAGCCTTATAGAAAGCGGCGCCATCTTGCTGTAAGAGACATTCGATGTTTTCCAAACTCTTTTACATATTTGTTTAATTTAAGGTTTCCAAATATTTTGAAAGACGTTAATATATTTATCAGTGTTCATAATTCCATCTACAAAATATAATTCCCTTACTCTTCTAGCTAACACTTATCACCCAATTATCACCGAAGACGGAAACTTAACGTTCTTTATAAGTCAGCCAGTGTGTTAGCTATCTCCAACAAGCAAATTTCAAATATAAGTTCATCACTCCATATAATTGAGTTCTACTCGTTTCGAGTCTAAAATCTCTGCTCCTTTACCCACAGAAGTATTTTTGTCCTGCTTCTTTGTCAGTTAGTGTTTTTTTGCCTACAAAAAGTAAAATTTAAAACTGATCAAATGTGGCAACAATTTGAACTAACCGTCTAAGTTTTAAATCCCAGTTTTTGGACCTAACTGTAACAAGTTCCTCTTAAAAAATATTTACCGTTGCCTGGTTCCATAATAATTTCAATTCGCTATAATTAGATCGACGATTTTGTAAAATAATCCTTAGAGATTTAAATTTGTATTGGAATAGTGTGGGTGACTTTCATTCCTCTGTTTTTGATCTACAGAACCAGTTATTTTAAAAAAAGTAATCGTGTATATTGCCATGAATTAATTTTGTAGGCGATTTTCATTTTTGCCTTATGAATACAATTGAATGATTACTTTGCTTATTTCTTCAGAAATAACTTTACCAAGAGACATTTTTATTTATTAACAACAACTGATGCACAAACATGAAATAAAATATCACTAACGGCGTGCTTAGATTTACTGAAATGTCAAATTTCGTCAGTTACTTTATAGAAGTAGTGACCATCTGGCTTAAGATATTGTATTCAACACAAATTAGTTTACGTAACACATGTTTTGTATTTTCAAAAATAGTTTGCGTTACCATGACAAAAATTTACAATTTTCAAATTCGTGTGGTTTGCCAACTCGTAATTCTACGGTTTTACTTAAACCACTTCATTCTTCGATAGACTCTTGGAACAACAAACTCGTATGTAGAGATTTGAATGGTGACGGTTCCATTAATAAATAGTGCTCATTATATACGATATACGTATATCTACATCATCATCTTATACGAATAAATAGAATTAATAATGATTTAGGTTAGAATAAATTAAGGAATGAATCCGTTCCCTTAATTATAATGACCTAGTTCTCAAAGGGGTATAACGCATATGTAATGTTCTATAATTTTCCTTTCTAACTAGTAAAACTTTTGTTCTTTGCAGGTTAGCTCTTATAATAATAAATATTTTACTGATGATAAGGCTTTTAAAACAAATGTATGTATGTACACAATTTTACGACCCTGCTAATTTACTACATACCCTTAAATTCCCAAACTCCCAGCTCCATTACAAAACTTTCTAAATTTTCCATTTTCCCGAGGGAGAAGAAATAGTCTTATACCAATTAGGCTCGTTTCTAAATATTCAAACCTCTAGTGCTATAAATCTAAAAGCGTTTTACAACCCCCCAGTATTTTTCTAGTTCTCCGATTTTAACAAGAAGAAAAGTTATATTTTACATGTTTTATACTTTTACAGAATACTTTATTTTGATAAGTGAAATTCAAACCTAATAGACTGTAAAATCCCGTACTACAACTCCCCAATCACCTAAATTAATGCTTACACTTGGAAAATTTACAAGTTTGCCAAAACCTTTCAGAATCCGACGTGGGTTCTTCCCCAAAGATTATTTTCCATATGTCAACCCGAAACTAATGTCTCAAGTTCTCTACAGGAGAAAAGGAAACAACTAAAACTAGCGACATCTTTGACGTGGGTTTTTCAGCTTCCTGCGGGATTTATCTACCGAATCCACAACATTGTCAGCTTTTAAAATAGATTTCGGTTAAGAATTCCAACACCCAATTTCCTTCAGAGGATGTATAATAGAGAGTATATCTATAACAGACATCGGTCTTTTCACAAAATATTTAATTAGAGCACGTTATTCAAGCTTCTTCATTTTTCTATGAACATAACAACATTTTGAACGATAACATTGAACGATTTTCATTCTGAGAACTTTTTAATGATCATTATTTTCTGCTACCTGTTTTGCTAGGAATTTGTGAAGTTTTATTCAATAAATTCGGGCTATTTACTTACAATTTTGGTCATTTCTTCCTTTTTAACGAGCTAAATAATTGTAAATAGTAGATGAGTAATGTGAAAGTTAATCATGGTATAAAAAATCAATTTTAATTAAGTCTTTTCACGGCGATCATGTATGATCTAATGGGGCACAGATTACGGTTTTACCAAAAAGGAAAGACAACATTTTTATTTTACAAAATTAGCCGTCCAGTTCAACAAACAAATAAAGTTGCTAGTAGGATATTGAACCTATTCTAACAGTGGCGTATCTTTGAAAATCAATTTTAAACAATTTAAAATCGTATGAAGTAAGTAAGAGAAACTAATCGAAGAATTCCTGAAGAGTAGGAGTTTTTTTGCTATTTTATATTATTTTGTTTTATTTTATTTAGGTCGAACAGGAATTGTAGCCGAAATGAAGTATTCTGCAAAAATAAAGGAAATAATAGGCTTAATGTAATTAGATTCGTGAAAAATGTGGCTACTAGGAGAATTAACAAAAAGGCAGAGGACGTTGAATCAAAATTTCAAAATATTTTTTTTTGAGGGAGACCCCAAATAATTAGTTCCTCAAAATACTTGAAGACCTTGACAAAGCAAATTGCCTGAATATTATGGAGCAAAATTCAGGAAATTTCCATGATTCAAATAAAAGATAAAAACACGGTTTTAATCTGACATTGTTTAATATTTTATTTAATACACATTTGTAATAGTTGTATAATAGATCTCCTTTTTAACTTTTTAACATATTTTTTTAGTCATGTAACCACTTTAACAAGACTTTGTTTCACGCAAAATTCTTTTTGACAAATATATCTTGAGCCGAGAAATGCATATTGCCTTAACGAAGAGGGGGTAGTCGAAAAGAAAAATGAATGGAGATTTGCAGCGGTATGAGTGCTCTGTTAAACTGTGTTGCCATATCTATGAAATTACTCGAATTTTAAATAATAATATACATATCAATGTGAAACAAGCCACAATTTTTTAATTGCGATTAAAAATATGACAATAAACAGTTAATTCTTATTATTTGTATAATGTATACTTATTTTGGTAATTTCGCTTAATTATTTCTTGAAAATGATAATAATATTCAGGTATGTAAAACAGCATAATTGAAGGTTAACTTCTCTATTGGGTCAGACGTAATCTTGTAGCCAAGTAGGTACAATGCATAATTCTAAAATCCCCAGCAAGAATAACAACAGCTAGAAAAAACCAAACCAAACTTTAAAAGTAATTTATTTGTCAACATATGTAACAATAAAATGTAATTAATTTTCAGCACTTACGTATATACTTAGGTAGGAAAAACAAATTATTAAGTACTTATTAACTAAATTTACATTATATATCCAATTTACTACTAATAAATATATTTTTAAGTTTAAAGTTCAAGTCAATTCGATAATAACGTAGACTTAACGGAGGGGAATCATTATTGCGGTCTTCCTCGATTATCTGATCGCATAACATTATTCGTATTCTTTTACCACTTAAGATGTCTGTCAAGAAATAAAAATTTATCTCTAAACCTGTAGATTTGACAAATTGTATATTCGGACGCCACAGCTCAAGGTCGCGCTCTCTGAATTTCGTTCCTCGGGTTGGGCTCAACAATTGGAAGGCGAAAGAAGTTGGTGGTCCTATACTTTAGTTAGTAATTGGACAAATACATGTTGCAAGTGCAGAATGTTATGTACAAGCTGACTATTATAAAAGTGAGCATATAAATGTGTTCAAACCAAACACGTTTAATTTCCAATCAAGTAGTAATCAAAACTTTCTGCACCTGTATAGACATTCTAAGATATAAATTACTCGCCATATCTAGTCGGCAAGAAAAATAAAGTACAAATTACCATTTGTCAATAGTTGGCGCTAAACACAGCAAGACACACCAAAGTATAGGCAGTCATAATTTTGGTTCACTTGATAATGTTTGGTTGAACAATCCTGACACATTGCTAAAAATAAACCAATAAATAATCCTAAAAAAGCAGTCAAAATTTTCTACATTGTATTAAACAAAGGAAATTTGCGCGCCTCTATGTTAATTTTATTGACCTTCTCTTTGCTCAGAGATGACGTGTGTCGTAGATTTTAGAAAAACTTCTTTGTCTTCGAGTTGAAAATCGGTCGTTTATTTTTGTTTTGTTTAAGAAGAGCTTGAGTTTTACTTTAATTTGAAACGTCGAACCATCATCTCCCCGAACTTTGGATTTAATTAATTTTGTCAACAATTTCGAGTTTAATTTGTGTTTGGTGTTTGTTTAGTCGAAATGAAAGCCAAACAGTTTTATTAAATTGATGACCTTGTTTGTCAACCTAACTGGTGCTAATTATTTAAAGAAAATATTGAAAAATACCAGTAGGTCATTTTCATCAACAATTATTTGTTTTATTTTTCAAGTCATTGTATTTTTCAACTTTAATCTTTAGATTTACAGTTTCTGTATATAATTTTTAATCAAATAATACCGATTAAAGAAATAACTATAAAACAAATGAAAAATTACGTTCCTTCATTATTATGTTTTCCTGGGTTTTAAATTTGTGTTTCGCTTCAGGATCTACCAAAGAGGGGCGTGTCTATGATTTTATTACTTGTGACGAAACCTGGTTCGATTTCTACAAATCAGAAACAATCCAACAATCGACTTTTGGGTGTTTCCAAAAGAACTTTTACCGACAAAATTATACGGTCAAGAACACTACGAAGAAAAATATTGTATATTTCGTAACCAAATTCGGAATGGTATGCAAAAATTTACTTGCCCAAAGTAAATAATCATTGGCGAAAAACAAACCGTAAACGTGCAATCATTTTGCATCATGATAATATAACATTCCATACCGCAAGCATATAGGACGGTTATTTAAAAAGTACAAACGTCGAATTAATGACCCACCCGTCACAAAGTCCTGATTTGGTAGGTACCAAGTGACTTTTTGCATTTCCTACATTTAAATATAAAATGGTGTAGTCAACGTTTTTGCTGCTCTGAAGAAGCGTAGGATGCATTCAAAAAACACATTTGAGTATACCAGCTTCTGAATGGAATAAGTGTTTAATTAGTTGGTTTAAACATAAAAACAAGGGCATAGAATGTAATTGCGAATACTTCAATAAATACGTAAAAACGAGAAACACAGCACTTTAATAAACCACTTTTAAGTTTTTTATACATTAGAGTAAATTGTTGTATTAATAGTAAGAAATAAACGAATACTATCTAGTAGGTAACTGTTGCCAAACTATCAAATTGTGATTTACGGAAATAAAAGTGGCCTGCTCGTTCTCCGGATCTAAGCCCATTAGATTTTTTTCCTTGGGGTTATCTAAAATCACGTGTTTACGTTAAACGACCAACATGCTTGCACGAATTGAGACAAAGAATTATTGATGAATGTGAACTAATACCTGGAGAAGTCTTGGAAAGAGTGATTCAAGAATTTGTTAATAGGCTGGCATATTGTCAGGAGATGAACGTTAAACATTCGAATTAATTTTGTTTAAATTGTTATTCTCATTAGTGTAAAGTAAATAAATTTACTTATTTTACAACTAAAAGAAAGTTATTTCTCGTTTTTACAAATTATTTCCACTAAACCCAGTATTTACAAATTCGAGAAATAACAAACTCTTTCAAGATCTGCAAAAATATACAGGGTGTCCCATTTAAATTGAAAAAGTTGAGGGCATTTCCGGTTAAACCGGAAGTATATTATTAACAAAAAAAATGTACATCAGATGCATTTTGGCCCAATACACCTATAAAATTTCATAAATATCGTCCATTTCGTTTTAAAGATATTTACTTGGTTCCATACTTTATCCCAACCCTGTATATATTGTATTGTTGGACTAGACTTATTTATGTACAAAGGGAAATGCTTTATTTGAGAACAACTTATCAATAACATTTTTCAGTTGGTCTAATATTCTATCTCTCATTGTTCAACAAGATGATAAGCATATTTGTATTGTTTTTTCTTTATTCCCTATATTTTATTTTCTATTTCATCTAATATTCTAAAATATAAAGCTGTAAAAAATGTTTCAATTTACAACCCTGAGCGATTTAACATTCTACTAGAATTGAAGACCCCACAACTATTTATCTGTATTTCTAGACTAAGTAAAACCTTATTTAATACGCTTTGCGGTACAATAAACATCTGGAAGAGTTGGGAAATGTATCCTATTGTCTCTTCTCCGCAAAGCAATTCAACTGTCACTGAACACTACGAATGGTTATATGTTTCATTATTAATATGCATAGTTTCTGTCGATGACATAGCCTATGTTGGGGTGTTTAAACTTAAATTATCAGATATCGAGCCTAACATTTATATGCCCTATGGACATTGGCGTAGCAGATAAACATTTTTACATTGAACGTTTATAACCAGCTTCAGACGAGGGTAAAAACCCCTGGAATAAAAAGTAGTTTCACATATTTTTCTTTTAAAAAACTAAAATTTAATCGTGAGCTTGTTAAAAAGATTTTGTTGGTTTTTTTTTAACAAAATTCTATTAACTAAATTACATTTCTTAATCTATTTAGTATTGCATAAGTATAGTTCGCAGTTTATTTTCATTTATCTTTAGAAAGAACTGATTTTTTTCATGTATGTTAAACTGTGGTATTACAGTTTTTACTTCAACTGATGGAAGAATTAACCTTAGAGAGATAGCACAGGTGAAAATTATATCAGCAATTAAAATTGAAAACCAAAGAAATGTAGATATAGATATCGAGAAAAATAAAATCCTGAGATCCAACACCAACGTGAAGGTAAAAAATGTCACGGTAATAGTGAACTATTTGGCATACATAAACAAAAAATCAAAAAAATGCAAAATAAAATACTGTTGAAAGACCCGAAATCCACATACTAAAATTACGTGCCTAATAAAGAGCGAACAATACTAACAAATATCCAACAAAGTAAATTTAACTGGATTAGTTCTACCTCTACTTCTCATCACTTCAAAGTTATATTAAAGAGCAACAACTTGGATTTGTTGATGTAAACTTCCTCACAATTGTTCTGTTAAATAATAAAGATTATGATACAGATTTAAAAAAAGTTGTGAGTAAATCATCGTTTTCCCGTTTTCAGTACCCGCCTTTGATTATTATCCAAATTGGGAGTTTCCAGTTTGGTAAACTGGCAAAACCTGGTAATAACTCCGTCAATTTGAAAGTCGAGATGGGCTCGAGCTGGCGATGATGGAAAGTGATGGTGGGTTTCAAATGGAAATGGGAAAATTAACGGGTACTGTGGATTGGTAATTACCAAAAGCGGTGGCTGCTGATTCCGAATTTCAGCCGTGGGCTATTTAATTTTTCGTCTGGAAATTAAACGGTAATTAGAGGAAAAAATAGAACGAGTAAATAATGGTTTTTAGTGCATTTCAATTTTTCTTGAAATTCGGTTCAGTTTGTCTTTTAATTTATATAAACCCTTGATGAATCCAGAAAATAAATCATATTTTTTTTTGAGACTTCAAGAACTAAGTTTAATACAATTACGATGTTGCGTTGCTTTTTTATGGAATAGTATTGAAAGAAACGATTATTATCATATGGTAAGAACATTTATTTATGGCAACAAGCAAAACCGGACTAGAAATACAGTAAAGTAAAAAAAGAGATGGATGATAAAATAAAAGTAATCTGAAGAGGAAGAAAACAACAAAAACAAAGACTAAGGAACAAAATTAAATAGATATAAGTAAAGCAATAATGAATAAAAAAAAGAGTAGTATAATTAGATGATAAATAATATAAAAAATTATGGATACAGGGCAAGACGATAGGCTATCTACCACACTTTTTAATATTTTATTGGAAGAAATTATTATAGACAGCAAAGTAAATGGAAACTGAAGGATATTTGGCCCAAAGAAAATAGACGATGGCCACTACAGAATAGATATAATGACGAACAGAGAAATAGTAAACTTATTGGAAGAAGAAGATATAGTTAAAGCAAAAAGAATGATAATCGTATGGTCCTATAAGTAGAAAGACAGACGATAAAATTATAAAGAACACAAAATGGGAACCATAGAGAAAATTCGAAAATCCGTTGGGAGAACCAAGTAATTCAGGAGTAAATGATTGGAACTATAAAATGGAAAACAGGAAAACAAAGAAAAAATGGCGAACTACCTTTTAAAGAGAAGCAATAGAAGGTAGAGAGGAACCACGAATAACTACACAAAGTTAGAAGAGCGCATTCGATGAATTACTATAATTCTTATAGGATTACTTTAAATAATGGTTACAGCAGAAACCACAGTTGTACCAAAAAAGAGTAGGACTAGAAAACATCCTTGGAAAAATTGGGAATAGAAAAGCACCGGAGAAAGATTCAATACTAGACTTGGAAATAAATTGATAGAAAGATTTGACTATATAATTTAGAAAAATGGAAAGGACGCGGAAAGTGTGAGGACAAGGAAGAAATATTAACCATAAGAAAATAACCAGCATATATGTCAAAACAATACTACTTCCCACTAAAGAGTGTTAAAGGAAATGATTGTAAAATAATGGGCCCTGAATGATACTAGAAAAAAAATTAGATTTGTAAAAAAAATAAGAAGAAGTATTATTAAAATAGAAGGCAAAAAAGTAAAAAAAGTTTCATAACAACACATCACGTTAGTTAAAAATGGAGCTAAATTACTTAAAAAATAGTATCGATAAATAAAGACTTTCACAAAAAAAGTTACTAAAAGTCAAATTGCTACCAGAAAAATATATACAATACAACACTTTTATATGCTGCAAAAACAATGAAAATGAAAAATGAAAAAAAAAGGTTCTTAATAAACTTGAAAGAGAAATATACGAGTAATACATAATCAGAACAAATGGTGAAAATAAATAAAAATAAAGCAGAATTTAATGCCTACGACACATTTGGAGTGTGGTCAGTGACACATTGGTACAATCAATACTTTTTTTTATTCGGTTAATTGCTTTGTTGAGTCCAATTACGCAGACTGTCAGTTAATATTTATAAAGGGAGTAAAGGTACTCAAAATAACTAAGCAAAAAAAAGGCAGAATATCAACATTTTTTAAAATTTCTTAACAGTTTTGGAAATATAGAAAGTTAACCAAACAGTATTTGTTAATTTCCCCAAACTTTTTTGGCATCCCATAAATTTTAATAATAATACTGTTGTTTGTTTTGTACTCCGGACCTAAAGTTGGATTTTTGCTTCCCAAGTATATAATGTTAAAAATTACTATTATCGTTAAATATTTCAGGTAAATTTTATTTTCGTAAATAGTTTAAAGTTTAAAAAAATGAAATTTTATATTTAGTACTCCATACTATCCAGATGAAAATTTTAATTTTAGACGTATTTAAAATGGTAAAATTACCTAGTTTATATAGGCACCCTGTATCAAAAAATGTAAGTGTTGTTCAAGATACATGACTAGAAAAAATTTGAGAAAATTTGACTAACTAATAGTTCATCCTGTAATAAATAATAATATCTACATTTAACTTTAAATCGCCCTAAATTTTAACGTCCAACCATTGAATTGAACACATTACCAATAACAATCAACTAAAATAATAAAATGTAAACTGTTAAAAGTTATTACATAATTTGGTAAATTTGTGAAACATTGAATTATGTGACGTTAAAAGCTTTTTAATTAAATTCCCTTTCTTTGTGAACTTTATTTATTCATGAACTATATGATTTATCTATCAATCAATGAGGATAATATAAAGTATTTGGAAATGACAATCACTTTCATAGATAGAGTAACTTATGAAATTGAATGTAGAATAAGACCTACCGAAAAAATAAAAAGTTTTATCTATCAGGAAGTTCAAATAGGAGCTGGACATGGGAAATATAAAGAAGGTAATTATAGAATCATGAAGAAGAGCAAAAGTTCTGGATCACTTATAAGAATTTTAAGATCAAAATCCTGGCAGAGAAATCACAATTTATAATATTATAACACAGATAGTAATTATATACGGATGCGAGTCATATGCTCTAAATAAAACCACCGAAAAAGCACTAGAAAACTGGAAACGGTGAGGTTGATGGCTTATGGACAAGACGGACCAATAATGAAATAACGCAGATGTAACAGAAGTCAGTAGGCATTAAGGCCAAGAACGATCGCCTTCAGAAGCTGGAAAATATATATCGGCTTCCAGAAAATCGAATAACAAAAATTATTTATTTATTTATACGGACAAGCCCAATTCATGATACAGAAATAAGTTATTGACAATAAATATGTATAAAATAAGAATGTACAACAAACATATATAAAAAGAAGAAAAAACAATTAATTACATAACAATAAAGTGTACACACTATAAAACCAATGTATTTAATGATTGTTAAATATTCAAATTCATTATGTGGTTCTTAAAAGTAGCAACAGAGTTACCAAAAAGTAATAGGTCATCCAAAGAATTAGCAAGTCTTAGTGTTCTTGGAATAAAAGTATAATATGAGTAATTATACCTGAGAAAAGAAATGTTAAAGGTTTGAGTTTGCCTTGTTGCACGTGGTGGAACAAACACCAACACTTTAGCTAGGAGTTCAGGACAGTTATATATGCCATTGATAATATTGGACAGTACTGTAAGATCTTTTCGGTCTCTACGGACAGAAAGAGAAGATATATTCAAGTATTGCTCCATATTTGTATAATTAGAGTTGATGTGCATTTTGAAATCAATAAATCTAAGAAAGTTATGTTGAACATTATCCAATTTGCTCTTGAGATGCCAGTAGTGTGGGGACCAGACAGGAGAACAGTATTCGAGGTGTGTCCTGACTAGAGAACAGTAGAGCGTTTTAATAGCTAGCACGTTGGTAAAGTCTCGGGTTGTTCTTTTGACGAAACCAAGTCTTTAGTTTTCTCTACAGTATCCAATAATTTATCATTTATGGTATAATTAAATGTTGACAAGTGATGATGCCGATAAAACCAAATAACGTGACATTTGCTAATATTTAATTCCATTCCATTAAGAAGGCACCACTTGGCTAGATCGTCCAAATCTGATTGCAATGACACAGCATCGCTTCGATTATTAATGATTTTGAAGCATTTAAGGTCGTCGGCAAATAAGAGAGCAGAAGTATTAAAACAACTGGCAATGATATCATTGATAAACAGCTTAAAAAATAGTGGACCCAAGTGTGACCCTTGGGGGACACCAGAAGTCACTGAGATGGTGTTAGAGTAATAATGATTAACTCTAACCTGCTGAGTTCTGTTCGTTAGGTAACTGCCTAACCATTTTAATACTTGACCTCCTATACTACTACTAATTTAGGCTTTTGGAGCAATAGATCATGGTTCACCGTGTCGAAAGCTTCAGAGAAATCTGTATAAACCGAATCAACCTGTAATCCTTTCTCCAGAGCTTCAGACAAGGTATCAACATAAAGCAGCAAACTGAGTTCTGTCGATTTACCAGAAAAAGGTGCAGGTAATAGTTAATACATATTAAATTAAAAAAAAATCTACTGTTAGTGTGTTGGGATTATGTTTGTTTAAAAAAAAATGAGTTATTTTATCCAAATTTTTTTGAATCCGTTATATTGAATTTTATTTGTTTTATATTAGCTTAACTCGATTAATTGTACCGTTTTATATTTGATAGGATATAAAATTTACTATATGCAATCGATTTTTATTTATTTTCAACCAGAACTTTTTTATGTAAAAGAACAGAAAACTTGACCCCTTTGAAGAAGGAATTATAAATGTTTTTAAAATTCTCTTTGTTTACGATATTGGATTTAATACTCATTGTATCCAGTATGGTGCAAATGTATGGGAAAAATGTATTATTTTAAAATTAGACATCGTACACTACCATTTGTGGATATTGTGTGCTATACTCCTCCGTCCATTGTGGACTTACACTTACCCAGTATCGATACGACTGGCGATTTAGATAACCATTGAGCATAAAAGTATCTGAAAAAAATTCCTTTTGTATGAAACTCCGATCTGTTACATGGTTTCGTGATGGTTTCGCAGAATACAAATATATTCTAACAGCTCTTAAACCAAATGAACTTGGTACGAATCCTACTTATCCTTTTTTCACATTCACAACAATCGAAAGTACCACGTCAAGTTTTTTGAATTTGGAACTGATTACCTTCCTTGGAGACATTTTTAACATGGTACGTTGTTCGAAACTTTTTCACGCTTGTGGAATTTACCATTAAATAAATAACGAGTCCTCACTTTATCTTCATAGCCAATCATAGTTAAAAATTAGGTTTTTGTAAGCGTCATTGATTATAACGATTTAAATAGTTTTTTAACATTAATATCGAATACTTCAAGGTTACTAAAACGTATTTCAAATTACAGTGTAACACTTTTTTGAGTTTATGTTATTTATTTTTTCTGAACCACTAACCACAGTAGAAGACACTAGGACGCTTTATTCCCAGTAACGGATCTTTACATAATTTAGTTCAATAAATGCTCATTTATTATAATTTTATTTTACTCAACTAAATATATAATTTTGGTTGATCTTATAAAAATAAATAATAAATAATTATACTGTGGGTAGAAAATTCGGATACTTTTTGCAAACGAGGTATTACATGATCCCTCTTTGTATATAAAAAATCGATTACGTCATATGTTTCTCACATGTGGTTTAGAATTTTTTTCAAAATTCGTCTATTTTTGAACTAATAAAATTATTCCATACGTTTGTATCAGACTGTAGGTATTCCTTATTAACTCTCTAAATACCTCTTCCTAATGTAATAGAAGATCCCATAACAATCCATCTCGCTAGTTCTATTATCAAAATAAATTGGTAGCATAGCCACTACCTTATATGCGGATATTCAAAATAATCCAATTACAGTATACTTGGCAACATCATGATGGACTTAAACTTTAAGCTACACTTTCAGGTTTCTCCAATTTATGCAATCGATCCTTAGATGAGACAATGTAATGCAGACGTTATATACTCGTATACATCTTAAACAACGCTATACATGTTTATGTTTGTAGTTAATTTAGTATGTATATGGAAAAGGGAAAACTTAAACATTAAACTTTTCGAGGGTCTTGATTTTAAGACCGATTTTTAAATAGGGTTTTAAATTTTTAAAGAAAAAATTAACAAATTTTTAATGAGATCTTTAATTTCTTGCCCAAATTTTCTTTAATATCATAACGAAAATAATATTTTCTTGTTTGTTCCAGAATCCTACCAAGACTATTTTATTTTACATTTTTAACACCTTTACCACCATTTTTTGATTTTGATCCTTTGATCACTTTTAATTTTCATTGTTCATGGTTCCTTATAGATTTCTTCATATTTAATAAAAATACTAGCTTTTTCCATAAAAGTGTCGGCTTCCAATAATTCTTTTTTCATTTTTTATAATAGCATTATCATCTTAGGAACACTGATTATTTTATTAATACCGTTCATTAAACTTTTAATTTCTCTCATTTCAGTAAGGCCATCACCTTGTATTGTTTGAGTTGTGTTTTTTAAAATATTATATTGTTGGTCATATACTTTCTTCATTCTGTTTACTTCAATTTTCTCCAGATATTTTATATATACTTGGCATTGTAATTAGCAATGTGTTTGCCTTTACAGTTTGCACATTTTGTTACACTGTTTTCGGTCTTCATTGTTCTTTCTACAATATATCTTCCATTTAACTCTAACATTCATTATTCCTACTACTTTATACAATTCTTTTAAATTAACTTCTTTACCAACAATTACTAAATAACTATGACTTTTAATGTGGATTATTAACTTTAAGAGGTATTATTTTTATTCCAATGTTAATTTCCAATTCGTTCTTCATTTCTATAATATCTTACTACTAACTTATCAGTAAATGTGTAATGATTTACTCCATCTAGTTTCAGTTTGTATACTAGAATATCTCTATTTTTTTAATACTTGTAAAGATTTTTGTATTATTACGATTGAATTGTATTGTGAAGTTATTCTTTTTTAAAGTTTCTCTCACCTGTTCGATAAATTCCTTGTTCTCAAGTATTTCGTCCTCTATAACTACTCGTGGTGTTTTTGTATGGTTTCTTCCTTCCTCTGCATTCTAGTCTTTATCTTTCTTTCCCTCCTCCATTCCTACTATGGTGTCAGCTTCCTCTTCCTGTTTTTCCAATATATGGAATCGATTTGTTATTTTTACCACTGCTTCCTTTTCTTTCTCTTTAGGCTTTTTGGCTCTTTTAATAGTAATTGGTTTTTTCCATTTCCCTTCACTTTCTCCCATTTTTACATCCATCGTTTCAGCTATCTCATTACTCCAAAGCTTAACATTTGGTTCTTCTCTATCATTTCTCCTTATAATGCAGTCTCTACGATCTATTAAATCCTCTACTTCTTTTCATCTGATTCCACTCCGTTATCTTTCCTCACTTCGGCTGCTATTTTCAATCACTTCTGTATTTCTTCTATATTTATATACTTTCTCCTTTGACATTTTTAATCACTTTTCCTCAAAACTAGTTTGTTCACCTAAAATTGGGTTTTTATGCCCAAAACTTGGGATTTTCCGCTAGAGTCTTTAATATTTTAGTTAAACGTAAATTAAAAATAATAATAGAAGTTAGGAGGAAATCCTATTGGTTGAACTTCACAAGTAATTCAACCAACAGAATGAAGAATAAAATCCATATGAATATCCATAGATACTTAAATTAATCATCTTACATTACTTTTAAAAATATATTCATATGTTACATAGTACAAAATCTTTAAATGTTGTTTACATATTTTGGGTATCAATTGACAGCGGCATATATTAATTTCAATAAATATCTCTTCTTCTTATTCAATTTGTCATTATTTGCCAATGTACCATGCAATTAATTGATTGAGTGTAAGTTCGGCAATTTAGGCAGGTGGCCTCATAAATCTAGAAGATTGGATTTTAATTTTCTTTTATCTTAGCTTTCAATTAGAACGCGTTGTTTATCATACTGTCTATTTTACTAATTTAGAAATTTTACTATTCACTTAATTTCTTTCTGCTGTACAATGCTTTAGAACACCATTCTTTCGTTACTTTTCTACCCTGATTGTGCATGTTGGCTTGCCGTTAGAATTACAACCATTATCCAGAATAACGGACATCTAATTTATTATAAGTACTTTTTTTTTGAATCTACCTCAAAGGGACTCAACTAACCTAGTTTAGTAAACCTAACGATACATGTAATTAAATAATATAATTGGTATTTACGAGGGCTTCTGCTTTAATTTCGGAATAGACGCAAACAAAACATTGATGATTCCTAAGGGGACTTTATTGTTTTTCAAGATATTCCTCTTGATAATCTTTGGACTTTTCCATGCGAATAAACCAGTTGTCATAACATTTTTTTTTCTAATCATGGTATTCTTAGATGCTTCAACTGCAACCATATGTAACACTTATAATTGTATGTAGTCTAGTTTCTAGACTCTAGAAGATCTTAAATAAATAAAACAAAAGTCGGCAACGTCTAATTGTCTTAATAACTTTTTTAATACAAACTATTTTCAACTACATTAAAACGTAACAACTGAAAGATTACAACATTTTTAAAATAATTATTACTTAATCAACTGTTCAAAATGTGGTCCGTTTGTGAGTTGACTACCACATTTCTCCTTGATTGTCTAGAAATTAATGGAGATTCATCTATAATTCGTTACCTTAGCTCTGCAAGACTTGCTGGTTTAGTTTTGTAAATTGAATTTTTCAAGTATCCCCAATTAAAATAATCTTTAGGATTGAAATCAGGTGAACGTGGAGGCCATTCAATACTACCTCGTCTAACAATCCATCGCCCGGGTTGAACTCTTATTGAAGAGAAGATTCCAAAAATGACTGAATATACAGGGTGATGTATTTAAAAAAACCAAAGTGACTAATAATATCTGACAAACGGCAAATCTAGCAACATTGCAAATGTCAAATCTGGAATCTTCATATCCCAAAATAGGCTTATCCCAAATTTTGTAGAATTCGGACTGGCAATTTACGAGATTATTGGCCGTTTCCAGACTTTTGGTCAACTCTGTATATCACATACACAAGATGTACCATTGTTATCTCTCTTACAGCATCAATGTTTGCTGTCGTTTTTGAGATTGTTGGTGGACGGTCACATATTTCTGCTCCGACCAAATTTAAATGCTTGATACCTCCGAAAACTAGTTTATGTTTACAAACGCTTATTCTTCAAACATTAGATAATTACAGTAGTGCCGTATCCCGGAAATAAGCAACAGCCCCTTAAATATAAATTTAGATGTTAAAATAAACATAACAATTTTGACTTAACTTACATACAGTTATTTTATTCCAGTAATACCATCCCTTACTATTATCCGTATTACAATTTACTTACCGAAAAAAAAACAACAAAAAAAATATATTTTTTATAGTTTATATTTATTGTCAATGTTACATATTTTCTCACGGATAATAAAACTGTTTCAATTGCAAAGATTAAATAACAACTGGATCTCAAAATTGCTTTGGACAAAATGGAGCCTATTTTCGTTTTATGTGCTTTTTACGCTCACTACCAAACGGTTACAATGCAGGAAATCGCCAGAAGTGCTTCGTAAGTTTTATCCCTAGATAACAATCATCGTTTTGATACGTTCAATTCTGTGCGTGTCTCCAGCTTTTCCTCTTTCGTGTATGGGACACACAATTAATTCTACTAATAAAACTTTTCCCTACTCTATTTTTGACCGATTGTTTTTCTAAACAGTTCCCAGATCTTAAGCCGGATAAGACCCAATCTGTAGGCTTAGACTCATTTCTCTTACCAAACCAGAGACGTGCTTAATATTTGTTACGACTAGGAACAAAAATGAATCTCCATAAACTTAATTATATAGATTAAAAAATTAAAAATTAATTAATTTTGTTAGCATTGTTTCCAATGTTCCCCTCTTAAACCCGTCAATTACTTACCATATTTACATTTGACAATGTCGTGTTATTAATATCATATTTGTGAAAATTTTATTACTGCCCAGATCTCAATATCAAGTTGGAAGATGAACAGTGTCTTTACATCGAAAAAAACTGTTCAATGAACGTCACTGTATCTCACAAAACTAATTTTGACGACAAAAACTTTTACGATGCCGTTGGTCGGTCTCAGTAAGTTTTATTCCCGTTCGTTGGGAGAGCGATTGATGGCAACTTCTCAAAACACACTAAAACGGTTTCTGGAAATTGGATATTCTTCACTAAAAAATTCTCTTTGTTTCTCAGAGTCGGTCTTGTACGTTACGTAATTCATACATTATATTAAATACATACAAAAAAAAGTGAAACTGTATAATTGATATTTAAATTTGCTTTGGAAACACGATGTAAAATAGATTAAAAATCAAACCATACTTTTCTTATTTTTCATTGTAAAATTCGAAAGAATACGGGTAAATTGGATACACCTAAATTTAATAAACCTCTACATAACTTTTTAATAATACCAACAATCATTTTCATAAATTCATATAAAAACATATTAAACAATTTTTCATCAAGGATTTTCACATATTTCGTAAATGGAATTTAGTGCGTAAAGGGGGTTCTACTTTAAAGTACAGCCCTGCTGGAACAAGAGTAGGGAAGACAACGCAACTCGAATTTATAATGCCTATTCCGACCCTCCTCAATTTTAGATGTCTCTATAAATCACTAAATTTTGGGCAAGGGGACTGATATGGGCTGCGAAAAACTTTCTGAGTATTACTGTTCTAAGGATTATCCTTGTTCTCTTACACTTGTTTTGAAGGATATTTTTTATTGGGAGGTAGTATAAATATCTTAGCTCTTAGTACCATAGTCATGGTCCAACGAGATTAAATATGTCCGTCAGATTTTTTGGAATGCATGACCTCCAAATTTGCCTCTATTTCTGGGAGTCACCTAAAAAAGAAAAAAATATGAAATGCAACATGAATTTTAAATGGCCTTTTTGTTTTCCACCGTAATTCGATCAATAATTAGTAACAATGTTAGCTTATTGCAAATAGTCTCTAATAGAAGAATATCGGAAATAGACTGATTATGCTTCCCACGATTTTCTCTGGTTTCCAGACTTCAACTGGATGAATGGTGGAGTCGATGCTGAAATCAAGTTGTGTCGCAATTTTCGATTAAACCATAATGGAAACGTCTGATGCCCACCTCAACTTGATAACTTACTTAATGGTTTTCTATCTCGATAGTGCACTGCTATAAATTCGTAGCACTCCTTAATGAGAGAAATGATTATACCTTTGATTCGTAGTTAATAATAACTTAATTATATATTCCTAAAATGTACTGACAATAATAGTGTCTTCTTTATATGATTGTTACAATTATTAAATATAGAAAAAGATAATGGCTCATTTTCGAAACAACGTTAAAAGACTAAGAGGCCTCTTTACAATTTGTAGACAGGTAATTTTTAATTTATCAAAATTGAGGAAAAATTTTAATGATGAAATCGTGTAAAAGTGTTTTCCAGAAAAAAACGTTTTTATTTTTTTACTGATTCTTTAGCATATTTCAGAGAAAAATTCCTCTGAGAAAGGTTAACACTGGAACGGAATGATAACAACATTTCGCTATGATCTCGGACTTGATTTATCTTCATTTTTTATATTAACAACGTTTCAAAATCGGTCTTGTATCCTCAGTCTTTACAAGAATGTCAATGCAACAAATCTCGATTGCGTTCTTTTATTTTCAATATTTGTATAACAATATGGCTCATGATATATTTTACCTTCTTGTCAATGGATTCCTCGTAATGTGAATTCTATCTTTGGTTGAATTAAGGCATCAAAATGTGATAGGATATAGACGTTTGGAAGTACCTATTAAACTAGTTCTCTTCTTTCTTAATGTTTCATTGTGAACGAATGTACAAATATGTCTTCCCAGCTTGGAAGTTTCTCTTTATTCTATACGAGTATAAGTTCAATTTTCTTTCACGTGTTCAAGTAGTCTCTTTTATTCATGCTCTTCAACTTTGGTATACTATTTGGTTGACGCAGTTTTGTGTTTTCGATTTAGTTTTCGTGACCCGACGAAAATTGTTCTAGAGGTAAAATCAGTTTTTATTTCGCATTGCTAAGTAATCTGCGAAGTTCAATTGATAAAAGGTACGACATATCATGTCATCAAAACCTATAGCTTTTCTGAATTCAAATTAATTTTTTGGTTTCATATTGGCATGAAATATTCTCCCATCGTTTTTACAAGTTTTTCCATGTACGTATCTAATGTCTTTTCTTTATAGAATTCTTATAATATCAAATTTCCATCATGTGATGCTTTGTCTATCACCTGGGGCGTCACCTATTGACGTTTCATTAAAATTTGACAAGTGCGGTTGTCACAATCCTGCCGAAATCCATTCGTATTAGCCATTGAAAAACCTCATTCGGCGTAATCTCCGAATTCGTGACGGGATTAATGAATGAACCGTCGATGTGCACCACCAGTCGCTCCGGTTGTCGCCAAAATCGACACTCGGGAACCGATCTCTCCAGACGAATAACGACGTGGCATTTTCTGGAGGAATAGAACAAATGCCAGTATATCCACATTCTCGGTAATTTGGCAAACACTGAAGTTTTTAAGATGCCAACATGCATTAGAAGATAAAAAGTACGTTAATAATTAGTCCAGTTGGTAGATTGTCCCTACAATTTTTGAGCAGAGGCGTAAAAAGTGCTAAGATGCCGTGAAAAAACTAAATAGCAATGAGCAAGAAGCCCATATGTTATTATATTAATCCAGCACTAACAGGAATGACACTCCCAGTTCTAAATGAAACAGAAATAATACTTGGGAGTCATCTTTGACCACAAGCTAACATGGAATCAACACCTCCAAAAAGTCACACAAAAAAGCACAATTGCCCTCAATAGATGCAGAAGGCTGTGTGGACAAAACTGGAGCCTACAACCCAAAATGATGCTATGGCTATTCACAAGATTCATAAGGCCTATGATAAGCTATCGATTGGTGGTTTGGTGGCCCAAGACCCAACAGGCGGGGACTGTAAAACTGCTCAACGACATCCAAAGGCTAGCTAGCCCAAGAGCCACAGGAGCGATGAAAACAGCTCCAAAGACAAGAATCTCCTTGAGCTTAGGCAGATATGCAACCATGTTTCAGACAGAAATTACTGCAATACAGCACTGCGCAGAAGAGCTATCTAGGCAAGAGTTTAAAAAAAAGACCATTGCTATATACTCCGACATCCAAGCAGCGCTAAAAGCATTAAGCTCTATGCAGGTCGAATCAAGACTTATGTGGGACTGCCTTAATGCCGTGCAAAACCTGGGTAGTCAAAACAAAGTGACATTAGCTTGGGTGGAAAAAGCGGACAGGTTGTCCCGGGAGGGAGCCGCTATGGCTATGACTGGGCCAGAACCTTTCTGTGGCATTACTAAATCAAACATAAGGGCACATCTAAAACAATGGGTGCAAAACAAGTCACAAGAATGGTGGGTAAACTCACCAGAACAAAGTCAGGCGAAAGAATGCATTAAGGGAACTTCGCCGAAAACAACAAGAGATCTGCTAGTGCGCGACAGGAGGACTGTTAGAATAATGACCGCTCTCCTGACGGGGCACTACAGACTAAATAAACATATGCACACAATAGGACTGGCAAAAGAAGCTATATGCAGGTTCTGCCAGGAGGAAGAAGAAACAGCAGTACACATACGTGTTACAGCGAAGGCCTTGCAAGGCTAAGATTTCTGACACTAGGCGAAGAAAAACCTAGTGCAGGCAGCTAGATGTCTAGATTGTGATGTCTAATCAAACAAACCCACCTGGACAAGATACTCTGACTTAAGAGGATAGCCACAATAGATCTACCTAGGTCGACGTGGAAGAGGCAACATAACCCAAGATCCCAGTATAATCTAATTTAATCTATTAAGCCCAACTTGATGGTGATATCAATATGAAAGAATAATATATACTGAATGACATAGAAAATGCAACACATAGTAATACTTAAAAAAATTGTTCTCACTCTGTATACATCGTTGTCACCTCTAAAAAAGATAACCTATAAAAAACAAGCCCATTTCGACCAGCAGTTTTTTTGTTGTATTTTTTTTTTCCTTAAAACAGGACTTAAATTTAAAACAATATTTAGTACGTTCTATCGTTTCATCTAGGCAGTTTATGTTTATTCCGAAAGATAAACATCGAGTACAATGCCTGTTGTGCGTAGAAGGCAAAATTTCTCTCAGCTTAGTGAGTTTGATAGGGGTCTAATTATCGGTCAGTTTGAAGCAGCCGTGTCATATAGAGAAATAGCTCGTCGTATGGATTGTTGCCCAAGTACAATGATGAGATGTGTTCTAGCCTGAAGGTAGGGAAATAAGGGCAAGATGTACAGGACCTCGAAGAAGAACCACAGCCGGACAAGATTAGGGACCATTTCACTTCCACAAGGTCGAATGGTGTAGGGGAAGAGCAAACTGGGATGTCGTATGGAACACCGTCGTATTCAGTGATGAATCGCGATTCACCCTGGCGTACCCGACGGTCGAGGAAGAAGATGACGAGAGGAAAGACGAGATCTGCAATATACTGTGGAGAGGCACGTTATGTTATGGGGCGCTATTGCACATGGTAGTAAGTCATCTCTAGTCTTCGTTAGAGGCAATATGACAGCTCGCCGTTGTATCAAAGAAATTGTACAGCCATATGTTTTACCCTACTTAAGAACTTTACCTAACGCACTTTTTCAGCAAGGTAATGCCCGCCCACATGTAGCACGTTTTTCCTTAGATTACTTTAAACGCTCCCGTGTAAATTTTCTTCCTTGGCCAGCTCGAACTTCTGTTCTATCGCCTATTGAACAGGTGTAGGATATCATAGGAAGTCGACTGAATAATTTAGCCAATCCTTTGAAGACCCTACGAGCCCTTCAGCACAAAATTCAACTTGCTTGGGAAGAGATACCTCAAGATGAAATTAATCATTTAATCTATGCTTAGACAGATAAATGAGTGCATTAGAGCTAGAGGAGGTCACACACATTATTAATTTTTTCGGCCTTATGTTTTGTTATCGGGTCATGAAATTTTAAATACATAACATTTAATTATAGACAAATCCTATGTAAAAAAATTACCCCAATATATCAACTACTACAAGTGTTGCATTTTCCATGTCATTCAGTATATTTTTAAGACAATTTAGTCATCCTGATGTGAGTTGTATAGTTGCAAATCTTCATCCGGTTTCATATTTCTTACAGCATTATAAAATATTCGGTACACTATTTTAGACAAGGGATCTTCTATTAACAAATAACTTTAGTGCCTTTATACAAAAAAAACGAATAAAGGTGTGACCACAAATAGAAAAGGGAGACTAAAACATATAAAGAAACAGAAGTTATACTCAGTAAAGGGACAAATATCAATTATTTTGCCGGTGCAGTTACCTATAAATCTTACAATCTCTGGTCTACCGGCATACAACGTAAACAATTTTCGTGCATTTTCTGAATTTCCCAAACCCGTTTGAAATGCTTTTACTTTAAAAGATTAGGTGGAATTGGCGCTCGTCGGGTTTGAAGGTACGCTAAAAACGAGCATACTGAACTAATCAAAACTTGCTTTTGTTGGCGTTACATCGAAATCGAGATTACGCTTTTTCTTTCACTTCAATTGCATATTTATATTGGGAAATGGAAAACCTCCTTCAAAATGGATATTTTTATCTTAATGGGAAACTCGAACTGGCTCAGTTCAATACTATCTTAGGGATTACAAGGTCTTTTTTTGCTTTTGCTTATTCGTTTTAGAATGAAATGATTTTGATTGCCATTATGTGATATAAATGATGGATAAATCTCAGTTTTAGTTTGATTGCATTGTTTATATTAAAATGATAAATTGTTCATGTATTGAACAAATTCTAATTGTATATTCAATTCAATTTTACAGCTTTTTCTTTTTTTGAGCCAGTTTTTGTCCATTTGTATGAGTAAAATGCGATCATCTGGAAGGCTATCCAAATTTTCGAAACATTTTTAAAATTTTTAACCATTTTGTTTTTTAATTGAAGCAGAATAGCTTTACTTTAGAAGAATTTATGTCGTTTTGCACACCCTTCCCAACCGAATGTTAAGAGACAAAAGGGCACTATTAAGAAAACGTCAACGGCTGTGCCATACAAAAGATTCTAATTAATATAACATAATCTCAGATTATATCTGCGAGGGATTTCAGTGCAGTTCCTTTTGTAAGGAAACCTTCTGCTCTATTAAACAGTGCGATGTGATGGGTGTTTGGAGTCTCTTCGTTCTTCAAACTATACTTGTAACTTGCTCTTTGGTAATGAAACTTTTAAGTTGACGTCTTGACGTGTAATTTTAATCTGTTTACTGGCGATAACTTTAGAATTGTTTAGAGGATATAGATGGT
Source organism: Hermaeophaga mercurialis (assembly GCA_951812935.1). Classification (NCBI taxonomy): domain Eukaryota; kingdom Metazoa; phylum Arthropoda; class Insecta; order Coleoptera; family Chrysomelidae; genus Hermaeophaga; species Hermaeophaga mercurialis. Next base: position 4,084,869 of record OX638360.1, on the reverse strand, counting down.
GCAATAGAAATCGGCTATTGTGTGAGTAAAAAGGGGTATGCAAGAGACAATCTACTGGTACCTTAAATATACACTTATTAAAGGAAGTATTGTTATTTTTGTTTCAGGTGATGTGACAGTAAATTAACAATCTAAGATATTAGACAAAAGATTTGTAAATTAACAATGACGACCATTGCGTAGTACAAGGAAAGAGTTAGTTATCTGTATTCACCAAATCTTGCAGGGGAAAAATTTTTAAAAGATAGAATGAAAGTATCACGGCTTATAAAATAAAAATATGGTTGCAAATACCCGTTTATGCTATTTTTAAGATGGCATGCCGATTATCAAATACATATACAGTGCGTACATAAAGAATGGAATAATTTCATTTTAAGCCAAACAAACAATTTTGAGGAAAAATCCCGCGACAAGTCGGTTTTTGATTTTAATTTAATGGGTTTTTACATAACAATGAAATATACAGAGTAAACCAATTGTGAGTAACGATGTCATCCACAAATTTTTTAAATGGCACATCCTGTATGTTTTTTTAGATTGCAAATTTCAAGACGATTCCAAAAATATATCATACTTGTTGTTTTTAATTGTTTAGCTTGAAAAAAATGAATTTATTCCATACTTTATGTACCACTCTATAGATTTGAAGAGGAAAAAGTAGGTTGTTTGTCAATAATATCTTAATTATTTTTAATTTGCGAAATAGATAACTCGAGTTATAATTTATAAAATACTTAATTTAATTTCGTAAATTTTCATCATAATAAAATATGAAACTAGCTATTAAGTTTTTCAAATACTCGTATTAAACTTTTCGGTTTAAAATGCTCACATAAATAAAGCAAAGATAATAAAAAAGTTGGCCCATAACATGAAAACAATCTCGTAAAATACACAATTTAGCCAAAACAATGAAACTATAACTTTATAACAATTTCATAAAGAAATAGATATTGTATCTAAAAACGTTCACTCACCCATTGAGAAACTTTTCAAATTAATTTACGAAATATTTGCGAGAAAACGAGAACAAACAAAAACGTTGGAAAGTGGAATAAATGACAAACAATAAAAAGAAATGACTTTCCTTTACATGGGTTACATTCCCACTCATTTAATATAATTATTTCGCATAATAGAATTTTGACTTTTTCTGCACGACTTACAATTCTTTTGAGAGAAAATCTATAATCTCAATGATCCTTAGATGATTTTATTATATATATTTTTTATGTAAAAAAATCAACAAGTGGGATCTCGCAAAAAAATTCAGAGCACTGATGTTAATTTGGCACTTAAGTTTAAGTGTCACATTTTGCGTTCGCTCTGTATGATGGCAAAACTCTCACAAAAAGTTTAATCGTTTCTAAATAATTAAGTTATCATTTATTCACCGGATTATTTAACTTGATTCTAGAATCAGTTATAAATAAAATTGAAATATAAAAATACAAATTGTAAAAAATATCTCCTCACGTATCGCTTGCAGTTAGTTCAGCAGTAGATGGAAAACAGCATTATGAAGTTATGGCAGAGTTTTAGCAAATTACAAAAGAAATTGGGTATAGAGATAAACTATAACAAAACAATCAAAGAAACATTTTGTTCTGGAAACCAATTAAGGGATGAAGATAACCAAGATTGCGGGAGTAAAAAGATTATCTGATAGCTGTTGTTAATGAAAATAGAGGAAATAAAAATGAATGAAATTATAGACTAGAAACAGCTTCTACTTGTGCCGGAATACTCATGAGCATGTTAACATTAAAAGTAGTCTCATTGCGAGCAAAACCAAAGGATTATGGGTTCGCTATTGAATTCATAGCATTGTTCAAATACAAAATATTGATAATGTCTAGAAATATAAATAAAACTGGTAATATAGTTAGAAAAAACTAAGAAGAACATTTCAAGGAAATAATGTTGAAGATATATAGAAAAAAAACTATTCATGAGTTTTTCTTAAATGACCAAACGATACTATGTAAAGTGTAAAGTGGTCACAGCTGAGAAAATCCGATACATGGGTCTCATTTTAAGGATAAAAAAGAATAGTATAGAATGTGCTGTATACGGGTTTACTGAATAATGGTGAAAGCTAGAGGAAATAATTTAAGAACGACTTGAGATATGTTGGAGCTAAACAATGGAGAAAATAAACAGAACATATGAGTAAATATTGATAAATAGTTTACCCATCAGTGCTCGACAATAAATAAAGCCAAAGCATTGGTTTGAGAACTGCTGTATATATTGAGACTTATCAAATATACCACGTACACCTTCTCCCCCAATAAAAAGGGTTATATTGGGAGGTGTCATTTTGTGTTCACACATCATAAATTCTGTTAATCCACATTATATTAGAATGGTGACTATCGTTTTTTAGCCAGTCGTCATAAATTCACCCCTTGAAAAGTCTCAAAAAATGCCAATGGTAATAAATCAAGTCAGCAGATATTACGTGGAGTAAACAAGCAACCGTTGCTCACTATATTAATCTGAACAGTCTACATGATAACACTTTCATTTCCTAAACTAAATAAATATTAAAAAATAAAATCAGATAATATTGACGTTTCCAGTGGCGTATCCTAAACTACATATTTTTTTAATTGCTATTATTAACAGATCCATGAATGTCCAAACCAGAACAACCCACATCGTGTTTTATTTTGTTTAGGATACATTTACTTCCAATTACTCATTTGAGTCCATAGTCGCTTCTTCTAAATTTATTATGAACAATATTTATTGAATCTAATTATTATAATAGTTTTTTTACTATTCTTATTCGATTCTTCATATTATCTTTTTTTATTTTTTTGTAATAGAGGTAGTTTAAAAAAAAGGAGGCCTTATTTTTACTTTGCAAACGTATGTATGTCCTGTTGAATTCGTGACCCGAAATAAATCGCTTGGCAGTTCGATCTCAATAAAAATCTTAAAATTGGTCACGAACTGCAAAGGGTCACGGTAACGCTATCTGTTTTTATTTTTATTGCCGGTGTACATTCTCGTTACGAGAATCTGGGTAGTTTTATGCTATAAATAAAATACTAGACACTGGTTATAGAGGTACCTTATAAGAGTAAAACTGACCCAGACTTTATGACCCAATATCACAGTTTATTACACTTTAAAAGTGAGTTGAAATGTGTTTGAAAACAATTAATATAATATTCTTTATAATTTATAAAATCAAAAACATTTTAATTATACAATAGCTTGTCATAAAAACACGTTAAATATTATTGATCAACGGATATATTATTGTTCAAATAATATGTCCCCAAATTGTGTGTCTACCTAAATTGGAATCATTTGGAAAACTTCTTTATTTATTAATTTTAAGAAAAAAGTTTAGTTTTAACTAAAACCTTAAATATAACAATCAGATACCATTTTTATATATTTAGGGTATTTAAAAAATCGAATATTTGAACAAAGCATAGTATAAATAAAAATAAGTTAAAAAGTCTTAATAAACATGGATCCGCAAATTGACGGTTCCGGAGATACAGAGAATTATTTATTTTTGAAGCATTTTGCTTTTACACATTACTTTTATTATTTACAAACGATAGAAAGTTATAAACAAAATCGTGTCTACGTCGATGGATAGGAAGGGGCGGGCCTGTACTATGGCCTGCAAGATCGCCTGAGTTAAACCCCCTTAATTTCTTTTTTGGAGATATTTAAAAAGTTTAGTGTACGTTATTCCTTTAAATAGCCTCGAATAGCTGCAATAATGAATTAATCAAAAATGTCAATAAAACCGAGATAATGTAGGAGATTTAGAGAGCCTATTTGGAAATGGGAGAAGGGCATTTTGAACATCTTATCTAACATTATTTCTTTTGATTTTGTTAATAAGTTTCTATCGTTTGTATATAATAAAAATAATGTGTAAATGTAAAATGCTTCAAAAAGAAATACTTCTGTATCTCCGAAACCGTCAATTTGCGGACCCATGTTTATTAAGAATTTTTGACATAACTTTTTTTAACGCCCTGTTTTTATATATATATATATATATATATATATATATATATATAAGGCCTGTTCAAAATTATGAATTTTATTTAATTTATTTTTAACAATATCGAAAATTACTATAAAAAATTTGAGCAGAAATGAAAATTATATTCAAATATTCTATTACGTCAAACTGCTGTGAAAAATCAGATATTTATGTATTTTTTTTTGCACATTGATTCTATTTAAAAACATTATAAATTACTTTTAATTTTATAAATTATAACATTGACCAGTTATCTCTCTTCTAATGTATTAAAAACATGATAACCCTTCCGTTTCTTAATATATTTTCTAAAAATGTGACTTGTTATTTAAATACGTAATGAGTGCATAACAATAATTTATCTTGCAAAGAGGAAAATACACGCCAATAATAAACAGTGTACCTCACGTAACATTAATAGAAATAAAAATAATTACATTTTAACTGATTCTACCGATGTCTTGACATATCACACTTTCTTTCTAAACATGTAATCGGTTTGTTGCCATATTCCCCTAATATATTCCTTATCTAATCTGGAGTACTATCCTTGCAAGCTTCTGAAATGATCTATTTCAAATGATCGACATCTTGAAACAACCCTTGCTGATAAACTTTTTGTTTCAACTAACCCCATTACAAATAGTCGAGGGGGCTTAAGTCAAAAGATCTAGCAGGCCAAACAAGATTTGAAATCCTGTGAAACAGTTTTTTATTGAACCGTACAATTATTGTGACATGAGGTTCCTTCTTGTTGGAACCAAATACGAGGACGTTCTTTTAAAGGTACTTCGTCCATAAAGTAATTCAAGTGATTTGAACCAGACCACCAATGACAATTTTGGGTGGAAACACTTCCATTTGAAGATAATGTTGTCTTATTAAAAAAGGGGTTTTTTTGTAACATTCTTTAAATGACAGAGCAAATTTCAAACTATCTATCTTATCCCTTATTTCTTTCAATATGGGAACGAAATGTTATTTGTATGGGTGGTGTTTATTTCGTTTTAAAATGTTTGCCTTTGTATCGTTACTTACATTATTTAATATCAAAGATGCACTTTTACGTAAATATACTTTTGGACATTCTACAGCAGTCAGCATTACTTACACTTTTAAAAGTTTTCTCAATCAATAAAAAGGTTTCCCATATGATTCTAACTTAAGCAGACACTCTGTATAACAAAAACTAGCAGTTTATTTTTTCACCTGTTAAGCTTGTATTTATATTATTTAAATAACTTTTCCCTTTGTTTTTACTTTTTCATTCCCTTCTTTTAAAATTTAACACTTTTTTCCATCCATATCAATGAAACCAGAAATTCTTTCAAAGGTGGCCAGAAGCAATATTTCATCTTGACGTCGACCAACACAACAAAATTCGATTAGAACGTTGGTTTTTTGTGATTATGTGATCGCAATAGTGAAAGGTAAACTGGTTCTTTATAAAATGAAATGATGGCGTTATAATTTATTATGTTTTTCTATCAACGAGACGGAGGGTGGTCTAAACGAAGTTCAGGCATTTGATTCAAAATGAGAAACGTTTTATTTGGCTTGAATGGAATGAAATAAAGATGATAGAATGAATGTAATATTGTTGAATATGGTTAAAAATATTAGGTTAAAATTTGGGCCCATTTATTGTTTTGTTGGGATATGAATAATATCCGGACACAACCCGGGTAGCAAAATGTTAATTTGAAGTTATTTATCTCTGACGGCTAAATTACGAAGGAATCCGTTTAGAATGTTTGTTTTTGATGGAAGATAGAATGAAAGCATTGAAAACAAGCTGCAAAAAGACGTCTAGCCAGTTGCATGGGCATGTCGTCAACAACTCACAATTTATTTTATTGCTCTAGAACAATTCGTCATGTGTGTAACGTTCGTGAACATTATCAGATTATTAGTCTACTGGTCAAGCGGTCGTTAAATGAAACGGTCTCTTATTTTCAGTTCATTACCTAGACTTAACTTGGCCGCTCATTATATTATAAAAACTGGATTCAATGAAAGAAACAATATATATTTTAATTAAATAAATACATCTCAAAATTTAGCAACATATTTAAGGCATTGATTTTCTCAGAGGGTATGTGGTGAGAAACGAAGAAATGTCAAAAACTTACACATGGGATGCATTACACCAAAAATCCATATTATATGTTTTTTTTTTAATTTTATTCAACCAATAGAACATATTTTAGCAAATTATAATAAATAATTATTGTTTTAACAAAATGTTGTTCTAATTATATTTACTAATATAATAAGTATTCTAGCCTAATTCTAGCTATCGAGTAACATTTAAATTTTAATGAACGAAAGGTCTTTAATTTTTATATATTTTTTATTTTTATTAAAACATGCAATAAAGTCATAATTTCAAAAAAACGACAGTTTTTATAAAATTTTTATAAATATTTTGAATTTTAAAGAAGGGTTTTGGGTTTTTCTCACCCATCCGATAAACTTCACGGTAGTAATCTGTGGCTAGCAATTCTTTATGGGCAATAAACAATTTTAAATCAATATTAATTAAAATTCAGCCAACAGATATTGAATGCTTTTTCAGTTGTTAATCTGGGCATTCGCTAAAACTTCCAGAAATTTAATAAATTTCAAGCTCAATCGGTACATGTCTTATTTCTAATAAAATTAGTATAATTGTCTGGTTCAATTTGCAACACTCGCCTACTGTTAGTGTTGAAAACTCTTCACTCGTGCATAAAAGTCTTCATGCATATGTTGCAAAAAACACTATTTTCTACGACTTTAAAAAAAATATTTACAATGAAAAAATATATACTGTAACAATTTTATTATTTTACTTTATTTTTGTTTTTAAATTAGAGTTTATTATTTTATTATATTATGTGAAAATAAAATACTGCACTTTCAGTTTATGTAAATTTATTAATGAAAAGAAAGAAAAACGAAAAAAAATTTTGGACATCAGAAATGTAAATAATAAACAAATAAAATAATTACAAAAAAAAATTGCATGCATATAAACAATTAAATTAACTTTAACATAAACTATTAAACTATAAACAACAAACAATATTATTACAAAGAAAATAAAAATCAAAAGTTCTCAGGGGGGTTCAATTTTTTCTTTTTATCTATGATCAATTTTACCAACAGATAAATGCAATTAAAAGTATTTATCGAAATTTATAGGGGGCGTTTATAATGAACATTCACTGCTCTTTATTTTTAATTATACCACTTAACTATTATTATTCAAATTCATAGATCTCCTTTTTGGATAAAAAGTTCAATTTTAGATTATGTATGGTATATGGTTTAGGATCAGGACAAAAAATCGGTGGGATATGCAACGAATCCAAACCAAATTCAGAGAGAACGTGTCAAAAATTTGGACGTCCTTTTATAACTTATGGAATTCACAACCAACTACAGACAATATTTGTGAATGACATATTTCTTATTAAAATATTTAAGTAATCTTATTATATCTTTTTTTCACTCAAATCTGAAAAGCCAATTTGCTTCTTGATATCATTTTCATTCAATAATTATTAAATTAATGAACCCATGTCACGATATTATTTTATAAATATATTTAGTGTTTTTAACAAATTTTAGTATAAATATATCCAAAATTAAATAAAATTACTATAAAAGGTTCTTACAATATTGGCTAATAAATTTTAAATTTATGAACATTTTTGAGAATTGATTTCCTTTACGTTAGTTTTATCATAAGGCAGTGTGACGTCAGAGGAAAAATATTACATTGTAAACTTATTAATTTGTTATTTATTAAATTTCAATACTATACCTGATATTATAGAGTCATTTAAATTACTAACCAATGAAAAAGTTTTGCATTTTGGAAAAACTGAAATCTTCGTATAATGTCATCTGGTCTTTTGATTGCAAACTTAAACAAGATAAATTTAATGAAAATTACAAATTATTTGTTGTTAATTTATAACTTGACAGCGCTTCAACATATACATATTATTTTTAAATTATCCCATGAAATAGTTTCTTTTATTACTCTAAATTTCATTACAATACCTACAACTTTAAACACGAATTCAAATAAGTTACTAAATCAATTTCCTTTATTAGAATTATTTACTTTAATAGTTAGTTAAGTTAATGATTATTTTAAGTTTTTTCCCTGATACATTATTTTCAATTTCAGTATGATACTTAGAAATATTTTTAGAATTTACAGACAAAGTGACTACTGTAATGATGAGAACTCGAATACTAAAAATACTTAAAAATATTCTCGATGTTATCGAATCCAAATAGCAAAGGATTCGAATACTAGTTTTCGTATTTTAATTGGCCTGATTTTAAACCATCATACTGGAGTCCGATCCTATGTGTTCTCGAATTTGTTGTATTCGATTGGTATCAATTAACAATAAACCTATAAATGTTCGACTATTCGACATTTAAAAGTGTGTCTATTGTCGTAAGTCTGTCAACAGGCAAAGTAAAACAACTTTATTAATCTATTAATTTTTAGAAAATCTATATATAATTATAATTTATATCAAAATTTGTAATTAAATTTCATGTAAAGATATTGAAACATAATGATAATGTTTGTGATGACTTCGTTTTTACAAATTATAAAAGCTGCTTCCTCCAAAATTTTAATAAATTGAAGCCCCAATCTTTCAGAACGATAAATAAATATTTATAATCTATGATTCCATCATTGTATCCCATTCTAAACAATTTATTAGATATATTCAAGAAAAAGTATATACTTTGGGAAAATTTTTAAAAACTATAATTTGAGATATATAATTGTCGATAAAAAGCAATAACCAATGAGGATTTTGAAAAAATACAGCATAATGTAATGAAAACGTTGAAATTTATTGTTTAAATAAAACGCGGTCTGAGAAGTTATAAATAATATAAATATAAATAAACACAAATAAAATGTTTTGTTTAACATCTATTTGTATTTCTCATCTGTATAATAAATATACTTTAAGTAATTAATTTAATGATCATTATAATGTATATGGAACTAACTATCCAATAACATTCAATGTAAAAAAAATATTATTATCTTCGGAATCACTGGTATAATAAAGAGAAGTAACCCGGTATATGTTCGTTGAAAGTTGTCGATTTAATTTTATATGTATAGTTTTTTGCTATTGTCATCCATTTTCCTGTTTCTACTGATGGCCAATTATTTATTTTTCTTTATCTCAAGCACCCTTTTTTATACTTCATTACCTGATAAGTAAAATTTTTGTAGTCGTACTTTTTCTTTTCTCTAAAACTATCGTTGTTCAACTTTAAACAGCTAAAGTTAAAGTTAGATATATTATTCTGTCTCACTTCAACCCAGATCACAAAAAGCTAGTGGAAACATTCATTGTCAAAAATCAGTCTTTAATGGCTCAAACTTAGTCGGAAACGATAGCTCCAATTTAACAAACTTGCAATGAATCTCCTCGCAGTCTAGCGTCGGAACGCTATTGTCATGATGCAGCCTGTGAATGCACCATCTGCAGGAAAATTCGATTCATCTAAAGAATCTCCGATCCAATACCAAGAAACGCTTCCATTAAATACCAGCTCATATTTTAAAGTCTGAAGAATTTCAGGATTTGAACGTAGTTATAGATTTGACATTTATTGTGATGTCTCGTGTGCAGTAAATGTTCTGTTAAGATAAAATAATCAATATTTTATGTTTTATTATTATTATTTTATTCTCAAGACTACGAAGTTCAGTATAGGTAGAAAAATTACCTATTCATATTACATATTATCTTGATTTTTTGGCTTTGTAAATGGAAAGAGTAGAATTTTTCCTGGTACGAAGGGAAAAGAATATCTACAATCTTTAGTTAGACAAAACGGCTAATCAAAAATTTAAACACAATTTAGCGCCGAATACCCGTCTGGAAAGCAAACAAAAGCTTTCCGATAAAATATTCACGGATTTTTCTACTTTTTGCTTGCCAACCACGGACGCTCACTGGCGTAAGGGACATTTTAATTCGTTTAAGTAGTGAAGTCGAGTGCGTGGGTGTGGACAACTGCACTTACCAAATTTTGCGTGCTATTCTAATAGAATTTTACCTATTGCATTTCACCTTGTTTTTGTGTATTTATTTAAACTTCTTATTCGTCTTGAAAGATTCAGTTATATTTCTCTCTTTTATAAGATGTTTACTTTCTCATTGACGTCTTAAAGGATCAGCAAGCCATAAGTGGCTTGGTTGTATTTTTCTTGGTTATTTGTCAGATAATAAAATAATTACAACACTTCAAGTTAGTAGTAATTTAATTACACTAAGCAACTATGCAATATTATTATTTTATTATTATTATTATTATTATTATTATTATTATAATATTATTATTATTATTATTATTATTATTATGTATTTACGTGCAGTTGTTGTTTCCGATTTAGTGTACTCGGTGTTGGTCGCAGATGTTCACAATGGAGCAAAAGGGCTTTTAGTGATCCCTAATACGATTCCTAGAAGCTCCATAGGGCAGAGTGGAATGTCGCATAAAGGAGAATATGGCAATGTTGAAGTTTTATCTTATATGCATGCGAAAACCAGTCTTTGCCTTTTCTGACCATGACAAGTTTGTGTAAATATCACACCACATCCGACAGCAAGTAAAATGATGAGATAATGTTACAAAGTATGCATTTGGCATTTTTTGTGATAGGGTCAAAAAAATCAAAATAGGGATTAATTTTTTATTTACAAACTAATTAAAATTAAATTTTTAGATTTGTAACAGATGGGCAACAAAGTTTAAGTAAAAGGCATCAAATCGAACCGGTTGCTTCCAACAGGAAAAGCATTTTACTGCTAAGTGCGTCACATTAGCCTTCCCAAAAATAATTAATATTCCTGGCAAACCAGGCGTTATATACTTTGACATAGTCCTGAAGCCACCGCAACGGTAACGTTAAGCGTAAGAGGGACGCTTAGGATTGGCCATTTTGGCGGCAGAGCTATAAAAGTAATGGTTTATTACGGGGGGAAATTTCATTAATATATTCATTTATCATTATTTTGGGCTAAAAGTTATCCAGAGTTGAGCGACGAAAATATGGGAACGATCAAAGTTTTTCCAACTCCGAGCTTTTTTATTTAGTAGGGGAAAAGTTTGATACAAAGAAGCTTTCTGTAAGGGACTGTACATAAAAATAAATAGCAAAAATCGATATGAAAATAAAATTTCGGAGCAGTATTTTGACGACATGTTTACTCGAGTTTATTATTAATATGTTGCAAGACAGAGATCAAATCAAGTTTCTTAAGGTTTCCACCATATTTATGCATATGGGACACTGATATAAATATGACTATATTTATAAGAAATATAATTCGAGACACTCTAGAAGTTAAAGACTATAAGAAAGGAAAATGGGTTCAAATTAACACTAAAAATCTAAAATCTTCTTGAATAATGTCACCAAGTTTATTGTTAGCAACGCTAAAATGATTCAAGATTAATAATTTGTTTCTCATTATTAAAATTATTTTAAAAAGTAAAACGTACGTTTTAGATTTCAATAATCTCTCTATGACAAGAAAATCTCTAAATTAAAAAAATTAATGAATTATAGTATAGAAACATTAATAAACTAAATAAACTTAAGAGCCTTTTTGTTTCCTATCTAAAGGAATCCATTGTATATTATCAAGTAACGGGTTTTCAAACAGAAAAAGTACAAACATCTATGAGAGTCAAAACTAAAGCGTATGACGTTAAAATCGCAGTATTATATAGTTCATCAAGACATTCTATCAACTGAGACCATAAGAAGGATAGAGGTTCATTGTCAGTAGTGACTTTCAGTGCAAAGCCCATTCACTAGGGATCCAGACTACTAACAGCTAAAGGTAAAGAACATATACGAACCTGAAAACATTTGAATTGTGAAACTCCAACCGTATAGACTTCTTCATTGTCTGAAATACCTCCTCGGATTACATGCAAGTTAAAAAAGTATGAGGTATGAACTCAGATCATTCTCTTATATTTTTATCTTTATCTGACTGTATAAATAAAACAAAAAGTCACCTTGTCAATAAGTACACGTTTAGGTCCCTTCAAAATCCAGCCAGCAGCTTGGCAAAAAATTATCTCAAAGAAATGAGAAAGCTTATATCTGAAAGAAAATGGCTGGCCAATGCACCAGTTGACAAACTACCGTACTATTGGATTAATTTACTCAATATTGGCAGAACATTTGAAAAAAAAACCATCTCATGAATTTTAGTCGTACAGGCATATTTTATTGTTAAATAAATCAATAGAAGGAAAGAAAGTCTAATCTATTACATTATTCGATGTTGCGCACGATTTCTTTAAGCTCTTCATAGCATGAAGGTTTTTTTCACAAATTGAACATATTCTTGCCTTAATAACCTTGATAACTATTAAAATTCTATCTGCCAGAAAAGTACTTGATAATTCAGCAAGAAGGTGTTTATTCGGATTCAAAGAAATTAAAAAGAGTGCCGTAAGGTTATACTGGAGAATCCATATAGCAAGAAAAAACGAGAGCTTGGTTTAAAATACCAAAAAAATGTATTGATTATTTGGAAATAATTCCAAGGTAGCTTAACATTTAATTAAAATTAGTCCAAAAATAAAGTCCTAAAAAGTATTGTCAGTATACCCTGGTATTTCCGCTAATATGATCTTTATCGGAACCTTGAAAAACATAATTCCCAAAATCGCCATAAGTCACGAACATATGAATGTTGTAGCAATCTAGCTGCACGACAATGCCAGCTCGAAAAGAATAATCAAGAGGACCAAATTTCTTAAGCTGCTTTAGTGGAAGTGACAAAAATTAGAGTATTACCTAGAAATATGTATACAGTAGTCTAAATCAAAAAAAATAGTTGAGGACCCGTTATATAATTGACCAATAACACTTTTACCGCGTTTTCGTCAATTTCAAACACCCCATCGATCACCATGAGCTCAACAGTTAAGACACACATACTCTTAAATAAATCTGTTGCTAAAATTGTCTCACAACTTCAAGTTCATAAAGTTAAAAAATCTTGAGATACTATTATAAAGGTCTGGAAGTTAATTTCAAGCTGTGATTTGTGAAAAGTGAAATTTGTGTGCAGTGAAAATGAAGTGAACTCACTCCTTTGGAATTTTTTTAATTGTTAATTTGTAGACTTTGGTACATCAGTATCTAGTTATTTTCATTAAAGTTACAGAAAACAAATCATTGTACCACTTATTTTTGATTGTTTGGAAAATGACGCACAGGGGATTCTTATCGAGGGAATTAGAAATTTCTCTCCAATTACTTTCAAGGTTGTTTTAATTATTAATTTAACTATATCACTAATTTTAAGGAATTAAGATTTGTAAACTATAAAAAAGTAATTGAGAAATTACGACAGGTAACTTTTTAATTTTAGTCTCTGTTTATACCCACTAAATTTAGTCACTGGAATTTGAATCTCTTGCTTGATTTTTTTTCAAAAAATCTTCTTATCAAGATTGCTAAGTTCAAATTTAACTTATTTAACTGGTCGAATATAAACGGTAGTAATCATCGAATATATTTTATCTTTTTAACAAAATGAAGCTTACTAGAATACAAAGAATTGAAATTTTTGTTAACGGTTAGTCCAAGAGACAAAAGAAGTACACAGAAAGAGGTCTGTGTTTTATTCAACAATAAGTATGCCAACCGAGAACCAATTTCTTTGGAAGAAATTCATAGATACGGTCCATGTAAGAGACGTTCATAAATTTGGTAAAAACCAAGTAGCAGAAAATAGAAACTAGATGCTCTACTAGCGTTTGATGATAATCTCCATACCACTTCACGCCAAATAGCTTCAGATAATAAAATCGAAAATTTTTAGAACCCTTAAATTTTTAAATTTACTTTAGTTCTGAAGCTACTGGAAGATGAATTGAATTTTTCGAAATTATATTAAAAAAACAATGGAATATCTTACACAGTGTCTGTTTGAAAGGATTCTTTCCAGAAATTAACAAGTTACGAAATAATAAATTTCCTCCTTTCATTTGCACCATATTGTATATATTAGTGCCTAGCATCTCACAGATTTTTAGAAATGTAAAGCTAATGAGTACGAGCTTAGTTGTAAATTTAAAAACTAATGAATTTAAGTTTAACAAAATTATTCACTGACCGAGCATTTGATCACATTATGATACCCAAAATACTCTTGAAAAGGTATTTTCCTTTAAAAACTGCCAAGAAAAAATGTAAAAATATCTGAACTAATAAAATCAAGTTTTCAGTAAGGTCGCGGCAGTCCATGCGTGAAAAATTTAAAACGGCTCAAGCATGCAAATTCCATATTCACAAAAACTTAGTTACAGCTCCTTCGGACACAGATAACAAGTGATGTGATGAATTTATGGTCGACTGGTCCTTGTATACTTCTTATCCCTTTTTTCAAGACCCTTCTCTCTGACAAGTGTATGGTTATCTGCATATGATGAACTTCAACCGCTCCATTTCTTTTTACACTTGAAACATTCGTCAGGAGACCACATTTATTACATTAAAAACTGAGAAAAAATATTATTCCTGAAAAATTAAAATTGTGGTGGGTGAGTGAATTTGTGAGTACCATTAAAAAAAATTATGGTTCATTATTTTATCAAAATGGACTATATCTTTAACCTATACCGTTAGTTTTAGTTTTAACCAACTTCAAACTGATTTTTGAATTTGTAGATAAAAAGTTTCCTTTCTCTCCGGTGTCTAGACATAACCCTTTTTATACTTACCATTGAGCTTTTTATTAATAGAATATATTATACTTTATAGTTTTTCTGTCATTTTCCTCAATATTGACTACTAAGACCAGTATTGATGAGTGTCATCTACAAAAGCATCAACATAAATAAACAAGAAATACGAGATGGTACAACGCACATTTCCTTGCGGTTCATTTGTTTTAGGAAATTTCTTATATTTAAATAACTAGAAATAACTTATAACTTCTTGTAGCGTAAAAATAGAATGAAACATATTACACAACCGCAAAAGAGAACATCCGGTGACCGGAACCAACTCATTGTTCGCTATTACCACAATGCCGGTGTATAACCCAGAAGTTACCGTTATTTATTGCCTTCTTTTCTAAATGACCCTTTCCTGTTTCAAATTTAACGTCTTAGTCTTTGTTTTGGACCCAGACTGTATCATAATTTCATTATAAACCATATCGTCTTACATCCGCAATTAGAACCAATAATTGCCCAGTGAAGAAATTATTAATCATTATAGTTGAAGAAAAATAAGTTCAACCTATAAGAAACTACGTAAAATATACATATATAAAATCAAACGAAGTTAACTTTATTTTTTCCTAAAAACTGATGTCCACTAAGTACAAGTTGTGTTCAAGGTAAATTCAATTAAATGTCGTTATACTGTAGAATAATAATTAAAGGGTGACTTTTCAAGAGGAAGGGTACGCCGTTGTCAGTACATATAGTCATTTATTCAAAAAATCTGGAATGAAAAATAGATACCTGACAAATGAAAGAAAGTTTTAATAATACCATTATACAAAAAGAAGACACTAACAAATGATCCAATTATAAAGGAATATCCCTACTCAATGTCACATTAAAAGTACTGTCAGAAATAATAAGAGGAAAATTAAATA
Source organism: Hermaeophaga mercurialis (assembly GCA_951812935.1). Classification (NCBI taxonomy): domain Eukaryota; kingdom Metazoa; phylum Arthropoda; class Insecta; order Coleoptera; family Chrysomelidae; genus Hermaeophaga; species Hermaeophaga mercurialis. The sequence continues at coordinate 4,069,155 of OX638360.1, read as the reverse complement.
ATCATGCAAAAACAAGAATCGTTGAATACCAAAGCGGTTTCAAGTCTTGAAGGGGAACAATTGACTAAAAATTCATACTAAAACAATTGGAAAACAAAAGCTATTACCAAAATTATAACTACATCTTTTATTTATCGATTACAAGCAGCCAAAGGAATCAATTATCCGAATAAAAAATTATTGAGGCAATGATAGCGCTGGTAATACAATTAAAGTTGGTGCAGTTAATGAAGACAAAATAACGACACCTATGTCATAATAGAAGGAAAGATGTCAAAGCAAATACACATAAGAAAAGGTCTCATACAAGGTAATCCTCCTCTCCACCACTCTATTTAATCTAGTATTAGTCAAATCCTACGAGAAACCAATATAACAATGAAAGAAATTATCAAGAGCTATCCACACCTATGCAGACGGTCAGGTACTGTTATCAAAATCACAGAGAGAATTTAAAAGATTATGAGAGAACTTAAAGAATATTCCAACAACTAGGAGAGAATATGGTTAAGAATTAATCAGGACAAAACAAAATACCTAAGGATTGGAAAAAAATCAGATACCAACGTATGAATTATTGCTAGAAAACAAGAGGTTTCCAGAACATCAGTGCTCAGTACACTGCCGAAAAATAAAAGGCATCCAATTAAGATCTAATTACACCAAGAGTTTTATGACAATGTTCTTTACATGGGGAGTATTTTATGTGTGGTCTCAGAAAAAATTAATGAACAAAGTGATTTCTTTGAATTGTTTTTTTTTGGTGATAAGGCAATCTTTAATAGAAATGGTTCCTTGAACCTACATAACTTCCACTATCATTCTTCTATAAACTCATACTTTTTAATTATGCATCTTCAAATAAGATGGAGATTAAATGCTTGGGATGGTATCGTAGGAAACTTTGACACTGATCTAAACTTTTTTGAAAAAACTATAAACGCTGAAGTTTATCTGGATTTATATGAAAATCAACTTCCAATATACTCAAAATTTAAAATTGAAATTTGAAACGGAAAACACCCCTAGTTAAAATTACTAAAATTACAATTCATTAAAAGTATTTGACAACAACGCAACTACAAATGGAAAATTCCGTTGTATAGCCAACAACAAAACAAATATATCTCCATCTCACTCTTATACCATTTATGTTTTTCTTTAGCACGTGCACTCATCATCCTAAAACGCACTAATCTGAAAATAACCTCTAAAAGCATCGCATGCAAAAGGGCACGTAGCTCATATTGGAACCCACGAGACATTTTAACAAAGACAATCATTCGATGTTCAGCTTTAGACCGACGTTCAATCATTAACTCTTAACCTGAAAACATCTCGTAAGAGATTTGATCAAAAATTAGACCCTTATTTGAAAAATTAAAAAAGCAACAACAAGTTAGTAATTCAAATATAGTTTCAAAGTGTGTACCAAAGTAATATTCGTAAAATCTTGAGAGATGGCGTTATATTTATTTATTTATTTATTTATTTTACATTACACTGTCCAACAGGATAAACTGTTATTTAATCTTAAATTGAATATTGATATATGGAAGTGTTCATTAAACTGCGGATTGTGAATAAACCCAGAATGAATTCGATCTAACTCTTCCAGCTAGAAATTCTTCAAAAACCAGCAAGTTGACCAAGTCTGCATTAACCGAAAAATCTGGAAAATATTCATATTCACTGTATTATTAGAAGAAACGGTTCCCCCATTCATCATAATTGTGTGATTAAGGACAGTTAAAACAACAGTTTCCAAGACCGTGGAGAAGAGTAGATGAGTTGGTAGGGAGACCATCAATATGTACTTGACAACTTGACTAAAATGGATTATTTTTTATGAAGCTATGTGAAAGATGAAGTTTACCAAGTGGCTCCTCTTAAATAAGGGATGATATGTAAATTAAAAAGACACGCGTCTGAAAATTACCAATAAAATTTTTTAAAATGTTAATAGCTCTTTCGAAGGTCAATTACAATATTGGAAAAGGTTACTTTCAGTCAAGGTTTTTTTTAATAATTTTGTGAAAGTAAGTACAGCCATTAATAAGGTGACGTAAAAATTAATATTATTTACAAGATGAACAATAATAAGTAAATGATGTATACAAAATTAAGCAATATTAAAAATCTAGCATTTTGGATAACACTACACCGTACTTTTTCAGTTTAAAAAACACTAATTGTTGAGTACATGTTTTTCACATAAAAGTAGCTGCATCTTCTAAAATACTCATTATAACATAATAAAAACCTATATGGAGGAAATGGGAAAAATGTATAGTTTTCCATTTGTAAAGTTGCGTTGTCAATCCTTAACAAGACTCGCTGTATACTTTAAAACGTGAAGCTTAGCGGTGCCATTAATTTATATGTATGAATAACTTTTTATTGTAACTTTTAAGATAACGGAGATTTTGAACTTTGACAGATGTTTGGGATACCATGTATATATGTTTTAAATTGTTATTCATCGATCAGATATATACGTCAATAAATAAAATAATAATTTTATAAAGTAAAAACTATTATATTTTTTCTTAAGTCGGCTGTTTTCAAAAAAGTACTTCATTTGTATTTATATCAATATTTATTATTATACACACAAAGTGCACAACGCGGGGTTGCGAAATATAGTTCTGATTCAAAAATGTTATCCTTAATTTTTGAGGTAACGGAAAATATGTTTTTTTTTGCTATTATTTATTAATGGTGTTAACATTCTACAGGTACCTTTAAGGAACACACTATTTTCGGGACACACTATGTACAATAAGTTTTATCCAGGAAATTCAGTCTTTGAGGACCGTAATCGTAGAAAAAAGAAAAAACCTTTATTAAGATATAAAATTTTCAGTATTTTACGAAAGTCATCCACTATCTCTAAACTTTTTTCCACATCGGTTACGATTCATTTTGTACCACAAAATTCCGCATTGTTATTTCGATAAACTTCGTGGAAATTATTTGGAAAATTTGAGGCACAAGCTCGCAAGTGAACGACCTTTAAATGAAGCCTAGTTCGTCGTCTTTTTCATTGCCCTTTTGTTTTATTTAGAAGTCGAGGTCTCAAATAAAATGAACCTAAAGTTAATTGGGTACCCAGTAAATACATAACGATTTCTCTGTAGAATCGACGTTTTTCTTTTATAAATTAAAAATCAATTGTTCGCTCGTTCGGTTTGGAAAATTTCATTAACGGAGTTTAAAACTAACGCGATGGAAATTTTACATTTTTAAGGTTTTACTACATTTACGAAAATATATGTAGGTATATAACAAAGAAAAAATTGTTAACAACTATAATTTTGGTCCCTCTATATACAGAAAAAAATCTATGTTGTCTCTCGATAAGGTGTCAATGTTGGATAAATCAATACAATTAAATAAATAATTTTCAGAAATTTACATGGGTATTGTATGAATGTAACATAAATAAACAATTTGAACGAAATATTTTCAAACGCATTTTATGTTTTCAGTTTCATAAAACAATTCATAAAGTTCAATTCTTACAAAGTGGCCACACACAAGTGTTATTTTATTTATATATCGAAGTCAATCTCTTTCAAATAAATATGTTTGAAAATAAGCAACATAAGCTTCTTCTATTCTGATGCTTTCCCTAACTCTTAGAAGATTTTTTGGACCCTTATTATGCCTTTTTGTATTCATCAGTGACAAAATAAGCCAAATATTTTTAAAACCTTCTAAATTTAAAAAACTTAGTAGCTTATAAAGTGACACCAAGTACTTCGAAAATTATTTTCAGGGACTTTTTTATAGGTCCATATCTCTGTAGGGGGGCCGTAGGATAAAATGTATAAAAACTTGTCATGTTATTTTTGTGTTCTATCTGAATTCGGGAGATTATCCACAGACAAATATCCACCAAAGTGCGTCTTTTTAATTAGCTGCTAGTTCCATATTACTTTTAATATGTACTTAGTATCATTTGAATTGATTCGATTTAGTAACATCACCTCAAAAAAATTAGCGTCAACAATTCATTAACACCTAAAAATTTCAATTTCAACCATTTTTTCTCAAACCTCACCCTAATCAACAATGTACAGAATACATATAAAATGATTTTATTTTTCTCTTCAATACACTCCTTCATTGCACTCTAAACAAGTTTGTTCTTTTTTTATTGGAATTATTGGACCTGTTGCTAAAGTGATTTTTATGGCGAATTAAGTCTCTTTTCGGACCAACAAAACTAACCCAGTTTTTTTTGTTTCAGCAGTAGTGGTGACGACGTCCAACGTTCAATCGAGTTGTTAGATCGAGTGCTCTCCGAATTCGATGATGTGGAAAATGCGAATCAGGTTCAAAACGTGAGTATCGACACATTCACATTTTTATTGGACTATGAAACCAGGCCATTCTTGACGATTGCGAATATTTCGAAGAGACTCTCGAGAAAAAAGCAGTGTTGGTAAAATAAAATATACCTCTTCATCGTACAATGGAAAACGAGGATACCAAGTATTTAATCTTATTTTAAAGAATGGGTATTGTACAGAAAATGTATTGTTTCAAAATTTTGTTACTCTCTTTTTCTGATAACGTCATAGACTTCATATTTTTTTCCAATTTATAATGGTTTTATCCCCTATGTCACATTTATGTATAGAGTGATCCATTAATAATTGTAAATATTCTAACTGGAAAATATGGCTCCTTACTGAGATATAGGTTGTTTTCTTTTATAATTTAAAAATGTTTTGCCCCTTACTTTAAAAGTTTTGAATAGTAGTTTTTATTATTATTTTGGAGAGTGTTAACAAAATCTTCAAAAAAAACACTAAGTAGCGCAGTCACCGTGTGATCGTGATCGGAGAGAGTCCTAAGCTGCATGTGTCCCACATTAGTACTAAAATAACTTCCACTATACTTCCAAGGCATTCCATCAGGAAAACAGATCGAAAAAGATGTTGCTCGTACTTCCTTCTATGTCCCTACTATTCTGCTGCCATTATCTTTATTTCCATCATCTTCTTTATTCTGTGGAAATTCTCTTTTTCTCCACCATTTTGTCAAGTTTCTCTCATTTAATTTTTCCTCTTTATATATATATGTGTCGATTCTCCATTTTTCGCAGTGAAATAGCGTGTGCTCAGCAGTGTGTTCATTTCTAGTCTGTGGGGGTTGTAACAGCCATGTCCGGTTAGTACTTCTTTCATAAAGTAATTGGTTTCAGCAAAATCGCTACTTATAGCAATTTCTCTTGCTTCTTTTCTTTTTATCCTACTTTTTGCTTCGGTTGATCTTTCTTTAATTATGTATTTTAATGAAATGGTCTTTGACACGACTAGACTTGCCTCTGTAGATAGTCCTCTACATACTCTGTGCCTGGACCATTAGTCTTCGGTTTCTTTGTTGCGTCATTACTTGTTCCTTAGATGCATAAAGCATAATAGAGTTAACTATTGCTGACAACAACCTTAGTATTATTTCCTACTCTGGACATCAGTCTTATAAATTGTAATATAATGGATCGCATATTAGATAGATTTTCTCCACTCTCTAGTTCGCAATAATGTGTTTATCTGCTGTGTTATAGGGAGGTTTACATAAGTTAGGTTTTGTGTTCTTTAATCGGCTTCTTTATTAACTTTGCCTACTTTCCATTCTTTTGAAAAAACTCCGGATTTAATTAAACGGTTCTAAGTTTTACTTATTTCTGTAGGAAATTCTTTTATAGAAATCTTTATGCTTTCCGATTAGATCTCATCGGGTCTACCACCATTGTGACTTTTTACTTTTAGAGCGCCTTCTTCACCTCCCTGTTACTCAATCCATATCTTATGCGCCTGCTTCGGAAACAGAGATTACATTATTTCTTCCCTAAAGCTCCCTGATATATTTATTATTTTTTCTTTTAGATTGCCACCACAATCTGTTTAACCACAAACCCCTAAACTTATGCAGAGATTATTCCATGCATCAGCTTTGCTTTATATTATACTTTTTTTAGCTTTTTCTAGTCTCCTTCAAATTTTCTTCGATTTCCTTTCGCAGTCTAATATTGTTATTATCTGCTTTTAACAGTAGTACCTACCTTCGTCATCAGAAAACCGTTAAAACCTTTTGGACCATTGCTATGGCTTTTGCGATTATAAATTATTTTCTGAGGTTGATTAAATTACCTTTTTTGATCTATCATTACATTTCAGTTTCCAATTATAAAGAATTTAATCACATTCCTTTAATTGTTCTTAATTACCTATCATATTTAACACTTTGGTACTTTAAAATATATTAATTTAATGTAATAATATATTACAATGTGGCAACATTTATTTTAATACATTTAGGTTTCAGCCTCATTTCTTTTATGTCAATGTTTCCTTTCAATAAAACTATTCTGCCGAAAATATTCTTCATTTTTTTTAATCAGACAATACTTTTTTTATTTGACACAAATATTTATAATTCATTATTTCAATAAAACAGAAATATAATAAGTTCCTTAGTAAACTTTCCGTTTAGATGGATCTTCCGTTTTTCTAATTATAATTCGTATATTCTTATTAAACGACTTTCTATTTTAAAAAAAGTCTGTTTGATTGGCAATGAAATTGAATATCTGTTTGCAGTCTAATGAAGAGGAAATTGATCATTTAGATAGTTTCTATAGTTACGTTAAGTTAATTTTTCTGTTCTGTTAAGCGACAATGGCTTCAGCTTTTCGAAAAATGTTTCTGTAGAAACTCCAAATATAACTTGCAAGTAACTTGTAAGAACCCAACAAACTATTAACTATTAATTAATGTTGATTATGAAAGTGTCACTCTCAAAATAGATGTGGATTTTCAATAGAGATATTCTATTTTTTTAATAACATATATGGCAACATTGTGTCAAACTTTATCCCAAAATATTTTCGAAATATAAAAAGTATACAATGAGTCGGTTCCACTCATCTCATAACTTCGTAACTCGTTACCCGAGACTCGAGACCCGAGACCCAAGACCCGAGACTCGAAACCCGATTTGATTCGAGCTCGAATGATTCATCTCGACAGAACAACTGAGATTTTGTGTACTCGTTCTCTGAATCGATCCTGTTACCTTGTATTCGAGTACAACGAGTACTTTTAAGGATCGAGTACTTTTCGATCCTTTGTACTAGTACTAGTTTAAATATTCTGAGTAAAAAATTAGGAATATTGTATTATAGCTAATCCGTCCCTAGTAAACTAGATAAGCTAAATATGTTTAAAAGTGTCTTCTATTACCAATAATATTATAAAATTATGAAATAAAAAACTATACACTTGTATCGCCAGGGGAGATATAGCAAAAACTTGTTATAGGAACTTGCCATGTTGTTTTATATGTTCTAAAGAAATTCAGGAGTTTGCCCATATATTTTGGGACGCTGTGTACTTTTAACTAAAGAAATATAAATAATTACGTCATTAATATTTATGCTTAATATATAGTTTCAAGTGATCTCGTTAAGCAAATAATATGTCCGCTTTTTGATCCAGAAATGACGAAACAAATTTAAATCTTCCCAACAAATTTTATAACCCTTCCTAGTTATGCGGATTTTAGCATTTAAGGTTAATCCGGCTGGAGGTTTTTGGCTTATAATTTTAGAGAATAAAATTGTTGGGAGAAATGGAAAGTGAAATAAGACGTTCACTCCGTTCGAGCGGCGGCGGAGAAAATTGTTATATAATTGAAATCTAATTTAGTTTTTAGCTGGAAAATTAAATGCTTAAAATGCGTAACTTTCGATGTGCACGCTTCGCGAATTATGTTCGCCAGTGGCATAGCCAAGAATGGCTGGAAAGGAAAAATACTTTTCCTTGAATAATTACTTATTTCGTTAGACAGACTCTTTATCCTTTAAAATTTCTTTAGTTTCAGCAGATTACGACCTCGACTTCGACACCCCAGCTCCGTCATCACATCAACAACCACTCAACGACCCACCCGAACAGCGGCTCAACGTCAACCCCAGACGACGAGAGTCCTTCTTTGGGCGGCCACCAGTCAGAAGACGACGGCTATATGAGCATGAACGGTCGAAAAGCCAAGTTTAATTTATCGTTCAAACCGCTAGCCGAACATCATGAATCGCCTCCGCCGCCTCTGCTTTCGCCCCATCAGTTGAGGTCTCCCACAACGCCGGTACGACCTGGAGATCCGGATGACTTTCCGCCGCCTCCTGAAGAGGCGCAGAGGTTGATCGCTACCCTGTTACCAAAGTAAGTTTAAACTCCAACTATTATGCGTTCCAGATATAAGATCTGGACTTCCTAGAATCTGGCGTGAGCCAGGTAACGGCTGGGTCGTAATTAGAAAAGTGAGAAACCAGAAACTACCAAGAAGTATTTAAAAAGTATACCACTATTATATTTCAACATTTCATTATAAGGGAAAATAAACGTTTACAAAAAACTAATGATTTGTTTCTACACTGTTTGTCTCACTATCACTTTCCGCTATATTTAAAACCAAATCTAATTTTGGCAATCCTTACATGTTTTATTGCATTTTTACAGTTCTCTTTAATAATTCTGTTACAACAAATTAACATTTTCACACTATCACTTGAATTTGGTGATACGTTATTATCGCGAATATTTCTTTTAAGTTGAGTCCATAATAATTCTATTAGATTCAATATGCGTTCTTTTAGAATATTATCGACAATATATTGTTTTTCAAAATTATATTAATACCTCCATTAACTGCGCTTTTTTATAATATATCGAAATCTAGGTCATTTTTCATGAGAAATTGTTGAATATTTCTATGGAACTTTTTGTAATAATCTTGAATGAAAAGAAGCGTTATCCATTACAAATACACTGTATCTTTCTAACTTTGGTAGTAGAGTATTTAACCATTTTTAAAATAAAGTACTATCAATGTCTCGATAATAATCTAAACTACAGTTTTTAATTTCCTTTACAGATAACGGAAGAACACCTTCCACCCAACCTTGTTCTCCACTACAATGTATTTTTTTACCCCTACATGATGGTACATTAGCAATTCACTTTCTAGTACCATCTGTCCAACATTTTTTTACAATGTCGTCGGTATCAAATCACATTTCATCTAAAAAGTATATTGCTCTTCCTTCATCTCGGAAAGTCCTAATTTGCCCAATGAATTATTTCTCCACTTTATCAAGTAGCTTGATTCCATTATGGCTTGCCTTTTAAATAGTATTTTAAATTTAAAACCATTTGTAACTAAAAACCTCCACAGAGTCCTCTAATGACATTTTTCCGTAATCATCTTCTTTTGCAGTTCAGCCATAAGTTTGGTTAAATTTAGCATCGGTGTTCTGCACCATTTTAAATAATTGTTTTGATGCTTCCCAATAAATTATCAGCCAAAAATGCTGTTCTTTCGACTATTTCCTTCGGATGTGACGATTCCGAACAAAGTTCAAAGAGAAAAATAACGAACCATTACTATGAACTATTAGTAATCTAGTAAGAGAACTAAGATCTTTTAAACATTCTTTTTGCAGAATTATTAAAAATGATTGAATTCCGATTTCACTGGAAATTTTATAGAAATATGGAAAGTTTTGGTCGATTAGACTTCCTTCCGGATAAAATAGATATTTCAGATTATAAGTGAAAATATAAAATTAGGGATTACAATAAGTTCTATTCTGTTTAAATAATTTTTAGACTATCTAGGTAAGTAGTGAAAGTAGGTACCCAATAATACCTTCCAATGACTGTTTTTTTAATATTAAAATCTAAATTTTTATTTTTTTTTTTTTTAATTTCCCAATTCATTTGCAATCTGTAAAATGGTATACAATAAGCAAATTGTTTAACAATATTTATATCATGCAAAAGAAACTTCCCATTGGTAGTTCCTTAAATCTATAATTAGTCACTAATTAGGTATAGCTGTGGGAGTCATAAGTTCTTAATCCTAGAACCTAGAAGTGAGATCATAGGAGGTGTAGCGTTTGAGTCTTCTTTGCGCAGTTGGTTGTGAAAATCTAAATAATCCACAAGTAAAAAGGAAAAATACATCAAAAAACAGTACTTTAACAGCTTGCATTTTTCTTAATATTAACTTTTGTACTAAGGTAAGCCAGCACAAATACGACCCTGTGAGAATTCGTACTATGCGTAACACAAGAGTCCAAAGTCTAAAGTAAAAATTGTCATCGATACTCAGGCTAAAGTATTAGTAATACAAAGACCACGCTACCGTTTCTTTTGATGGCTCAGACCATTATCGATGTCGATCTTATGGGTATTGGGTTTTTCTGGATCATAGATTTTGCAACGCATAATACCAGTTCTTTGCGATTATAAAAATGACATTTTTAACGCCTTTAAGCATTCATTTCATATGGAATTAGTTTATTGAGAAAAAGTAACAAAACAAACATCGTCACATCAAAACATTTTGACAAAAAATACACTAGCAATACCTAAACCATAGCAATGCCATAATACGAATACACTTAAATGTTCAAATTGAGCTCCATTTATTTCTTAAAAATGGAGTGACCTATTGTATTTATAAATTCTCTTCCTATTTTTCAAGTGGAGTTCTTTGAATCTTTCAGTTAATCTTGTAAGCTGTTTGGTCTGTTAAATTAAACTTTGGGCTGAAAATAACTAGTCCACTGGTGTTAACTCCAGGGATTACACTGCCTATTTAGTTGTGCTTCTTCTTTGAACATTCCTATTATGTATGCTTTAGGTTATCTCGGTTAATGCAAACTTAATAGAGTAGAGCCCCATCTTGCTGAAACTTGAAACTTGGTTGCCCTTTTACCACTAATACCAGGATTAGTTGGTTATCTAACACCTGTAATAGCCAGGATGTCTTCAAAGTTTCTTTCAAAAAAAGAACCTATAATTTTGCTTCTGTAAATACCGGTACGCACGCAATTTTTGTCGATGTTGCGTTTGGATTAATTATACCATTCAAATAATGTTCTCTCATCTGACAACACCACAAAATATGGTTAATATTATCTGTCGAAATTGTCGTCGGGGAGTTCTTAAACGAGGCAAATTTTGTTTGGGTGTATATTTCTTATTTAAATATTCTTCCCACCTTTCTGCATCGGCTTTCACGACTATTAGCAAATTCAATGCTAAATAGATAGATATAGAAATTAGGTGTGCCAATTACTAAATCATATTGTCATTAATGAAATTTTTTGTTTTCCCGCTTTTTGGTAAATTGCGGACTGTATCATCTGTGTTGTACCTTTGTAAAGTTTTCATAAACAGTTTTTATTTAGGAGATACTAAAAATAAATGTATGATACTAATTATTATTTAGGTACCAAATTCCTGAAATATCTACCTATTTTTATACATTTACCTATCACGGTATAAATCAAATTTTTGTAAACCAGAATACTAGCTAGATTTGCTTGGGATAAAACAAACGAAATTCTATTATTATGAACCAGAAACTCTCTCAGACGATTATTTTGCCTATTTTTTGCAAATAATCCCTTTGATGAGTGTTTGCGTGGCTAAAAAAAATACACTCATGGACAAAATTATCGAATATTTTTTATAATCAATTTTATTTGAAAATACTTTTGAATTATCTCCGTAAACTTTTATGTGGTAATTGTTATGCATCTAGTAGGCGAATATAATCATGTGTCATAAATATTTTGACGTTTATTTAATAATAATGGCGTTTTTTGTTTCTCGTGTCTTCTGTCATAAAGATTGTGTTACATTATTTAAGTACCTATAGCTAATTAAGTTATTTGTGGAGAAGTAAATAAGTGATACCTAGTGACTGACTGACTCTCTTTTGCATTTTTCTCTATTTAAAACAACAGTATGCCACCAATTAGACACTGCAATGAAGTTGAAGCGGTACAAATTGTAACTCTACATAACGAAGGATTGAAACAAAACATTATAGCACAACGTCTCGGAAGAAGTCAATCTACTGTATCGAAAATTTTACAAAGGTTTCAACAGACTGGAAATTATGCCCGAAGACCTGGTCAAGGGCGTAAAAGGTCTACAACAGCAAGGGATGACCGCTTTTTGGTTCTTTGTTCCACACGAAATCGCACATTGACATCTACGAATCTCAGAAATGAGCTACTAAATGTAAGGCAAGTTAATGTTAGTTCGAAAACAGTTAGACGAAGGTTAAAAGAAGCAGGTTTAAAGCCAAGACGGCCTGCCAAAGTTCCACGTCTTTTTAATATTCACAAAATTCGTCGACTAGCATTTGCAAGAATTCATGTTCAGTGGAATATCGAGCAATGGAAAACTATTCTCTTTACGGATGAGACCAGAATTCAATTATGGAAGCCAGATGGACGAAACCACGTCTACAGAAGAGTTGGCGAACGGTAAGCCAGCTGCAGTCTTATAGAGAGTGTTAGTTTTGGAGGTGGCGGTATAATGCTTTGGGGAGGTATCAGTTGGGAAGGACGTACCGAACTTGTGGAGGTAATTGGACGAATGACTAGTGATTTGTATGTTGAAAATATCCTGCAAGAGCATGTTGTGCCGTATGTTGGCCATATTGGATACGAGAGATTTGTACTAATGCACGATAATGCTCGACCACATGCAGCTAACATAGTGACCAATTTCCTAAATGAAGTCCAGATTGAAACATTAGATTGGCCACCATATAACCCAGACTTGAACCCGATCGAACACATATGGGATCATCTAAATTGCCGCATACGACGAAGAAGTCCCGCTCCAAATACGAAAGAAGAGCTTCGAATAGCAACACATGAGGAATGGAATGCAATTCCTCAAGAATTCATTCAAACTCTACTTTTAAGTATGCCAAGAAGGATGCAAGCAGTAATAAGAGCTCGAGGAGGAAATACTCGTTATTAAATATGCCTTTATTTTAATCAAAAGCATAGTACACTACTCAAAACAATTATCGCATATTTTCTCAAATGTCTATATTTAAGCATCAAATAAAAATAACATTGATTTATATATTTTTTATCGAATAAGGACATGTTTTAAGGGATTTTACGAAGTGTTGCAAAATTTACATAAAATGTAACGAAATAAGGCAACTTTTAATTTTTTAGTGTTTTATTTGCATTAAAACCAAAGAACAAAATTAACATTACTGTCCGACCATAATCAATTTTACACTACAAAACATTAATTAATATTCAGTATTACCCCCTCTAGCTCTTACAACTGCCCTGCAACGCCTCCCCATACTTAAAATTAAATTTTGAACATAAGCTTCGGGAATTCTATCCCATTCCTCTATAAGAGCTTCAGACAATTGTTCCAAAGTTTCAGGTGGATTTAATCTTCCTCTAACGGCTCTTCCAAGTGCATCCCACATATGTTCAATTGGATTTAAGTCAGGTGACCTTGCTGGCCAATCCATGATATTAATATCGGTGTCTTGCAAGAACCTCGTCACAATGCGTGCTTTGTGAGGACGGGCATTATCATGCATTAATATGAAATTATCGCCTATAAATGGGGCAAAAGGAATCACATACTCTTGAAGGATATCATTAATGTACCTTTCAGCATTCAAAGTACCGTTTTGTACAATATGGAGATCAGTGCGTCCACGAATGTTTATTCCTCCCCAAACCATAATGCCTCCTCCACCGTATGCATCCAACTGACGAATGTTGCCCTGTACAAATCGGGTTCCAGGCCTTCTATACACCCTTACACGACGGTCATTTGTTGAGAGAGTAAATCTGGACTCGTCGGTGAACAAGACCGTGTGCCAATCAGCTGCTCTCCAGTTCAGGTGTTCTCTGGCGAAGGCTAATCTGCGTACGCGGTGTTGCCTCGTGAGTCGTGGTCCCGTTGCTGGTCGTCTTGGCCTTAAGTCAGATTCTCTCAATCTGTTTCTAACCGTTTGATCACTGATCCTAACCTGGTAAGTTCTTCTTAGGGCATTTTGTAAGTTCCTAGCTGTAGTTGAACGGTTTCTTAAAGTTTGCAAAAGCAAAAATCGATCCTGCGCTGCAGTTGTGACCCTATTACGGCCTTGGCCAGGACGTCTTGAAAATGCCCGAGTCTCCCTATACCGCCTTAACACTCTACTTACTGACGACTGGGTAACATTTAAAATTTGCGCTATTCGGACTTGATTGTAACCCTCAGCTGACAGAGTAACAGCCGTTTGTGCTTCAGCATCTGTTAAATGTCTAGTAAGACGTCTGTTGTTATCGTTCATAACTCTAATTTCATCCAATTAATAATTTCGTGCGAAAGTCTAAGTTCAACTAATCGAATACTCGTGCCATTGATAAGTAAAGGTTTTAGCATTTTGTAGTTATACAGAAAAACATCAGAATAAATGATAAAGAACAATATAAAAACCCATATCTGCCGGAATTTGCATAAAAAAGATCTATGTTTTTAGTACTAAAAATCTTAGTTTACCAGTTTTATGAATAAAGTCTTTTGTACAGGGTTTTCAAAATATGCGATAATTGTTTTGAGTAGTGTATTTGTCCTCCTAATGACATTAAAGTTGAAATTACATATTCTTAATTTATTTTAATGTATTTCTATTTTATTGTTGAATAAACATTTTTTATTTTTTTATTTTATAACATTTAGCAATAATTTTTTTTCACAATTTTCTATTCATAAAAACTAAATATTGTTCAATTAAAATTTATTAAATAAACTGCTCTTCCTCGTTTGATGACTTGATTTTTCAGAATTTGTATTTTCCAAAAAATATATGACAATTTTGAAATATTCGATAATTTTGACCATGAGTGTATATAAATTGATCTCAGTTTTAGAGAACCGGAACTCAAAAAAATCATGAGACATCACAGATATTTACTCTGAGATTAGATCTATCAGAACAGTTACTGTATATACAATATCTTAACAATTGAACACGTAGAAACTGTCCTTTCTACATAAAATAGACATTTAACTTTCCTTCGAGAAAATTTTACTCCATCTTCTAATCAGAGACAACTTCTGAGATTAATAACTCGGTGCATTATTTTTGTTCAGCAAGTGTTGTCTGGGCATTTGTAACAAGAAGACTAGAAGGTGGGAAATCTTTTGTAAACAATGGCCTTTTGTTTTTGTAGAAATGCTTCCAACAAATTCATTGGTCTTACATTGCGGTAAAATTCAAACTTGGTTTCATAAACAAACAATTGTTTAAAGAGTAAAATAGTGTTTCTATAAAATATTGCTGACGATAAATTGTTGAGTTTATTATATTGTACAGGTTTGTGTTGCACAAACGAAGACCACTGGCTGTATAAGAGTTTCCCGAATATTCACATAAATATCAAAAATTGTATGGAATGTTCGAAAAGCCAAGAAGAATATGTAAATTCAGAGCATTGAAAATTAGGAGTGAAGTTTCAAATTTGATGGAGACGAATCAGAGTGGCTCGTAAATCAGAGTAGCTTATATTCAATCCACGTTAATCTGTAATGCAACTTTTGTTGAAGGCAGTTGTGAAGTTTTCTTTTCTATCCAGGGTGATGCTCCACACTTTCACAATTTCTTTTTAAACTTCCTTCAGTTCTTTCAGTTTTGTGATACTTTTGCCTCTCTCCCTTCTAAACCTTTCTTCTTTAGAATTTTTCCTACTTACTTGTCCCTCGTTTGTTTTGGGTTTCCACTTATTTTCTTAATATACACCTTTCGTTCCCATATTTTTTTTTATTTGCATTGAGTTGTTCGTTACTTAAAGGTTACCCACCATCCAAGCTGCTGTTTCTAATTCTATCCAATTTCATTATTCCTCTAGCCTTTCTTAAGTACTTCATCTCTGCTGCACCAATTTGTACATATTCGTTTTTCTTAATATCTCTTTATTATTTAGTACGCCCTTTATCCCCAAGTGTTCAAAATTGCTGATCTGCTCTATCTGCTCCCCGACTATTAAGATCTCTACATTCTTCCTTTCTCTTGCTATCGGTATTACTTTCATTGTAATTTCGTCTCTTATTTTGAGTAAAACTGAGTGCGCGTTGTACTAGAATATTAGGAAAAAATACGTTTAGGTTGAAAATTATATCAAGGGGAAATCAACGTCCAAATACTTCCCTTGATCAAAACAAGTAATCATAAAGTTTAAAAATAGACCAACAAATTATTTACAATAATTTCTTTAAACAATTGTTCGAGGATCTAATTTGTCACACACGAAATGTCTTACAACTTACAGTGTTGCCATATCTCAAGTTTATTTCTGAGGTTGTATATCAAAACCTCAGCTTGGCCAAATAATTTAATGATGAAGGCCTTAAAATGAAATAATAAGAAGATGAGATTATATTATGGGACACATAATCATTATAAATTGTAATAGAATGTAACTATTATATCGAATTTGGTCAACTGTATGTAAAATAAATCGTAGATTCGACATCTATGGAGTAAAAAATTTGTAGAATATGTCTTCTACCAAATTTAATTTCTGTGCACGCCACTGTAGTCTTAAGTCACTTTTCCTATAAAATTAGTTCTCTATTAACTTGCTAAAAAATTAAGACGAAATGGAATTAAATCCGATCTTTAAACCTGTTGAACTCTCAATCATTATTTATTTTAGTATATACATAAATAGTTAATAGAAGTCTTTTGCTTTTTTATTTTAAATTTACCATAATTGCAATAATAAATACCGTTACTAACGAATAATTGAAAATTTTATTAGAATTTGAAAATATAAAACTTTCTTCTTATTACTATGGAACATAAAACAAGATAATCACATTATGGAGCACTCGCAACACTGCAACGTATAATACAAACAATTAACTGCCCATTCATCCTCATCTTTCTCAACCTTATTTTTAGTCACCCTCTTTTTACATATCTTGAACTTCTTTCTGCTTTTTTTGGTTTTCCCCGAGGTTGTCAGCTCCGTAATCGGTACCATTTTGTCGTTATCAGAACTACGACTATCGTCGCAAGTGCTGTTCGAAATTAAAGGGGAACAAGTACCTTTGTCGTCCTCATCTCGGCCCCTGTCTTCAATTGATATTGCTGCTGAAAATAAGCACATGCCCCCACTGCCACTTTGTACCCCTACATCCTTGGAAGTAGTCGGTAGAATCGGAGAAGGCATCTGAATGGGGCTTCTGCCGTCCAAGTAGAGGAAAATTTCATTTTTGTGAGAGTTTGGCGAGTCACCGGACATACTGTTGACTTTTCGTGATTGACGTTTGACGCAGGTGTGGGGTTTGAACTCTTTATAATTTTGATCGGATTTAAATGGATACATGGATATTCGTTTTATAATAAGAAACGTAAAAAATGTGTTTAAGCTTGGAATGTTTAAGTAAGTGATTTTTTGGCATACCTTCGGTAAGATAAAGCTTGTTTAGCTTGAATTTATGATCTGCGTAAAGATGTTTTCGATAAATATGAATAAAGGCGTACTGGTGATTTTATACTACATTTTTTCGAATTTTTAAACATTTCTTAAGAAAGTTTGCAACTTTTACCGAAAATTTGAAAACTATTTCGTCACTTCTATTTTAATAGGTTAACATTTGGTTAATGTTTATGGAATAATTGTCATTCAAGTATTATTTTTTTGACAAAAATGACATGGTGTTATATTCTCTCTTCTTCTCAGAATATTCTTAAATCTAATTTTGTTCGGAGTTGCACTAGAAAAAACTAAGTACATTTAAATTGCCAACTTAATTCTATTGCCTTTCTTTCCCCTACAATTACTGAAGAGTGGGAGTGCGCGGTGTCTACATCACCCAGGTAATAAATATTTCAAAACAGGATGGGTGAATTATAGAAATTAAACATATATTGGACAAATTTGCTTAACATCCTCTTATCATAGACGCAAATATATTATTATATAAAATTATAATCTGGAAAGAAGGCTTAAGGCAAAAATATCATCTAAACATTTCTAAAAGTTATTTGCTTTATGTAAATATTTCTTGTTTTTAGGTTTTAGGTGCTTGCTGTAATAACTAATTATTATAATCGTTTATTGTAATATCGGATATACATACTATGACAGGCAAACTTGCTTTTATTATTAGGGCATTGTTACACCCCTTAAATTTTATTATATAAATTTACATTTCGTTCAGTAAGCTGGGCTTTTCTTTGACATTACTTGTTTACTTTTCTCAAGAGTCTCATTTCCTAGTGAAGAAAGACTTTTCGTTTTCGGTATTGCAATCTGTATTATGTTTACTTTGGAAAAATCGGTTATATGCAAGTAAGTTTGGTATTATTTGTATATTTTTGTAGAATATTACTGCAATAGGTCTCATAAACTTATTTCATTCAAGAAACTACCTTTAACTGTCTTAATTAAATATGCTTGCTCTAGGCCCTTCCAGTTTCTCTACGATTCTTCCACCAATCCAATCTTTCTTTAGGGATTGGTCTTAGTTTTAATCGCATTTCTATTCATTAGCATTTTGTCAATAAATATTTTTTTAATAAGGAAAATATTATAGAACCAATCAATAGCATTATGGCTCCTAATCTAATTTCTAGATATGTTTCAAATATTTACAGTTTCTCCAATCTAGTTTTTCTAAATTTCTAACAATTTTTCAAGTCTTTATACAACATCGTATTTTAAAACAAACATTAATTACTATTTTGTCAATAAAAACAATGTTTTTGTTGGGGAATGTATTATCGAAGCAATCGATATTACGTTGGTTTTCAATGTAGTTTTTCCCATAATTTCAAAAAATTCAACTTTCTCTAAATTCAAGATGGTACTTTGTAATTCTCATTGGCTCATAGAACCAATCGATATTATGATGGTACATTTCCCCTCGATTCTAAATATCAACCTTTTAAAAAAAATAGTTATACCTACAAGATGATATTTTGTAACACACATTAATTGGCATTTTGTCAATAAATACTTTTTTTTATTAGTGATAGTATAATTCAATCGATATTATTGTGGTGTCCTAAGTAGTCTTTTCGTACAATTCAAATGTATTAACAAACAGTGATTTGTATGTATGTACTGTGTACCATTTGAAAACGGAGAATCCCTGTAAAATATACTTTTATTAACGAATCTATTTTTTTTTAGTATGTAGAGAATCAAAACGTGCATCTTTATACAAATTGTCAAACATTATTTTTCATTTTGTATACATTTTTTTATATTTTATACAACTGGATTTATAAATTTTATAAACGGAAACACCCAAGATTTCATTAAAAAATATTTCTTAATAACAAGGTTATAATAACATTAGTTTTAAAACAACATTATTTATGTATAGTTTTTACACAAATATTAGACAAATTCCGAAAACTGGCGACATTAATAAAAAAATTGAATTCTAGAATACTATGAAAATCCAAAGTCGATAGCTCGTTCTATTCTTCAAATTAAAAAAAATCCCCTAATAAAAGATAATAGTATACTTGAATATGAAAAATAATGTATACAAATTCGTGTCGACATATATTTTTTGATGCTCTATATACATAAATTTAAGATCCGCTAATAAGAAAGCATTTTTCAAAGGGGTTTCTCTTTAAATTAGGTATAATAAACAAATTGGAAGAACTGTTTAACTAAATCTAACTCAAACATGTTGACTTTTTTATAAAATATGGACAAATTCAAAGAAAATATAATTTACCTAATAGAATATATTTAAATTCGGAAATGGGTTATTATTAATTATTATTTACCTAAACTTATATTTGTCAATTTCTCGCTTAGATCTAGATAAACCATGAAATTGGTGAAGCAAAATGCTAGATTAGAAAATAGTTAGTACATGTTGGTTTCAAACAATTATTGATGTTTATTCATCTAATTATTCTAATTTATGTGAGATATCTCTAAATACAATGACTTGATGATTGAGTATCATTTTTAAATCACGAATCTTGTTTTATGTTAGCTTTATTGTTTAAAACTAATTAAAAATATTATTTTAGGGTGTCGCCGACACACCGCCCCACTAAACCTCGAAACGGCAGCGGTGGCGGCCTGGGGTCTGGTAGAAATCACCGGTCATTCCCACTAACTCAACTTCCTCTCCGAATGGAAACAATTCCTCCGCCGCAGAGGTTCCAAAACGATCACAGTATCGCCCCAATTATCAATGGTCTGCCTCCAGATCCAATTCACACTGCCACACAAACAACATTGGTAAGAAACTTTTAATATCTTCTATTTCTTATGCTAGTACGTAAGCGTCGTTGAATGCAAGAGTTAACCATTGCAAAATGTACCGGTTTTAACTAGGAACGACCGCAAATTATATTGAGGACTAATTTTGAAAACTGACATCTGTGGTATTGAAATGGGCGATAAAATAAAATTCAAACTGTGTCTGCTTCACCTTTTTTTGTTTTTAACGATTATACTTAGTTCATGATATATTTTTAGCCGAAAACAAAACATCAACGTCCATACGGTTGGGAGAACAACGATTTTACATTGAATCCCCCGCCTCCTCCTCCCGGTTATCGTTTCGGTAGCTTACCCTATCAACACGGTGTCTACCCTATTACTTCACCGACTAGGATGCCTCCAAGAACTGTACCTACAGCGTTAGAAAGACATAGAGAAGTTAAAAGGTAGGTTTTTATTTCCATAATTTATAATATGAATTAAAATAAAATTAAAAAAGCTTCCTTGAATAAGTTTACATTAGTATAGATATGTTAGTATTTTGTTTTTGTATCTGGCCAAATGAAATTTTCCAATAATTTTAGACATGGCAGTGAAGACAATCTCTCCAGTGATTTAGAAGAAACCCCAGCCTTACGCACCCTTAGCGAATTAGCAGATGACGAACACTTTTCGGACGATTCATTAGAAGAAATGTTACCTCCTCCTCCTCCGCCCCCAGCTTGCAACAAAAGAGCAAGCATCGCTTGGGAAGTACCCTTAGATGACGACGCCCTTCTTACCCCAGGTAGGTTCAAGTTTAAAGTTAAAATACGCCTTTCTTAAATATCTGCATTTATCAAATATCTTATTTTTTTAGGGAGTACCAAAGTGATAGGTAGAAGAAGAAGAAAATCGGGATCGTACTCAAGCACTAGTTCCATACCCAATAGACTTAAAGAACTAGAAGATTGGCCCGATCCACCACCTTGTACCACTGAAGACGAAGTCACGTCGCCATTTTCAGATTCTGATGATCACGTGATACCTCTGGAATTAAATAGCGCTAACGTGTCGGGAAACAGCACGTACATCGTTAGAAGGGCGAACAAAGAACGAAAATCCCTCCAAGCACTAGGCAGTTCTTTAACTTCCAACTCATCTTTAAATTCGCGACTAAGTTCGGAACTGAGCATAACAGCTAGTAGATTTAGTGGAGAACTTAACCACCGATTAAGTCGGGATCTGCATACACCAAATTCTAGGTACAGTGTGGATTTAGGAACGTCCCATTGTCGGTTAAGCCAGGAGTTCAATTCGCCTAAATCTAGATTGAGTTTAGATCTAAATAATTCCAGGTTGTTAAATCACGAGTTAAGTTCATCGCCTTCAAGGCATAGTGTGTCGAGCAGTAGATCTAGTACACCCAGCAAACACGATATCGAAATGAAAAAACACAGCACAACATTCGATAATATTAAGTCTTTAGTGAGAGAAGGACTAGTCCAGAATTTAGTTTCGCCAACTATTGAGACTGTTAGAGATTTCAACACCGCAGTTTCACCTATTGTTAGAGTAGTTTCTTTGCCTAGCCTTAACGCCGAGGAATTTACCCCAAAGAGAGAGCTAGATGTTACAGTAGAGGAAGAGGAAGAGATAGACAGTTCTCAACCTAGCGCCGAGATATCCCCGTTGCGAAAAATAGAGCAAAATATTAGTGAGCTGCTAGAAAGGCGAGACATAGAAGTAGTCCAAAATGACCAGTTTGTTTTAAATGGTGTAGAAAATTTGAACAAAGATAAGAAAAAGAAGACTCCGTCCAAACCATACAGGGAGTCAAGACAGAAAAATGATTTGCAGAAATCAAGCAGTCATAATGAAATTCAAAAATCCGAAGAATATTATCGACAGCTTTTAATGGAAGGTAAAAATACTATTTTAAAAAGTTATAAATGGTCCAACAATAATTTTTTAGGTGGTACTCCGTTTCCTAAACGAAACGGTATCCAGAAATCCGAAAGCGCAAAAGAAATGCTGATAGCCCATCGCGAACCTCGTCCTCTTCCAACTTCCACATCGGCAGATTTCCCTGTAAGAGTAGAAGTCCTCAACCACGAGTTCCCTCCGCTTCCTCCCTCTCCAGTCGAAGAAGATGAAGACGAGTACACGGAAATTCTCCATCCCATGCAGAAAAGCAGAGCCGATACGCTGCCCAACAGTAACGAACCTCCCGCAGTGCCTGTCCATAGAGAACTCATCTCGAATAGCCTTAAGTCTCGGTCTATGGATGTTAATTACAGCAGAGGAAGAAGAACTAATTTCTTTATTTCGTCGAATAGAAATATTCCGTCAGAACGAAGAACTTTACCAACGGAGTTCCAAGAAAAGCGAAGACCTTTTCAAAAGAGAGCATCGCAACAAAGTCCCCAAGATGAACATCACTTGCAAACTTCTTGCAGTTTACCGGAGACGCCTATTTTTGCAAGAGGTTGTGATATACCGAGAACTCCTCATAGAAGGGCCCCGGATGTACCCGGAAATCAGACTGCACCTAGGCAAAGTAATACAATAGGTAAGTACAAAAATAATAGAGAATAGTTTTAATCTTTGTGTACATATATTTTCTGCATGCTTATGTAAAATTCTACTACTAAACCATTCTTTGGAGTGTTTTGGTCTTTTCATTAGCAATGTCTTCATATTTCCCAACTCTCAAATAATTAGTATTATAAGTACGTAGGGAAGTTGCTCCTGACAAATAGACTTTTTTGTCATTTCCCGGTGTACCTGTACACATTTTGGTTCTTCTCAAAGCCCCCCGATATCAGCCAAAACGTACGTTCTAGGAAAGGTTGTATAGGTGATCGGCCTCTGCTCAGCTC
The DNA here is from genome assembly GCA_951812935.1 of Hermaeophaga mercurialis. Classification (NCBI taxonomy): domain Eukaryota; kingdom Metazoa; phylum Arthropoda; class Insecta; order Coleoptera; family Chrysomelidae; genus Hermaeophaga; species Hermaeophaga mercurialis. The sequence goes on along the minus strand of OX638360.1, from coordinate 4,046,178 downwards.
CATAGAATTTCAAATAAGGTATCTGTAGATCCTGCAAATGCCCAAGTTGTGTGATGATTTCTCCCTCCTCACAGCGCACTTTTAGCACTGAGGTCCTTAACAGTTCCAAACAAGGGTAGATGCCTTTTGAGACTACACCTTCTGAAAATACGCTCTAAAAGTTTCCCTCCAAGCGCTCTCACATTAGGATGCAAAATAATACAAATTCTGTTGGATAAGCCGGTCCATAAAGCTATTCTTTAGCCAACTTTAGCTCTTCCTTGACTAAGAAAATAAAAAAATAGCTAAGCTAACATGGAAAAAAAATCTTGCTAATGCTAAAATTCTGTATATATTTCCCTTTTTAATTCACTTAGGTACTTGCTGTATTAAGCGCTTTTCTAAAAGCATATGTATGTCTTCATGGCTATAGAAATTCTGCTTAATAACTGAAGAAGGTGTATAATTAAACAATTTAATTTTTTTGATTTGGTTTATTCATACAGAAGACCCTTCTTCTTCTTCTTCTTCTTCTTCTTCTTCTTCTTCTTCTTTGATTGGTTGGTATGGTTTCCATGATTTCTTTTAGATAGGGACATGCTACTTGTCCCTTTCTTCTGTTCTTTGATATTTATTTTATTATGTGGCAACCCAAAAGCAATTATTACAATTATTACATTAACAGGATTCTTCAGATTCCAATTCCATTTAATTTAAAAGAACATCAAACAGAGGCTGGCAACCTATATAAATTGACTTAAATTTGAAACTATTTGGAATCTCTCAGAAAAATATTAGTAAAATAGACAGTTAACAAGTTTTGATGAATAGTGCTTTGAAAACGTACTAGTGACATAAAATTATAAATAAATCATTGCTGCATGCATGAGTAGTTATTGGTTTTGTTGCAATTCTAAATTAAATGTAATGAGTAAAATTACTTAGTAGTAAAACACGATTAAAACTTGAGACAAATACAACAATGGTGCCTCTTTTCAGAAGCATTTGTACATAAGAACCCATTCCATCAGCTACTCACGTCATATTCTGTTTACTCAATATTACATTACATTGGGAATTTCCGTTTTCGGTAGCTCATTTTCCATCTTTCTCACATTTTCATCCAAATCGTTGTCGCAATTATAGTTGACCAAACATTAGTCTTTATGATATTGACGAACATTATACAATGACCTGAAACTGAAGATCTGAATTTCCAAATTAATACAGCAACTATGAGCAAACAGAATGTGTATGAAGTAGGAATTACACGGCTGATGGTCTGGAACACATGCTTAGCCGCCCCATTATTCCGTTCCAGGTAGCTTAAATACAATCGGCACTACGGCCTCTAGCGGATGCTACCGGAGAGGTCTCTCCCAGTCCGGCTTTGAACAAGCTATCGTAGGAGCAGAACTTCTACGTTTAGCCGGCGGACCAGGACGCGGCTGGTACCCAAAACAAAGGACTCGACGTCCCGCCTCCATCGAGCACCTCGACAGAACCGCGATGGGGCACAACCCCTGGGATACCACCACAAACAGAAAACCACAAACGTTGCCACCGAATTTAACGCCCAAATTCTTCCAGAGATCGCCACGAGACGCTCTCAGAAGGGTCACCAGTTTGTTGATAAAGAAAGGTTAGTTGTGGAACAAATGCCACTTCACATATTTTACACCCACACATGGAGAAACAAGTTATCTTTTCTTGGTTAATTGTGATATATAGAACACCTAAAACACAAATTTACAAAATGATTAGGTAACATAAGGCAAGAAATGAAATGTATATAAAGTTAAATTGCAATTGTAGTTGGCTTGATTAGCCTAACTCTAATATTATATGTATTAGAGAAGCAATAGACAAAACCCTTTTTTTATTTATATAGTATTGCACAATTAATGCTTTCACTCAAAACTAATCACGAAATGATAGAAGTATCATTTATGCCTGTCTCATGATACTCGCCCTCTATCTAACACATTGAATTCTATATAGGTTTCTATCTTTTTTGACAAAGAAGCCATCTTACTGAATATCTCTTTAGTTTTATGTGGTATTGATCTAAAGTTTCGTTTATGTAACTAGGAGGCTAAACCACACATGGCGATACCCTCTAATAAATTTCAGAAAAAAACAGCGAAACTCAGATTCATCCTTTCTGCTTCTCTTTTGGATATAGTCCATTTTTCCTCATTTCTGATGCATTCTTGCTTGAGAATATCGGTAACATATTTATTAACAAAATATTCACACAAAAGATTTGACTTCCGCATAAACATACTTGTTGCTTACTCAAACCAGTTGTAGTTTCTTGCTTTGTTCCAGGAAATAGCGGAAAGGAAACAACAAAAAAGGAAAAGGAAATAGTGTCACCGACAATCCACGAAAATGCTCATGGTAAGTGGCTAAAATAAACTTTGGTGTGATGACATATTCAAGTGATATCCAGCTAATAATTCATTTAATTCTGATGTTTTAGGTGAGGAAGTACAGAAGAAAAAGGGCTTCTTTAAGAATTTCTGGAAGAGATCCCGGCACTACTCTTTGGAGCAACAATAGTGAGCCCCTTCTAATATATAGGATATTTTTTTGTGTACATTTTATATATCTAACAATAACTTAATAATTTTAACCGCTAGAATTACTTGTACTAAATCCAAGAAGAAGCACTCAGAAATCCTTACGCGGGATGTCCCAGCCATACGTCGAGATCACATTATGACTTTTTAGTTCGACTTGGACATCCGGTAGATGTAGATATTACTTTACTAATTTATTACATGTAACAATTTTAGCAAACGATTTGTATTCGTCAAAGGATGCGGCAAGTTTGGTACAAATAAGGAATTTAACAGCTTTTTTAATAACGAGGCGAATATGGATATATAACTATTTAATTGAATTTATATACATTAAAATCTAGCGTAACTAAAGTTTATGTTTCAGACATTCAATTATTTGTTGTAAACTTGTCCATCTATTTTTTGCTTTATAAAAAATGTATAATTGTATATTAGTTTATTTATATTGAACATATTTTTTGTCGTGTGTTTATGGTTTAATAAAACTGATTTAACAATTTTAACTTTGTTATTATTTTATGTATTGTTAACAATTTTTGTCTCACTTACTTCTTTTAATAAATCCAAGTCTGGGATATTTTGTGTTGTCGTTTTGGCGTCATGCAGAAATTGCTACAGAAACTCTTCTAAATTTCGATTTCCTGAGGATATATAAGCCACGCACCTTCTTTGATTTAATTTGCTACTTGGCTCAGTGCTTTTGTGATTCAAAAAAGATGTGTCTGAAATTATCCTTCTCTTCCCCACAAAACATACATTCCACTTCTTACTCTCAACTCTAAACCAAGCTTCCTAATGTTTTCTTTCATGTCAGGTTATGATTACCTCTAGTATAGCTTCTTACCTAGGGTAATACTTTAAATGATCCCACAAAAGATGGGTGCTACAAAGCCCTCTTGTAGTGAGGTTATTTGCATTTCTTATAACTCCTGTTAAGAGATGAGGGAATATTATTTGTGGAGGGAATGCATAATGCAAATTTACACAGCCCATATAGACAACATCATAAGCAATGCCAACCAATGCCAGCTTTTTTCCTTTATACTTTCAGAAGGCAAACCTTGTTCTATGGATCCCAAACATACTCCCTGGAGTTATGAAATTGTGATAAAGCCGTTGTTCATAAATGGCTAAGTTATGTCTAGTGGACCAAAAGACTCCGAGGAACTGATAAAAACTAGCCGGGTTGCAACAGGTGACATATTTAGCCAACACTAGTGCTATGTTCACAACGCTGACAATTTCAATAAAGATTATCCTTTTGAACTTTATATCTAAAAGAACTTCGGAAAAGTTTTCTTTGGCAAACATTAATACGAAGAGAGTATTGCAGAGACGAGAGATTGATATTGTGAGTAAAATAAAAAAAATCGCAACATCCTAAAAGCAGTTTATATGACTAGGAACGGAATAATATCCTCTTCTGATATACAAAATAGAAAAACTGTTAACTAAAAAGAGCTCATAATTAGGATTTTTTTGTTTATTGCAGTGGGATTTAATAATACTTCATATTGATGTATCAGGGATATACTTTCAAAGAGGCATATAATTCTTATAATGACGGTGGGCAACTGGAACATCAATAATGCTTTATTATTAACTACTTTCAATGACAAGATAAAAGGTCTAAAAACTTAGCTACTTACGTTCGTTCAAAAATAATTTTTATTATTTTGGTAATAGAGTTATCGCCTCAATATGGATATGTAGAAGTCTTTTTAAAAAAATTGGGGACTAAATCTTCATAAATTTGTTATCAGGACCTCCATTTTAGATACTTCCTTGTACGGAGGCCGGTTATCTAGTCCGTCAACATAGTAAGAAGGTTATAAAAAACTGGCATAGGTGTCACAAGGGCCAGGTGTACTGTCCCAACTGTGGCTCAGAGGGCACTACAATCGCTCTCACCTTTATACGTCCAAGTGAAGATTAGGCACAGAACTTCGTACAGGGTCATATAGTGGAATCGATGTACAGCTAACTGCAAATAAAAAAGGCATACTAATTTGGTCTATCATCTATTAGGAGTGTCATAGGTTGCTAGGAGTATAAAGCGACTGTATACTACCCACATATGTCTTCAGCAAACATTTTTAACTAGAAATACCGAGTAGAGATCTCCGAAATTCTAAACAAGATACTCTTTTCGCCCAATGGGCTCATCTGGTTTATGAATGAGACCAGTAAGGCAGTATTCGAACATCCGTGTTGTATGGCCTAAGAAAAAGCTGCAGTTTCCCCTGTGTCTGTACACCAAAGTCTTATAGATGAAACTGTTCACAATTATGACGTGTTCATGAAAATTTCAGTAAATCTGCAAACCTAGCTTGACTTACCTCAAAGTAATGTGTGAATGAACAAAATGAAGCAAAAAAGAGCTCGGATGAACGGCCTCATAGAAAGAAGAAGCAGTCTGAACCAGGAGACGAAAACGCTGCTGATTCGATCCATACTACTTCCAATCAAGAGGTATGCATCAGTGGCATGGGGATAGACAGTGAAGACCCATAGAATGAAACTTCAGGGAAATCAAAACATTCCGCTAAGAAGCGTAGTCAACGCACCCTGATATGTAAGGAACAACGAAGTATACATGGTCGTCTTATTCTAGCTTGTAAATCAGAATCCTGAGCCGACATATGTCTTCTAACAATTTGGCAGAGTATATGTTAATGTAGCTTGTACTCCTATGAACTACAAACTCAATTCGTACATTACACGACTCTGACAATAATCGCCAACTCTTTTACAAAACATGGACGCCGCTCCAAAATTGTTTCATAGTTGTGTATGTAGCAATTTGTATATATACCTCAGTAAATGTAGGATTGCTCAAACTAAAAATGAATTAAACTTAAACCCACTTGATACACCACAAATTGAAATCAGAGTTATACTTAAATCTATTACATATAATTAATATATTACAGGTATTTAAATGTAACTGATTTCAATTTTTAGTGTATCAAATGTAATGTTGGCTGCCTAACAAACAACCCCAAACTTTCGTTTTGAAACCTTTCACATCCATTTGTCATTTATACCCTCCTATCAATGTTATCAAGTTACCGTCATGTTACAGTGTTGAAAGTAGCCAAAACATAAATATCCCGGCAAATAGACAAATTAATTTATTGGCATGAGAGTAATTTTAAATTGCCGTTCTTTCAGATGGCGCAGTTGTACAAAGGAATTATTTCATTTATTACTGAATTGAATTATAAAAAAAACTGTTTACATAGGTTGACTTTATTAAAAAAAGATCAAATAATATACAAGTAATAAATAGTGGTAGAGCTAAAAAATGGGGTTTCAGTTAAGTGATTTTTAGGTGCATATTTGTGGTCAAAAAACCTATCAATAACAAAAAAAAGTAAAAGCAACCTCTTATTAAAAACATACAATGTCGTCAATCCAACTTCATCCTCACTAAAAATAAATAAATGAAAAAAGGAAGTCGACTTCCGAAAACTGCTTAAACGATAATGAAGCAAAGTTAATGGATGGCACGGAAAACGATGATGTCCTTTTTTGTTATCTTTACTGCCAGGCCTCTATCTCATCCAATATTGGGTAATTGCTATTTACAAACACCCACAAATACATACCCAATATTTTGACAATTATAAATAACTGATACCCATTTCGATTCAATCTTGATTTTTTTTACATATTTTGTTGTCAAGTCATTTGAACAAAAACTGATGATACAGAGAAAATACGAGAATTCATATGTAATGAGTACCTATATTGTTACAGAGTTTATTTATAATAAAAATTTAAATATTGATGGCTTCTTGAACTTTACTTGAAGGTAAAATAATATAATTATCTTGGTATTAATATTATGTGCAAAGAGCAGAGTAAATCTCTAATCACAAACATGAATCAATAAACATATTTATTTCTTTATTTTTATTTATCTTTATATTATTTCAACCTAAGTAAGTTGTTATTAAAATTTACACCATATATCAAAATTGAACAAATGGCAATTTATCTAAAAATCCACGGAAGTTTAACAACCAATGTGTGGTTTTTTTAATCATAATTTTCAATTGGTAACTTTCATAATATACTTTTACTAAAAGGATATAGTGGTTAGGTATATGTATCAAAAATTTAGTATAACTATTAGAAATTTTAGGTAAATGACCAAAGATTTTTACTAAAACGATCATTAAAAAGAGCCATTTAGCTAATTTGAAATGTTGGGGAGATTTTTCAAACAAACCCAAAACATATCAAACAAATTCACAAGTCACAAAAGGTATACATTTCTTCTCATTTAGTTAGATTCAGCTGGCTGGGCTACGTTGGCTATTATTTTACAAATCTCTGAAAAGCATAGAAGGCCTTAGAGGGCAACACCCAAAAATAAGGGGAACTTTTCATATGGATTTTTTTTAAACGCATCTTTTTTTTTTGGAAGACTAATCCCTTTGGTGCTATCTTTTGGTATCTGTTTTTTTTTAATACTATTTAGTGTACTCCCTATTTTTTAATATGAAAATGTATCCAATTAATCAGTTTGCATTAGGATATTTCAGTTTTAGTTTTCCTCTTGTCTTTTTTAAAATATGAGATAGTTTAGCATTAAACGTATTTACCGGATGTTCCATTAAGAATAGACACCAGCTAATGCTATACTAAAACAAATATTGAATGAATGTTCACGTAGGTTTAAATCATAAGGTTTCAGATCAGTTCGGATTAAATTTTTAGCGGGTTAAGAATAAAAAAGAACGATTTTTATAAGAATTGTGATTTAAGATAAAAAATTGTACGTGCTAAAATTCTATAATCGTGTTATTGAAATCTGTATGAACTCTCAAACATTATTTGCTCTAGTATAGTCAAGAAAAATGGGGAAAATGGACAAAAGAAATCGCTGAAAATATCTAGCTAAGGTCAATAGAGTTTTATTATCTGCTATCAGTTTTTTGAAAGTTATTAGAGAGTAAGAATATTATAGCTCTGATCTAAATAAAATTGTTAACATTTTCCATAATACACTTTTTGGTCTATCACATCAAATAAGATGGCAGCAAGTTTACGAGATTCTGCCAAGAGACAAAACATTTTTTCAAATAAATCTTCCTTCATCATCATTATTGAAATATCGCAATTTTCTAACAGTTTTCGGGCGAGTATTAGCGTTAATTTAACAATAAATAAAATATGAAACAAGAAATTAACAGTGTATAAAATCGATTAAATTATTGAATTAAAGTAATACTTCACCATAAAGTTAACAATTAGCTCAGATCATTAATAATTAGAATCTATTTACTAATAACAGTAGCTGATGAATTGACAAAAATACCGGATATAGCTCTCTACATAAAAGTGACGACGGCAACATTTTTAGTTAGTTTTAGAGATAACAAAATAGCAAAATAAGATAAATGTAAATGCGATCGATACTTAACAAACAGTGGAAATTAAATTTTAAAACTTGACAACACTTCATGATATGGCTAAATCATGTTTGCCAAATTTTTGTCATTGATCAACATTTTCATTTAAATCCTTTTAGATTTCTTTAGTGGTTATGAGTTCAGTTTTCTTTAAAATTTATAAAAAAAAACTAATTATAAAATAAACTGAGAAAAAGAACACAACAATATTCATTAAAAGGAAGCACAGATGTAATAGTATTATACGAAGGGAAGGAAAATAACAGCGATGTGATAATGCCGAAATTTTTTATTCTGTGACGTCATCGTCAGTTTATCGTAAATATGCTATAAGGATACAATGTATTTAAAGGAGCACAATAATTGAAAAAAAAATTAAAATCGCTTATACTGTACGTCTTTCTGACATGATAATTAAATTTCAACTAATTTTAAAAATATATTTTCAGTTGAATCGCCCTAATTTTGTCTCGAAATTACTTAGTCCCCCTTTTTATTTTTACACATTATAGACTTGCCCTCATATCGGTTGGCGTTACAACCACTCTACGTAAATACACTGGATATATACTTTTGATTATTATTACAAGTTTCTTAAGACAACAGCTTTGAATCCAACCGGTTACAGCTCAGTTCTAAACGCCGATCTTTAACATCCGATTAAGACGTCTTCTAATCATACCAGCAAGTTTTCTCTTGTTCAAGTCAATATTGGCCTCAGCAGTTTTCTCTTCGCCTAAATCTTGCTCATGCACCGAAGAGGGTTGAGGGGATGTAAGGAATTCCCTTTGCACCTCTTGGGAGATTATCTGTTATGAAGGACATCCGCGGTCACATCCGTCTTGCTGATGTAGACAACACGAATAATTGTCCCTCCACATTGTTTTATTTGCGTCCTGATTAATGCAGATCGCATGATAGCTAGAGAAAGGTAGCTGAGGCAAGACTAATTATTCAAGGAGGTCTCCTGATGCCCCAGATGCTCAGTTTACGCAACGAATCGCTGGTACCATTCAGACTTCGGCATAGGTCTAGATCTGACCAATGCCGATCTTGGTAGAAGCATCCTAGGAGGTTTGCTGGGCCTCCTCTGCTAGATTCCCTGATATCGAGAGCTGTATGATACAATTCTTGTCTGAGCTCTTCATTGGTGCTCCACACAGGTCTTACAGCTCCTAGGAAGGCTCATTACGTAATATTCAAAGTCTAATTACTAGTTGCAATATTCAAATTAAATATGCCAGAAAAATATTTAAGATATAATATATGCGATTTCAAAAGGAACAGTAGACATCTGCAACCCAATATAAATTAAAACTGGTAACTAGTGACGAGCACATAAAGAACTACATGGATACAGAACATATCAAAATGGAACTTCATAGTGGGTAATATGTATCAAAAATTATCCTTTTTATAGTTTTTCAATGTTCTGAGTATATGTACGTCAAGCATCAGGACATGATTTTATGCTTAAAAATAAATAGTAAATAATGTGCTATTTAGAGAATGTTTATCTTATATTATCAGTAATAATTTCAGGACCGTATTTTATTGATGTGAAACAATACTTCAGAGCCTTAACCGTAATTATCACATATTAATGACGCAATGGTATAAATATACTGGAAGAACTGTACTTTCGGGCTAAAGTATATTTTCTTATCAAAGTATCAACCGAAAATTACAATAATTTATGTAAGTTGAAACCCCTTACAAAAAGCTTTTGGTCACGTCTCTGCTTCTAACGCCTACACGCTGTACCGGCTGTATATCTTTCTGTCTGTTAACTCGAACTCAGCCCGACTGGATGGATCAATAGAAAGGGAGAGCATTAACAGCAACAGGATAGAAACGGGAAAACTTAAACGTTATAACTCAAGAAAAACGTGGTTAAAAGATCTTACAAAACTGACTTTCGAATTTTAATACTTCTTAAATATGAAGAAATGTAAGCACATTTTGAACAAATCTAAACAAAAAGAAAAGAAAGTAATATTTTCTCAAGCCAAAATCATTTTGTGTATTACGTTGTTGCAAAAATGATTAAAAATAATCCAAATCTCTTGTTAGATTGATTTTAATAGATGTCTAACATCCTTTTATAATTTTCTGTTACCCACGTTCTGCTTAAAAATAAAAGTTAGTAATTATTTTTAACGTGTTTACTGTTGGCAAGAGGACCAGATGAACGGTGTCAAATATCTGGAGGCATAATAGCCAGTTCGGTTTGTTTTTTTAAGCTAAAACGAACACATTGCTACTGTTATTCTGGTTAACAAAAATTACTTTATAAATGAATATATTTTTTAAAAGCATAGTTCATTTATTTTATTAACAATGGACGACGCCGCTTGTATTAACTAAACCTATTGAACAGAATTATCAATTTACGCGTCACTCTAAAATTCTGGGAAAACGCAGTGAAAAGCGGAATCCTTTGTTTCCAGAATACACACAAAACCTATGAAGATTATCGCCATTACAGGCCTATTGGAAATTAAATCCACTTTGAGGGTGAGCAGGGGATTATTTAGATTATATTGAAGAGGGGATTAAGTCCCTTTTTAGATGTTTAAAATGTCACTCCAGAGGGGAAACAAAACCCCAATCCCGTGAGACGTGTACGTTTTTCGTGCTTATTTTATATGTATTTAACACATAATATGAACTATCTATAATTGTCTTGCCGATACTACTCTAATAGACTCTTGCTAACAAAATATATATTTAGCTTTTGTCGTACAACAATTATCCTAAACGGGTAATAAATAATTCTGCAAAGTAGAGCAAGTAAGCACCTTTATGGATATATTTTAAACAAATACTCTTCCTTCTTAATGAAGTTTACCCATATTTTGTGTAAATTTGACATTCTTTCCTCTTGTTTCTTCTGTATATACAGGTTGCAAGAGTTATTTTGTCACTTGCTAATCAGGAAAGAAAACTGTATTATGTATGTATTATGAGGGGCAGTCAAACCAAAACTGAACAACCTCCATAAACAATGTAAAAGGTTAAATATACTTATCTTACAAAATCACGATGTTATAATAAGATTATATGAAATTGACAGGCATTTCAAATACAGACTTGATTTTGTATTATAAATGTTCTAACCAATAATATTCTTTATTTTTTAAAACATTTTAAACATTATTATAAATTTCAGTTACTCTAAAAAAAGTTAATTTCTCAGTTTTATTTGTTCCTTTAGTACTGTGTATTAAGGATATCATTTTATTTATTTATTATTTTATTTCAAATTCTTCAAAAAATCAAATGTTTGCTTCTTTTGGAAGAATTTGAAATAAAGAGATATCTGTGATATTCTCAATACACAGAACAAACGAATAAATAAATAGTGAAGTTCTAACTTTTTCTGGAAGAATTTAAAATAAAAAAACATCTACTACGGCGTATTAGTGTGACGTCGCAAGTCATATTTATTTATCCATGCTATACTAAGAGACTGAATTGGATGACTCTGACGTCATTAATTTAACTAGTGACGTCGTACTAATTTAGTGTAACTGATTTCTCATTCATTCGTCTAAATGACATCAACTGTGCGTATTGGACATCAATGACGTCAGAGTCATTCAAATCGGCCTCTAAGGGAATAGACTAACAAATACGAGTATGTATGTCACGACTTGTGACGTAACCACTAATGCGCCGTATACACAGTACTAAATGAAATAAAGAATATCATTGGTTAGAACATTTATATTAGAAAATAAAAACTGTATTTAAAATACCTGTCAATTTCTTATAATTATTAAAAAGCCTTACAAAATCGTGGAATTTTAAGTATATTTTATCTTTTATATATAAAATGGATAGATGCATAAAAGACCTTCCACGCAAAAGTTGGCACCACTGTTGTTAATTATCGATAATGCCATCCTTGGGGTAGGAGAAAAGCCTAGTGATAACTCACAGATTCAAGAAGTTGTTTGTTTATTTCGTTGTAAGTTAGCGTAGTGAAAAGTATGTTCGTTCAGCATTAGAAATCGAGGCAAGCATAGAAGAGCAGAGAGTTGTGGTTCATTTTTTGGTAGCTGACCCACTACATGTCACTGAAAAGTCACCATGAATCACACAAAAGATTACGCATATCACTGCAAGACGATTCTGATAGTCATGATGAGATTCTTCTTAGATTGCAGATACTCTCTGCTTGTCGACAGATAATGCGAAGTGCTTTGAAGACATTGTAGAAATTGAAACGCACCATAAAGTCAAAACGCCCTGGAATGCTGTCAGAAGAATCATCCATCCAAAGACATTCGTGAACGTCTGTTTCATTCGGACTAAGAAGCATAAGAGTGGATGAGGTTGTTGATCTTTCTTCATGACTAGAATTGATCATTTCGTTTTCTAGTGGCATAAATGCCTTAACACTTTCGGCAATTACTTTTGAATAAAAAACATTCGTTGCCACTTTTTAGCTTGTGTTCGGGTCTGCTTCTTTTATTTATATGGATGAAACATATGTTCTGACACCTTAAAGACTGAAGCGTCAATAGCAATGAAAGGTTAAAAAAACCCACAGTAACAAGTAATAGGCTCGTTATACTATATGCAGGATTCTAAAATGGTGTTGTACCCAATTCCTGTAATGCGTAGAATTCCCAGTAAAAAATAGGAGACTATCGCAAAAAATAAATTAGAAAAAGAGGAGAAGTGTGTTGAAAACTTTACTAAAAATGCTGTTGTCCCAATATTGCCAAAATGTACAAACGTCAATACAAAAATGTATAAAATTGATGAGCTGTTTATTTAAAGTTAAGTAATACTGCAACTAAATTATTGATACTTTTCTGTAGATGATTGGAAAACTACATTTGAATATGTTAAAAAAGTTGATAATGAACCATTATTATTAAACTAGGATTACCGAACAGACGGAGTAACAAAATAGCGTGATAAAGCGCTTATAGGAAATTTCACCGAATTTCAGATTCATTCGTATTTTCGTTGCAGCTGCCGACGGTTGGTTTAATCATTTGTTCGTCTGTGTATTATTATAAACTTTTTAAATTTTGGACTTTAAAAATAGACTAGCAAAGTAATAAACCAATTCCAGCAACACCGCTACAATATAGAACTAAAAAGCATTTATCGGTATAGAATTGACAATATAAGTTTCACCTCGACTGCTTCAGGTAAAAAAAATAAATATTCTCATACTAATATAGTGTTAACAATATAAAAGTCGGTATTAATTGCAAAACACATTATTAGAGGTGCCTCTATGTGTAGCATGTACAAGGTGTTGCGGAATACAAAATAAATCTTGACATCACTCTTCCAAAAATAAAGTGTTTTCCAATAAGGACGGGTAGATGTTGAAATGGAATAAAACAAGGTGTGTATTATCGAAATTATTTTTTTATTTGAAAGGCCCGTGTACGCCATTATGTATGGAATATGACATCGTTCAAATGTCCACCGCGGCTTCGTACTGTAGCACGGATCCTAGAGGTCAAATGTTCAATGCCGCATAGATCCGGCTGAATTTGAGCGATGACCTGGGTTATGTTGATATTGAGGACATCGATCGATTCCTTATTGGCATAGACCTGAGTGTACAGAAAACCCCACAAGAAAAAGTCTAGCGTGGTCAATTCCTCGATCTTGGTGGCCAATTCAGATCATCTCCGGGAGAGATAACCATACCCTCAAATCGTTCATGCAGAATGTCTATCGTCGCGCTCACTGTGTGGCACTTAGCGCCATCCTGCTGGAACCATATGCCGTCCATGTCCATATCGTCCAATTTGGGCCAAAAGAAATTGGTTATCATCGATCCGTACCGCTCGCCCGTGAAGTGATGCCCTCACCAACGTCGTATTCGAAACAGTATAGTCCAATGACCACTGGTGAATGAATGCCACCTGGTGAACCTCGAGTGGATTGGTGTCGCCCCATATACAGCAATTTTATTTATTCCATTCATCCAAAAATGCGCCTCGTCGCTAAAAATGATTTTTGGGCCAAAATCCTATTCCAAGCGCTCGGAAGCACTTTCAGTGAATAAACGGCCTTGTCTATGGTCATTAACTTTGAGCTCCTGGGACTGTTGGATCTTGTACGGGTGTAGGCCCAAGTCCTGACGCAAAATTCACCAAGTTGAAGTTTACGAAAAGCCGAGTTCTTGTGCACGACGCGGAATTGACTGCCTTAGGTTCTCCTACACACTTTCACGGACAGCAGCGATGTTCTCGTATAATCCGGTGTTCCTTTGACGTAAGGTATTGGCTGATTGTTTACCGAACCGGTCATCTCGAATTGGGCCACCAAACGTTGAAGAGTCAACTTTGAAGGTCCTCCGGGTCTATAACGTTGGCGCAACGCGCGCATCGTTTTCCAAACGAACACTCATTTTAATAATAATGATTTTATCATTTGGACATGCTGCTCAATCGTGTAACTTGACATGGTGATTTGGCATGAGTGACTGAATAATAAACAACCAATTTGACAGACGCCGCCACAACAACATGGCACCACAGCTTATCAACATCGACCCGTCCCTATTGGAAAACACTTAATATTATAGGCATTTTGAACAATATTTCAGAAAAAACAAATTCGTGTATTCGATGAGCAATTTATCGGTTTTTTAAGACATGAAAATCGCAACTTGTAATAAAATTTTGAACGAAGTCAATAATGATGAAAATCTGTGAAATTTTAAGAATTCAACAGTACTTAAATAATTGAATTATCAGAATTTTCTAAGTTTATAATAATATATAATATTACAGAAATAAATAGTATTATGAAAGAAAAGGATATATTTATTATACGGAGACGAAGGTATTTACCGACAATTAAATATGATAAGTTCGAAAAATTTATTAACTGAATGATCCTTGGTTAAATGCAAGACGTACTGTAAATGAAATTTGGACAGATAAGAACGTCACAAATCCAGTACAAGCATTTATTAAAGAATTATTGACAGAATTAAAAACCTTTCTGGTAAGGGCTCACTTATACTGCTTATAGTGCTTCACATTAGTTGTGAAAATGGATTTCTCGGTTTCGATTTAAACAAAAACACGAGATTATCACTTTCATATGAACTCACAAATTTATCAGGAATGGTTTTTCAAGATTTTGCCATATTTGGAGGAAAATGCTCTTGATAATGTTTTATATCATATCAAATCTGACTCCAGGGACTGGCTAGGATAAAGATGGCTTAAAATTTAATAATAGATTAAATTATTCACTATGGATTTACATATATACAGAGTGGGCCACAGAAAACAGTCCACGCCAATATTTGGCAGTATTCACTAGATTTTAAGAAAATGCTGAAACACGTTGATTGTAGTTCTAAGGGGGACACATTTTTATGATACAGACATCCGCCATTTGTCAACCCCCTCCCTTCCACTTCCCCAATCCCTTAATTTTAAATAGGGAATATACCATGTGTGGCACGTTATTAGAAAGGCATTTACAAGGAGTATTCAGGCATATGATCATTCACGATTTTTTTTCGATATTTACACCATTTTTGCAAAAAAAAGTCTTAAATAATTTAAAGTGCAACACCTTTTAAAAATGAAACGCAACGCCTATGTTTTGCTAATGTTTTAATTGTTTCTTTCACATCAAAAATAAATTAAAACAAATTTTACAAAAAATTAGTAATTTGATACTAAGACAGTTTGTTTAACATTGCTGTTAATTAATCAATTTAGGTATTTTTTGAATACTTCCAAAAGGTATATTATGTAATTAAACGTGTGGGCAGGAATTTATGGGAATCGTATTATTGGGACATTTTTTTGCCACAAAATTTGAACGGACAAACATATCTCGAATTATTAGAGGACACTATTGATCCCGCTCTCACAGATACAATCGGAGATGATAATAGGTACTCAGAAGATGATATGTTTTTCTAACAAGACGGCGCACCTCCACATTATAGTAGAGCTGTAAGACAATATCTTAATTTAAGAGGATGCTGGGTATGTGTTTCGTGGAATACTCTAGGATTTTCATCAGCCCAGTAACAGCAATTGTGTTGATTTACGGTATCATTTACAAAAAAGGAACATTCATCCGAAAAACAAAGATTGAATAAAAAGTTTGCATTAGTATTTATTTTGTCAGTCATAATCTCACAAAACTGTAGTAGTCTGTCTGGGTCATCTTTATTTATTTCCTGTTCCAAATGTATCTTGTAGGGATGAAATGTATGATGTTTCAAAACCCTACGAACGGTAGTGCGCGAAAAACCAGATTTTTCGGCCAATTTTCTTGTACTTGTTGTAGGATCTAAATTAATATGACCTAAAATTGCTACTTCTGCCGCTTCAATCCTAACACGATTTTCAAGTTCTATTTTTTATTAGCTACTGACCCTGTTTGACGAAATTTTCTCACTAGCTCTAATACGTATGAGTGATGAAGTTGCCTTGTCTTCATGAAGCTAATTAAATAATTGCGCTGTTCTTCGTGCACACTTCCCGTTTTCAAAAAATATGGAAATAATCTCAACTCGTTCTGCAATAGAATATACCATTTTGGAAGTATTAAAAAAAATACCTAAATTGATTAATTAACAGCAATATTAAACAAACTGTCTTAGTATCCAATTACTAATTTTTCGCAAAAAATTTTTTAATTTACTTTTGATGTGAAAGAAACAATTAAAACATTAACAAAACATAGGCGTTGCGTTTCATTTTTAAGAGGTGTTGCACTTTAAATTATTTAAGACTTTTTTTGCCAAAACGGTGTAAATATCGAAAAAAAATCGTGGATGATCATATGCCTGAATAAATGCCTTTCTAATAACGTGCCACACATGGTATATTCCCTATATAAAATTAAGGGGTTGGGGAAGTGAAAGGGAGGGGTTTGACAAATGGCAGATGCCTGTATCGTAAAAATGTGTATCTAATGAATACTGCCAAATATCGGGGTGGGCTGTTTTCTGTGGCCCACTCTGTATATTCAGTTATTATACAGGTTCAGACAATACCTAAATTTCAAGCAGCGGTCAGCGATGTGCCCCCTCGACCGAACTAGAGGTACGACCACGACTACCGGTACGTCACTATCAAATCGACTGGAACGATGTTCCCACTTCAAAATGTTCGTAATGGATTCTCTCTCTTTCATGGTACGTTCTTTATCGCCCGCATTTATTCGTGTATGCTTATAAATGTTCAGGCTGAATCTGTATATATGTCTTATTACTAATTTTTTCGAAATAAATAATAAAATACACAAGCTTTTTATGTTTTTTATTTTTTAATAATCACTCCGTCTGTTCGGTAATCGTAGTATTTTCTTACCCTCCCTTCGAGTAGTCTAGGTATATGACCATGCATCTTAATTTCTGCACTTTCACCACGATAGTTATTTTTGGTTGTCCATACATTTATATAACTTCTATTTGTTGATCTTTTCCACACATCTTCCTCCCTTATACCATTTTGATATAGCTTTAACTCTCTTAGAAAGCACATTTGGATAAGGTGATTCACGTTAAAAATGAGCGCTAGAATTTTTAATTATCTTTTGTAAAGAGAGTTTGTGGACACATTATATTATTATGTATTCTTAAAATCTAATTAACTTAGACAAATTTTAATTACTTGCACATATACTTTACTATTTAACAAACAAAAACTTTTTGTTTTTATTTCAAAATATTCAACAAAAAATTATCTTTTCCAGTATTATAACATTTATTGACATTGGTAAAGGACAATTGTTTTTCAAGTAGTTCTTGCGCTCTGAAATGTTTGTTTATTAATTAATAATCAGCTTTTTTGTATTTGGTTAGAGAATTTAAATTATGAGGCATGTCATATACAGTGATGTTATATTAAAAATGATCTAAATAATATTCTTCATTTTCTAAAAAAAATGATTTATATACACTACTCAAAACAATTATCGCATATTTTCTCAAATGTCTATATTTAATCATCAAATAAAAATAAAATTGATTTATATATTTTTTATCGAATAAGGACATGTTTTAAGGGATTTTACGAAGTGTTGCAAAATTTACATAAAATGTAACGAAATAAGGCAACTTTTAATTTTTTAGTGTTTTATTTGCATTAAAACCAAAGAACAAAATTAACATTACTGTCCGACCATAATCAATTTTACACTACAAAACATTAATTAATATTCAGTATTACCCCCTCTAGCTCTTACAACTGCCCTGCAACGCCTCCCCATATTTAAAATTAAATTTTGAACATAAGCTTCGGGAATTCTATCCCATTCCTCTATAAGAGCTTCAGACAATTGTTCCAAAGTTTCAGGTGGATTTAATCTTCCTCTAACGGCTCTTCCAAGTGCATCCCACATATGTTCAATTGGATTTAAGTCAGGTGACCTTGCTGGCCAATCCATGATATTAATATCGGTGTCTTGCAAGAACCTCGTCACAATGCGTGCTTTGTGAGGACGGGCATTATCATGCATTAATATGAAATTATCGCCTATAAATGGGGCAAAAGGAATCACATACTCTTGAAGGATATCATTAATGTACCTTTCAGCATTCAAAGTACCGTTTTGTACAATATGGAGATCAGTGCGTCCACGAATGTTTATTCCTGCCCAAACCATAATGCCTCCTCCACCGTATGCATCCAACTGACGAATGTTGCCCTGTACAAATCGGGTTCCAGGCCTTCTATACACCCTTACACGACGGTCATTTGTTGAGAGAGTAAATCTGGACTCGTCGGTGAACAAGACCGTGTGCCAATCAGCTGCTCTCCAGTTCAGGTGTTCTCTGGCGAAGGCTAATCTGCGTACGCGGTGTTGCCTCGTGAGTCGTGGTCCCGTTGCTGGTCGTCTTGGCCTTAAGTCAGATTCTCTCAATCTGTTTCTAACCGTTTGATCACTGATCCTAACCTGGTAAGTTCTTCTTAGGGCATTTTGTAAGTTCCTAGCTGTAGTTGAACGGTTTCTTAAAGTTTGCAAAAGCAAAAATCGATCCTGCGCTGCAGTTGTGACCCTATTACGGCCTTGGCCAGGACGTCTTGAAAATGCCCGAGTCTCCCTATACCGCCTTAACACTCTACTTACTGACGACTGGGTAACATTTAAAATTTGCGCTATTCGGACTTGATTGTAACCCTCAGCTGACAGAGTAACAGCCGTTTGTGCTTCAGCATCTGTTAAATGTCTAGTAAGACGTCTGTTGTTATCGTTCATAACTCTAATTTCATCCAATTAATAATTTCGTGCGAAAGTCTAAGTTCAACTAATCGAATACTCGTGCCATTGATAAGTAAAGGTTTTAGCATTTTGTAGTTATACAGAAAAACATCAGAATAAATGATAAAGAACAATATAAAAACCCATATCTGCCGGAATTTGCATAAAAAAGATCTATGTTTTTAGTACTAAAAATCTTAGTTTACCAGTTTTATGAATAAAGTCTTTTGTACAGGGTTTTCAAAATATGCGATAATTGTTTTGAGTAGTGTATTTATTCTAAAAGATCATCTACAATAATTGCCTGTCATATCTAATAATGCAGATAGGTGAAAAAATTCTCATATAAGAATATTTAAAAATTTTGAAAACCGTGGAAATTTAAGGTAAGTATAATTTATCTTTTACATTTATAAAGGTAAAGTCCTTGCTAGATTTGTCAATTAAATTGAAGGAATAAAAAATTATCTCAATACCAAAAATCAACAATTATTTTTAACTAATAGACACTTGTTGGCTAGCGAATTTGGTTTTTTTCAGAGACATACTAATGGAAAAACTGAATTATTTAAACTTAGAGCTGTAGGGAAATGTTAACCATATAGCTACAATAATAAGGTCTATAAACTCGTTTAAAGCTAAAGTGATTTAGTCGATATCACATCTAAGGATAAAGCCTTTTATCCAATTTCCAAATATGAAAAAAAGGACGGGCCACTGTGAAATTCACTTATCATTAAATATTTGTTATTAATCTTCAATTCAAAATCAGTTCGGAAAGCACTTTCAACATTTAATATCATCATTTTACTTACCAAGTACATGTAACCCAATTAGCATTTACATACATTTCAGAGTTTGTTCGAGTAATTATAAAACTGGAGATAGAAATTTCGGATCTTTAGTACATTGTTCTAAAATCCATTGTATCAGAAGATAATTTCTGGAATATAGTTGGCAGAAACAAATTATCATTCTTAAAAAAAGTACCATAAAATCAAAGTACAGATCACGACTTACCTTGACGATTGCTTACGAACAAAAATAATCATCATTTTTTCCTAATTACGAAGCAATGGCCAATGAAATGCAATGCCAAAAATAACATCGACTTTTAGATTTATATTTTTTATAAAGAATTATTTTAGTTTGTAGATTTTGTATGTTATTTATTTTACAACAAGAATAGCAACAATAATTTTATATGTTGAATTATAATTTTGGAAGTGTGTAGGTATTATTAAATAACTATATCCAACTATAAATTCACCTTGAAAAAATTAAATGGTCCCCTCCATCCGCTCTGTAATCTAAAATGTGCTCTTAGGTACAAAAAGGTTTGAGGGCAACTGGTTAAAACTCTAGCCTCTGCCCCTCATATAGTCTTTTGCCATTTTTTTGTTAAATGCGTGTTTTTAAATCCACCATTTCTTATGAGTATCTTGTAAACGAATGGGTCCAATTTAAGGCCTAAATGAATGAAATGCACTTCAGGTGATATTTTCAAATTCTTGAGAATTTCTTTTAAGCAAATAAATACATCATGGACGATTTAGTGGCGTTTCATGGAGGTCTAATTTAGTAAATAAATTTTAAAAATGTGCCTTTTTCTTTCATTAACTCCGAAATAACTGTAAAATTGTCATATCCAGCATTTTACATTAGTGTGTAAATGGCGTTGATCGAATGCCAAGCAATCATTTTAAATTCCAGAGTATCATTAAAAACAACAAAGAAAAACTTCGATTTCTTATTTGGTCTTCAAGTTATTTCAAACAGGGACGTATTCTAAATAATTATCGTGTGCTATTTTTCACAAAAAAATACCCATTTAAAAGGTTTTTGGTGGAATTTTGAACAAAATATTTTTTTAATATAATTTAGTCGAATAAGTAAATGGATAGAAGAAATCATATTTTTTTAAACGTTCCTGTACTTAAGATCTCTGACTTTATGATACATAACTTTCTAGACTAATACTTTGTATATATTTACAATAATAAACTTTGTTATTTTTTAAAAACTAGTGGCATTAAAATAATAATTACTGTTATTAACAATATTGCATCCATAAATCTGATTACCCATGTACTAAAAGAGAATATTCCTGACACTTACATACAAAAAACAATTTCAAATGTTAAAAATGCAGATTACTTTCACAAATTCTTCGAGAATGTACTAACCTACTCATTTTGTCACATCTGCCGAGTTGCCCATACCATAAAGTTTTAAAATATGGAGAAATAAAGATATGACTGAAAAAGAAAACAAGAGACTAGACAAAATGGTCTATTCTTAAATTTTAACTAATTTTGTCTTTATACACATTTTTATAAATCGTCTAGTCGGAAATAACAAACATTCTTACAATAAAAATCTATGCAAAGACTATTTTAATGACTCTCATTTAAGATAAGCAGATATCTAAGAAAAACAATTTCATAGTGCAAAATATCTCTTACTGTTTACTTTTAGCAAACCTAATGATAGACATTTAGTTGACGTGAAATATTTTATGGACATATCGGCTTGTCTATAGATTGAATTTCAAGTACAAAGCGCGATTTGTAATAATCAAATATTGTTGAAATCAATGCTGCGCCTAGAAGCAACTTTTTATTTTTATTATAACACGTAAATATCAATAATAATTCATTTCTTCGTAATATAAACACTTATTGACAGGAAATTAAATTAATATATCTAATACATATTATTTTTTATTTTAAGTTAAATAAAGAGTAAGTTAGCGAATTTCAGTTGTTCTAATGGTAACTTGAGAACTATATAAGCGTAGCTTAAAAAAGTCGGTATCAATAGCCATAACCAATCATTTTAATTGAAATATACCTTAAAATTGAATTTCAAAGTAGCACATATTCTTGCTGCCAGGAGAAACAATCGTCGATTATAGAAGACCCTTGGAACCGCAAATGTGGTTGAACGCTTAGTCACTCTACATATCCGCATCCCATCCTGTTTTCAACTCAATAGACGCAACGGAAACGTGATCATCATTTATAACAGATAAGCAGGACAGAATGAACTGAATATTACTTTTATTCACTTGGATTCGCTTTATATATAGTGTGGAAACCACTTACGGAATAAAATTATTTTTGCAGTTTATGAAAAACGTCAACTTTTGAACTAATTTTCTTCGACCGAAAATTTAAATAAACCAAGTGATCCAGCCATCACACTAGTACCCAGTTTTTCAATGGAGCCCACTGTATATTTTTTAAAGTTCCCCAATAAACTGGCTTTAACGACCTATACAAATTATGATCTAATTAAATAAATAAGTAGAGTGAAATTTGAGTATTCTTCGGAATAATATTACTTACTAAGCTTAATATATTATTCATTTTCTTTTTGTCCAATAACTAACAGAAAATTATCCAAATCGTAGAATGGAGTTCTGGAGAATCCTAATTGGATGCGTGAGACACATACTAAATGTTCTCAAAAGGTAAACGTCTCAGTATCATAGCTACAGTTTTTTTAGGGAAATTTGACAGCCAAAAAATATTAAAATATGATTGGTGACAAAGTTATTCCTATTTTGGCAATTTATGTCCAAATGCACTAGTTTCGGTTTACCGAATGAGAATTTTTAGTTTCAACAAGACTAGTTAGATCAGTAGACTACGCCGTTGATTTTCTTCCGAGGACTATATCAAGAATAAATTATATGCTACAAAATCCTCTAGCACTAATAACAGAAATAAGGAACATTTCACCTCCAACGTTAAAGTTAGAAACTTTTATAACATACTGGGTTATTGCGAACAATTAGATAGAGAACATTTTGAACAATTATTTTAATGTAATACAGTTTAGTTTTTTCTAGTTTATATTTTCTTAAAGAAAATGCAAAAGAATTTCAAAATTGTACCTTGTTCTTATTCAACTAGACCATAAGTATTAAGATCGGTGAAGTCTGCTTATAACGGAACTTTCAAAAATATGCAATGATACAGAATGTTCCATTGAAAAACAAGGTACCGATTTTAAAGTATGGAACCAAGTAAATATCTTTAAAACGAAACGGACGATATTTATGAAATTTTGTAGGTAAATGCAATGGGGCAAAATGCATCTGATGTATCTTTTTTTGTTAATAATATACTTCCGGTTTAACCGGAAATACCCTCAACTTTTTTAATTTAAATGGGACACCCTGTATATTTTTGTAGCATAGTAAAATACCATTTAGATAAACAAATTGATTTTGTTTGTAAGAAATAAACGAGTACAATCTAGTAGGTAACTGTTGCCCAATTGTCAAATTTTAATTTATGGAAATAAATTGTACAATTAAGCATGGTTAATTTAAGTGAAAAAGATCGTATTGAAATGGTATAAGTCGACGTTCTGTAGAAAAGAAGTATCATCCGTATAAGATACAATTGGTTCAAGAATTGTCATACGATCATTTTGAACGTTGGCTGGAGTTTTGCGAACGACGAACATTTTGCATCTAATGTGTTTTCCGATGAGGCAACTTTCTGTTTAAATGGAAGTTAACCGACATAACTCAAGGTATTGGTCAAATGAGAATCCTCATTGGATTCATTAAGAACACAAAATGTTTGGTTTCAACAAGTTGGAGCACCTCCTCGACTCTAATAGACGGGTTAGAGATTTTCTGGATGAGAATTTTCCAAATCGATGGATCTGACGTAGAGGATTAATAGAGTGGCCTGTTCGTTCTCCGGATCTAAGCCATTTAGATTTTTTCTTTGAGGTTATCTAAAATCACGTGTTTACGTTAAACGACCAATATGCTTGCACGCATTGAGACAAAGAATTATTGATGAATGTGAACTAATCCGTGGAGATGTCTTGGAAAGAGTGACTCAGGAATTTGTTAATAAGCTGGCAAATTGTTAGGAGGTGAACGGATAGCATTTTGAACTTTTGAATTAATATTGTTTAATTTATTATTCTTATTAGTCTAAAGTAAATAAATGTACTTATTCTACAACTAAAAGTGAGTTATTTCTCGTTTTTACAAATTATTTTCACTAAACCTAGTAGGTACAAATTCGAGAAATAACAAGCTCTTTCAAAATCTGCAAAAATATATAGGGTGTCCCATTTAAATTAAAAAAGTTGAAGGCATTTCCGGTTAAACCGGAAGTATATTATTAACAAAAAAATGTACATCAGATGCATTTTGCCCCATTGCACTTACCTACAAAATTTTATAAATATCGTCCGTTTCGTTTTAAAGATATTTACTTGGTTCCATATTTTATCCCAACCCTGTATAAATAACCCAAAAAATATTGATTTTAGTAGGAAGAACGTACGATCGAGTTCAAAAGTTTTCGTTCATTTCATAAAACTAAAATAACGAAGAAAATAATTTTATTTCATTTCCTTTCCAGACTGTAGAGATGGATTTCAGAGTCAACAAGTAGAGAAAAATAACTGGGTTAAAAATAAAACAAATATAAATTTTATAATACAAATTTATTATGTTTTATTATTTAGATACACAATATCCCTTGCGAATTATATCAGAAAAATTTTACAAAGCTACTTTTCGGTTTCTATTTTAAATTAAGAGGTAAAAATATTCGTCTTATTACCAAAAGATAACTTTCTGAGCATTACGCGTTATACATTAAGAGAATTTTCAAAAAAATTATAAAGCCGATTTTAACAAAAATCAACGATCTAACTTTTCCGGAAATTTTTACTTTTTTGATTGGTGTAATAGTCTAAACATGTCTTTGAATAAATACTGGCGAAGAAAAAAAGACTAAACCTAATCAAAACATATCACAAAAATTTTTAAAGAAACGTTGATGGTAGTGTCCCGTTTAAACCAGTGCTGCGAATTTAGAGAGGACTAGCTCACACCAATCGAAGCTTAAATAATAAAAGCAGTCCAATTTAAAATAAAAAAAATAATTAAAAGCGTTTTATACCGTATATACCAGGTGCGCCTCAGAAACATTCTTACTTATATCTCAAAACCTATAGAACTATTCGTCTCCGTTTTGTTTTAACAAAAGATATATATTACTAATTTAATGACCATTTCACATTATTTGGTTTGTTTGATATGAAGGCAAAAAATATAGAATTGCTTTCGAGATATATTGAGAAAATGACGTAAACAAACACCCGGTAAAACTTTGTGCTTTATTTTCAGCATAATATGTTTTACAATAAGTAGACTTGTTTTAAATCCAAATTCGACACTGTTACAAAGCACAGAATGGAGAAGGTAAAGGGATCAGAAAATAAAATAGAAACAGTAGGACTAGAGATTTTTTATTAAAAAATCCTAAACTGTAAGTTCTTCAGTATCAAATGTTTTTAGAGATAGCAATGGTATGAGAAAAGCTAACAAGAAAATGCTTTTTATAATTAAAAAATAATCACACGGCCACCGAAAACATGACCCTGCCAGTTTTCGAAACCTGTCAAACTTAAAATACCCTAAATACTCTTAAAAAAAACAATAATAAATTGAGACCACAGTCAAAAAATATGATTGGCAATTAAATTAATGTGGTTATGTTATGAGGTTTGATTCATATGAAAAGCCAATGTTTTAATATTTAAAATTTTTAAGTCAAACCTCGTATCATAACCCCAAAAAAACGATGATTGATGAAGAGATAAATCAATGATTTGACCATATATTTTTTTATCGTTTGATAAAACAGGAAAATGATATTCCTTGCTTTATTTTTTTTTCTTAATGATTGATGGATGCACTCGGTATACACATTGCCGGTTCGCTGTTATTTTGAAAAAAATACAAATTTAATAATTAATAATATTTTTTCGCCGCACGGCATGACTGCTTATAGCGGCTCACACTATCTGAAACAAAACAAAACACAATGATTTTCAACGGCAAATTGTACGGCACGTCACACAAGATAGTAATTTTTGACCAAAAGATACTGATATTTAAATTGAAACTAACCTCTAGTAACCGCAGGTAATTAAGTAATCACCTAGCTTTTCTACCACTGACGCTGCTTGTTGAGGTTGGATTGGATCTTCGTAAAGGGATACCACAACGGCTGAAAGAAAAAGAAAAACCATTTAAAACATATTTCTTCAATTTTTATTTTTAATTTACAACCGACAATATCAATTCCCTATCTATAAAAAGTAATAAAAAATTGTGAATTGTGAAAAATAGTAAGCAAAGTGTCAGAGTTATATAAGCCATTTTCGGGAATAGTGCAATAATAATATCTTAAATCAAAGTTTTCTTATTGCATGTTTATGTTGATTCAATATATTGTTAACAGAAATAACTAACTTCTTGTTTAGAAAGAAATCTTGTAAAATTTAGAAACAAAATACTTTTTAAAAATCGTTAAGATTCTCGATTTATTTCTGTGGTGCAATTTTTGTCGCTGTAGTTTGTAAGACGTAAATGCAATATTTACTATTAAGCTATGATAAGCAGGGAGAATACCGTTTCGTCCCCAAACCGAAAACTACATGACCAAGCACTGGACCGACTCGTCCCCATCCTTCAAGTCACGTACGCGGGTCATTAAGGGATTATCGGATTCTCTTTTCTACGTGGCTTCGCATGTCACGTGCCGGTGCGCAGCGTTCGGTAAATCGTGAGTGAACATTTTCTCAAAAACCCAGAACGAAAGTCTTGCCCCGTTTTGATTCATACTTTTATTACTTTTATTGCTTTCAAGTTTTCTGCTTATAAATCTTTTTGTCAATTATTTTCGAACTATGTTATTGTGTTACTTTACGCCCGACAAGCCGACTACAAAATTCAAATGCATGATTCAGGTCGAAAGTCGAACTTTACACCCGCAGGCCTTAAAACTGACACGCGGTCGCTAAAGACCCGCTTTACGCCCAAAGAAAGAGGGCTGAAAGTAAATTTTGCCCGATGATTAGGTTAGGTTAGGTTACCTTTACTATATGCCCACAGTCGTTAAAGAGCTATGAGAGTACATATTTGGTTATATTGAGAAATTTATGCGGTATATCGGGAGCGCCGTGTTTCACGAAAGGAAATTTTTATTTACATAGGACAGCCAATAAAATTAAATTATAATCTGGGATTTGGATCGGGACGAAACGGTATTGTTTTGACGTCCCCGGGAACGAGTCGGTAGTCACCCGATAAGAAATGGTTTTAGTTTTTAATAATGAATACACAAATGCGTTTTTTATGAAACATGGTTATTTTCTTCAACGCCCTAAGTTTTCGAATAATTAATAATTCATTAGTTATCAATTCCGTTGTTAAAAACATTAGAAAACCATAAAAATACCGAACAAAATAGTATATCAACTAAATGTATAAGGTGTGGATATTTAACATTATAATTTATTACTTCATAAGAAATTAGTGTGGTTTCAGGAAAGACAGAGAGAGGAATACATGACCATATAATTACAATTAAGCAGATGATAGAAAAAAAACTCTTTTGCAAAGAAATGTATAAATGAATATTAAAAAAGATACAAGTAGTGGAATGGTGATAAGAAAAATGATAAATAAGAATCAATAGTTATAAGAAACAAAAAAGTAAAAGAGATCAACAAACTGAAATAATTAGGAATCAATATATAAAATAATGGGAAAAATTAGGCAGAAATAACGAAATAGAAAATACAACAAAAATACATTACGCATTAAATCAAAAATTAGGCAGAAATAACGAAATAGAAAATACAACAAAAATACATTACGCATTAAATCATACATCTTTAAGGAAAAAATTAACAACGAAAAAATAAAAAAAATTAACGGTCTACAAAACAATATTCAAACCAATACTAATATACTGGACACTAACTTCAACAACACAAACGTAATATACAAGCTGTAGAAATAAAACAAAAGTGTCAAGGGTATAACAAGAAGACAGAATACGTAACGAAGTAGTACGGCAAGAACTACAAGTGGAGTCAATACTCGACAGCATTGAAAGACAACAATTGAAGTGGTTTAGGTAACTGGTGAGGATGGGTGAGAGCAGGCAAAAACGATCCATAAAAGAGTTAAAGGGAGGCCAAAAAAAAAACATGGAATAACGTAGTAGCAGAAAATTTAAATAAGAGGAGCAAACCTCGGAAAGAAGGAAGCTAATTGGTAAAAAATAAGACAAACTGTACAAAATGTTTTTTAACCTTCGGGTACATTTAAGATCACTGATTGATTATATATATAACTACATAAAACTAATTATCTACGAATCCTATAATGAACATTTTTGAAAGATCTAATAAACGGCTTTATTACTGCTTTCGGCAATTAGCGTCGATAGAAACATTTTGATTTAAAAAAATACAATTTTTGATATTTTTTTAGAATTTTAATTCGAAATAAGTAGCATTTAATCGCCGATTATTTACTTTTTTATAAAACTTTTTTATGTTACGTAAGATAAGTAAATAAATAAACTAGCTGTGGATCTTTAAATTAACTATGAACGAGTTTTTAAGATATTTCTGCTGTCTGATTTATGTAAAGTAAAATTAACACGATATGTAATTTGTTGAACGTGCTGGTTGTTAATATTTAATGAAAATATGAAACCTATGACGAACTGTTTTGACAAATCTAATATTTGACGTCGCCCCCTAGTTAGCTTGATTGCTTAAAATTTAGGGCGTTCTCTTAAATAAGTAACAACTTCGATTAACGTTAGAACATAATAAAAATCTTTTTCAAAATGTTTAACCAAAAATCTGTAACTTTGCAACTGCTAAATGTTTTCGCAATAACTGTTTTTAAGTGTAGTACTGAATAAAAATAAGTTCAATATCCGCATATGTATAATAAACTAGTAGCACACTCACCTATGCTTATTATAAGCAAGATGGGCATTTTTTAAGGATATGATTCAGTTAAAATGAGCTGCAAGAGCTAATGCTATGAAGGTAAACTCTTGTGAACTTAATGTTTTTTCAATAACAATAAGGATTATTGTTCCAACGTATTGAATTTTTTACTGCTTACTGAAAAGTATGTATCACCGGCATAATTCTGTTCACTACAGGAATCCGATGATAAACAATTTTGACATTAAGGCAGCTCTAACCTAATTTAATACATATTTACAGAAGATATTTAAACGTTAAAGGCACAATCTTTTAATGATTATAATTTTAGATTAAAATAGAATGAATTATCTGTGTTACTTAATTTAATCGCAACTCCTGCATTTTTTTTAATTGTTGACATAGAAAAATATATAATATACTATTACAGATATTTTTGTCGTATACTATTATGTAAAAAGTGTGTTAGGTCGAAAAGTTGCTAGTATTCTACTGTAAAAAAATTGTTTTCCGGGAAACGGGAGCTGAGGATAGATATTAGATATTACCAATTAGACAAGAATTATGAGTTTTATTGTGGTTAATGTCATGTGATACCGATACCTTATATACCTATAATATATAAGGAGAATATCAAATATGAAAGTACAAAATAATCTAATAAGATGCTACATTTAGCTAGATAAACGCAAATGAAACAATAAATTTCATTTGAACCGAGCTTCTTTTTCACTGAAAATTCCCATTCACCTGATCCGAAACGAGTAAATTAAAAGGTAATGGGAATACCCAAATCTCGAATAATATTTATCTTTAATTAGTAATGTTCATTTCAAGTTACTTAGTTGCATTTAGAGAACTATTAGAAAATACCTCGGTAGGTGGTCGTTAATCCATGCAAATTAGTACAGGATGGTATTTAAACCCCTAATAATTATATTGCTCGAAGCGCTTGAGCATCACTACTCACTAAATTCCTGGCAGACATTCAAGTACGTCCCTGTTGTTCTTTACTTTAAAATGAAGAATTTACAAGATTAACTGATAGTAGTCTCCAAACAGATAAGTCAACGAAATATTTTGATATTAACTTTAAATTACAACCTAATAAAAAAAAAAGGTGAGGCCATTAAAAATAATTATTGATAACTAGTACGTTAATACATTGGTAATCATCAATAAGTGAAATGATATCATAAAACTGGTAATGTATATCGGCATAACACGTCAATGGTAATGGAGTAACTAAAACAGAATATTACTCATCAAGATTATTAAAGAATCATTTCGCTACCTATAGGTATACGTTGATGTGTCAACAAAATTATTCACTATACACTATGTCCCAATATACATATACAAGGTTGAGGATAATTATAAAGGTCTATTATTTTGATGATATCATCGGCGATTATGCTAAATGTATCTATCACCTGAAGATATACTTTTTCGAAAAGATTTACACCTAAGATGTGCATATTTTAACGGCATTTCTTTTTTTTGATGAAGTGGGAGCAATTTTAATTGTTATGACCTGACGTCGTAAATGAGATATCTTACTTATCTATTATTTGACAAATTTATTGACACATTGTAAGATTTAAGCGATTAGCTGTTTTATAAAGATTCGTATGACTTTTATCTATAACATCCTAAATTGAAAATAACACTTAAATATTTAAATATGCTAGAATAAAAGAATGTAATTTCTTTTTTCCCAATGTTAGTTAAACGTAAGCGGTAATTAATCAACAATATTTGGGAAAACAAAATGGCGGTCTGATATTCAAGTAAATGTCAAGAAACATATTTTTTTTTGAGGACCCTGTCTTCTTATTATTATAATTAAAATATTTTTCTTTGAAAGTTATTGAATACTAATTTTGAGCACAATTTTGTATCCTATTTGCGGGTCCTTGTTTTTTCACAGGATAGGTAAATTAAAATATATTTTTTTTTGGGGAAAGTTATCTAAAATATGTCGTTGAAACAAATGACGCTAGTGATAAATAATAAGAAATATTTACATATTAATGAATTACCTCTCACTGCAAGTATCGAAGAGAAAAAACTAATTCGGTTGAAGCCATCTGCTTGGCCTTTAACCTATAGAAGTTGGCAAGTGCATCAAAAATATGTGTAAGCTTAAAATTATTTTCGAGTGTGTAGGTCTAGGTGTGTTGACCTATATGCATTAAAAATACATCGGCGGTCTAATATCATATACCCACGGATTTTAGTGGCGCATCGAGAAATTTCATCAACTAGTCGCTCCATTTTTGGTAAACCAATCAAAATATTGCTCTAAATTAATTAAAGAAAAATTCAATACATTGTTTTCAATTTTCGTTGTAACGGTTTATTTGTAATATGATCTAAATAGTTTAAAATTGGATTCCGAGAGTAGCGCATACTTAGATAAGACACAAGAAAGAGGTCAAAAATGAAACCAGGTAAACGCGGTCATTTTGATGAATGGCTATTTTGTATACATTTTAGATTTACATTTAATAGTCAATAAAACTTGTTTTTTAGTAACAAACACTGTACATCGAAAGTATTCAACGGTGTCATTTTAGGACAATATAAGAATTTATTTTTATACATCTTATAGCAGAAAATAATTAAATATAAAATGTTGCTTACAGCATCGGTATTCGTACAAATATGAATAATTAGCAAGAACTTTAGATCAGTAATGAACATAAATAAAAATCTAATGAAACATTTATCGATATTTGTAAAGCTCTTTGGTATCTTAAACTATGATTTAAGCTTTAAACATAAAAGCTGGAACACCAGATTCCCAAGTGATGTATACTCTTTCTGCTTAGGTTGGATAATGCCGGGCAAACATGCCAAGTTTGCAAGATGGTTAAAACTTATACCCTTACAAGCATAACAGATAGGCAAAAACTAGTGTGTACGGCTGACATTAGAACATGGCAGGTAAAAGCTAATAAAATAAAGTCATATTATACCTAACGTAACACAGAAGAAAAAAAAATGAGCGAAAACGTTGAACACATTAATAATAAATGTATATACGTGTTTCTACCTGAAATTCTTTATTATCTGCTTGGTAATAAAAAAAAAGGATTACATGATAAATTATACATTTTCGTGGCTGTAACAACCTAACAGTTTATAAGTGGTTAAAATGGGTAATGGATAAGTAAAGATACAGAGATTCAGTTCGAATATAGGATCATGTATCGCTAATAGTTATTCAAAAAAAAAGTAACATAAACTTACCTTGTGTCGTTTTCATGCAATGTACACCAACTTTTCCCAATTTTGCCCTAATAACACGATCCGTGCCCGAGAGGTATATGTATCGGTTGCCGGCTAAGGTGACACCTGAGGATGTGAGAATGTCTTGTTTTTCAAAACCTTGAACTAATTTTGCTAGTTCTTCTTTTGTTACCTGCAAAAAAAAACAAATAACTTTAAATACAAACTTATAGAAATATACCACAACAATAATCATATCAATAAAGCAAGTTAATTGGTTTTAATATTTTACTATCAATATATTTATATATTTAAAATATGTATCTTTTGTTTTTGAATAGTTCCCAACTATTTCGAAAATCCAGAGTTTATCACGAGCCAAAAAATAACGATGAACATGTTACTTGCGAATGAACAGGTTTTTATGATATTCATGTCACGACTGACTGATTTTATTCTATCTAGAGCATAATATTTTCTGCTATTTTTAATTACAACTTGTAAATATGAATAAAACTTAAAAACAATCGCAACCAGTCATTTATGAGGGTATATCTTAACATTTTTAATGAATATATTTTAAGAAAGACTGTTCTTTTTTAAATCGTAATTTATACAATTAAAGATTAAAAAGTGTTTTCAAATCGCATATAAAATAAAACATAGCAATTAACATTTTTAACAAAAAAATACCGTCCCAATCGTTAATATTTAAGAAGTGGCCGTAAACATAATGTATCGTGTAATAATAGCTTTGTACAAATAATTTTTAAACGCTAACAAAACAAAAACAGGTTTATTATGATATGAGTCTCTACCTATTGCCACTGGCTAGCACAGTCAGAATATTGAACTTTATATTTTTGACCAGTCACTAATCCTTTGTCTTTATAATGTATTACCCAACGATAGGTATGATTAAATTACAGTTATTATTTTAAAGCCGGGTCTTTGAAATTTTATTTTATTATATTATAGAATTATAGATGATAGTCCCTATACTTCTTTGCACAACATTTAACAATCAACAAGAACGCATATTTAAAAAAAATATGTCGAATATTTCATATACTTTACCATATTACCTTTTTCAAATAAAAAGATTCTAATTTCGTACTTCATGAAATTGGACAATTGTACCGGCTCTTAATCTTATTCCTTTTGTTTCATACCGAATTTCAAATTTTTAATTAAAAACAATATGTAGGTAAAAAAGGTTAATACAAGTATTGAGATGGGGTGTTAAGGAGTAAAAAATGTATTTGTTACTTATATATAGATACTTCACTAATTTTGTTTATATAATTCTTTTTTTTGAACATCTAAAAAGGGTGTTTCATATAATATATTATACCCAGGACCAATATCTCGAAAAAATGTTTTATAAAATATTTAACAAAAAAAAAAAATGTTTTTTTGGTTACTTTTTAGTAGGACTTGCAGTAAGTTCATAAACCTTTTTATAAATGCTGAGTCTCCCACCCAATACAATACAAATCTTTACTAAATACATATAAGATTGTAAATTTGCAAAATATTGACTGTTAAAAAAGGTGATGGAACAAATGTAGAAGGCACCTAAATATTTAGAGCTGTATTCCTAGATTTTGCGGGTCATTTTTGTAACCATCCTGAGTAATTTTCTAAAAAAAGCGTTAAAAATGAAATTGATTTTTTATTATTTAACAGTGGCTGATTTTTAAACCAATTAAAGCGATCACTCGGTTACTCAATTCATTACAAATACCAATTATACCAGTTTAATTAAAATTATACAAATAGAAAATAATCTGAGAACGTAGATCGTTTTTTCAACTAGTAATTGATATCAAATTCATGCAGAAAGCTTTTAATTATAATCGTTTAATTTAGTCATGCAATGATTTGCTTTCATTCATGATTGCAACGGGAATTAACATAAGAAAATTTAAGATTCACACTTAATTCTACAAAAAAAAACATTTTTATAAAATAAAAAATAAAAATGTAAATTGTACGACTTTGGTGGGTAATAATAATCTATAAAATTATGCATATCTTAAATAAAATGAGTCACTTCCATAGAACAATGAATTGTTCACCATCATTTCACTTGAAACGTTTTTACAACAATTGAATATTAAATTACACAGAGAGACGTTTTAAAATTAAATTAAGCAGTAAATATATCACTTTTTAAGTGTCATGTGATTGTTAACATTTGCACCAAAACTGTATGTTACCGTAAATTTATACTTACCTGTCTTATTACTTCCTTTTAAATTAATATATTTTTATTAAAAAAAGGAAGATGTCTGACTAAATTAAGACAAATATTCCAAAAAATATAATGTTATATTCAATGTTCTATGGAGCTATTTAATTGAAGTGTATTAAATCCAACAATATTGTAAAAATAAAATAACTATACACTAAGATAACTTTGATACTATTGTGATTATTAGGGCATGCGTAAAATTTCAACTTTTATAGAAATATGTGCATATCTACGTCTCTGGAACAATTTTCTTAACAGTAAGCAAATTGCACACTAACGTTGATTATTTGGTCAAGGTTCATTAGAATATAGTAAAAGTTCTTTAAAAATGAGTCGAACCATTTTATACCCAGACTGTTGACCAAAAGCATACTTTTCAACACAATTATTATTCATAGTTTTCTAGGTAACGAGATAATGGAATATATTTGTCGTTTTTGAGGTGCAGTAATTTAAAATAGGTGTATTCTTAGGTGTTGAATGAGACGCGACAAAACTTTTTTATACAAAATAAAATATATAGAAAAATATGTAATTGTCGTTTATTCAAATAGAAACTTGATTTTGTTTCGATATCCAGTAGCAATAAACTTTCTTTTTTACTTTATCGTTGGTGAAAGTAACGTTTTCCTTAAATCTACAGGGTAATAATTATTTCGCTACAATAAGTTACATTAGTTTCATTTTCTATATATTCAAACTATTCTTTTCCTTGTTGCACAATACCAACATAAAAATGTACTAAGCCTTTAGGATTTAATAAATTATTTATTGTTATGCACACGCGAACAATTTGTACAGCCTTAAGGGCTTTATTTTAATGCAAATCTTATATAATTATTTTACACAGATTCAGCCGATAAATGCAGTTGAAAATTTTGAATCTTCAAGGATTTTCCGTAATTACAAAGTAATTAATCCATTTGTACCCCAGAGTAATTAAATAATTATTATGTATTAGTTATCTTACTCTCAAGAGTGCTGAACATAGTTAGTACTCTACCGGAAACCTTTAATTTTTTTTCATTCTGAATATTTATTTCATGCCATGGCATTTACTGCAGTAAACGCTTGAACATTTCAAAAATATTGAACGTATCTATTATTAACCAAAACGCTCGTTATAAAATAAATTTTTGTACGAGGGTTGCTGTTTATGTATTGAGAATAGAAAAAACAAACAAATGAATTTTATCAAAAATATATTTATTGCTTTTCAAAATATTCACATTTAAGCTTCATACACTTTTGCATGCGATTGAACCTCCCTTCAAACCACTTTGTCCAGTCAAAAGATGATGGCTCTAAAACATGGTTTTTGAAGGCCTCAACCGCTTCTTCGGACGATGAAAATCATTGTCCACGCAGTTTATCTTTAATTTGTGGGAAAAAGAAGAAGTCATCAGATGCCAAGTCGGGGCTGTAAGGCGGATGACCCATCAATTCGATCTTTTGTGTGTCCGAATACTCGCTTGTTTCACTTGATGTGTGTGAGCTCGCATTGTCGTGATGCAAAATGATTCGTCGTTTTGGATTAGTTTCTCTCAATTTACCGAAAACTTCTGGCAAGCAAATGGTCGTACACCACGCTGAATTAACGGTCTTTTGATTTTCGAGAGCCACAGTTGTCTCATGACCGGCTTTCGTGAAGAAACACGCCACCATTTGCTTCTTAACACTTCGAGAACGAGTAACTTTTGTTAGCTTTTTTTCACATTGAAACACCCAAACTGCCACTTGGCCTTTTCTTTCTGGCTCATATGCATAAATCCACGACTCGTCATGCTGTATACGACTTTGGAAGCACCACAGCTTTATTTTTTTAATCATTTTACAGCACCAATCGACACCAGCTTTTTTTTGAACATCTGTCAACAAATCTGGAATCTAACGCGCAGACAGCTTCGGAACACTCAAATGTTCTTGCAAAATCTTATAGATGCTGATCATACTAATGCTTAAACATGCCTCGATTTCACGGTATGTCACATGACGATCTTCTTCAATTAGTTTTCTCATAGCATCGATATTTTCCGGCACAACGACCGATTTTGGACGACCTTCTTGAACTTCGTCCGTGAGCGAACTACGGCCACGTTTGAATTCAGTGTACCAGCGATATACACTGGCTTTGGATAGTACTTCATCGCTAAAAGTTGAATTAAGTTGATTGATGCACTGTTCTTGAGTTACAACACGTCGAAAGTCATAATAAATCATAGCTCGAAAATGTTCGCGAGTTAATTCCATTTTTTGGCCGAGATGAGATTTTCAACTTACTGTAAACAACACAAATAGTAATCGCACGTCAAAACAGTACGTGTACTGTCAAAAATGTCAAACTTTAAGATGGCAATGACAGATTTTGCCTGGCAACACTGGTGATGCCAGTTTTCAATACATAAATAGCAACCCTCGTCGTATATCACACCGCTAAATTTAAGTTTCAAAAATGACAGCTAGGTCTCGTTTTGAAAATGATACTTTTAGAAAAAGGAATGTAGTTTTCAATTCCCTGATACACTGTTACATCTAGTTTAATAATTTGCACTTAAGTAAAGTGGGCTACGCAGCTTACAGTAACGCCGTTTTCTTTTAACATATTTTTTAAAATGAAAAGGAATTAAGCATTTAAATTTGAATTTTTAAATAATCACAGTAATATTTTAGTTTCTTGTTGTGACATATTTTAAATGACTATACTAAATAACCATGAACACCAAAATAGTGATAACATTACGCTTACGTCATTCTGTCCTTTGGTTCACATTGATAGAATTCTTATAAACCGAAACGACCATCTTTATTCCCATTTCCATATTTGTCACAAACATTTTTTTATATATGGTGTTAAAAACATCTGGCTAACAGAAGGTATTAGAGAGGTAATAAAATGGCGACATGTTTTACAGTGCGCGCCAATAAAAATAATTCAAATATCTTGAATAAAAATTAAGTGCACTGTTTATCTAAAAATTAATTGTACGTTCAAATCTGCTGTTTTCCATTCGTTTGAAAACCTCAACTTATTTTTTGCGCCATTTTGAAAATTGAGGGTATCTGACTTTTATAACAAAAGTATAAAAA
This sequence comes from Hermaeophaga mercurialis, assembly GCA_951812935.1. NCBI lineage: Eukaryota > Metazoa > Arthropoda > Insecta > Coleoptera > Chrysomelidae > Hermaeophaga > Hermaeophaga mercurialis. The sequence continues at coordinate 4,008,577 of OX638360.1, read as the reverse complement.
AATACTTTGAATCACATTATATTAATTTTAAATTCAATTTCGACACCGTGTTTTCTCTAATTTCAAGAGCACTTCTAAAATGTAGTACAGGTCATACAGTTTTGGTAAAATTCAATTTCATGGTTCGATCTTGATCTTATTTATCTAAGCGAAAGGAAAACATTCTGTATTCTATTAAAATTCCCCTACCATTTTCGACATTGGAACGATGTTAATGTATGCCGCTATAAAATAAAATAGCTAAAAACTACTCAGAATAGCTCGCTCCACCAAAAGGTCACATGATTCAACTGACCTTTCTAAATAATTAAATCTACAACAATAAAAAAAACACCAAAGGCGCCGTCCTTACTTTTTACGGCTGTATGGATCAGATTAAAAAATATATATACTGGTTAAAAACTGAGATCGGGTTACTTGCTGTAAATTATACACTTGAGATATTTGAGTACATGACTTTAATTAAAGTTTCAATTGGTGCTTATTTTAAGAAAAACTGTCAAAATGTATGGAATTGTAATACAGCAAGTTTTATTCTCTAAAAACTAACTGTGATACATCAATTTCAAATTATCTAACAGCCTAAGATTACGAGAAATATATATTTTTTCTCGTATAATTCTTAATAACTGTACCAAAAATTTAATTATATTCCACATTGCAACTTTTTGAACGAATTCTTAATATATCTTGTATACACTTATATGCATAAATAATAATGGTTTATCATTTGGAATGTTGTCAAGTCGAGATATTTTTAAAAGCAGGTGCTGTAATAATAGATAAAGATATCAGAAGCTCTGAAAAACATAAAGGAGTATAAAGTGGAATCCATTTATTCCTTGCTGCTATGATGATTGACAAATTGCCGGGGGAACTAAAAATTACCTGTGCATACTGTATTGCGAGTGATATTGCTCCGTTAACGTAGCTTAGAGTGAGATTAGAAAGGTATTTCGAATTAAAAATACAGGGTACACAATCACTTAGTTGCATTACTAACAAAAATAAAATATCCGGTAATCCATTTATAAAAATTAATAAAATAAAGTATTTGAGTTTTGAATCGCCCTGTATACATACACATGTTTTGTATTGAAAACGACACGTTACTATAAAACTAGATCAGTAACAAAAATGCTGTTTGTCAATAAATTCAAGCATTTTGAAATATATGTACAGCACATTCCTATAAATTTCATCAAGCCTAAAAATACCCGATTTAATGATACCCTATATTGAAATTATTAGGGAGAATAAGATAAATTGGAAATATTAAATATTAAATAGTTAAATATGTAAAATAAAAATATAATCATTAGTCATACAACAAATTTATTTTTCGTTTGAAAAATGCATCAGATAAATTCTCTTTTCTTCACATTAGTAACTGGACGAGTCTCTGACTCAGAGTTATTATTGGAAAATACGTTAAGAACATAAAAAGGTGACGTTGAATTTCGAGAAATATTTTTTTTATTTCAGTGTTTTAACAGTGATCTTCAAACGAAAATAATGGACTAATATATAATAAGTACCTTTAATTAAAATTAATTATCATTTTTATTCACTGGTCACTACTATATTATTTCTATACAATCAGCCAAAATATAAATGAGTGTTTTCGATTAAATTTATATTATACATACAATTTTCGGAAAATTAAATATTTAGTTTCAGAATTTGTGATTTACCGATCCTCAATAATAAAAATCATGAATTTATTGGAGCATACTGTATAACACTATATAGTTACCACTTACATAGAGACACAATGTTAATTCTCTTAAATATGTTGATTGTGTAATATTAGCTTTTTTTTTAAATAAAAATGCTTTAGGTGTAACACGGGTTCCTTTTACACTTATTATTAAATTATTTTTGTACATAAACCAAAATGAACATATCAAATAAATAAAAGATTAATTTTTTCCTTGGTCAATTCTAAACATAAATTAAAAAAATCACATTAATTTAATCGTCTGATATGCAATTAAAAAACAAAGTCTGATAAAACTGAAGGTTAAGGCTACCAGATCATTGACCAGTCTATTATTCATTTGGATCAATAACACTGCACATTCAAGTTGAAGGACTATTTTGTCTTTACACCCTCATGATTTTGACATTTGGTTGTGTCAATCAAAGGGCGGAGCTGAAAATATTAGTTCACACCTTTACCTTTGTAAATAGTATCATTTTTAGAAGGCATGATTCTTTGACGTTTAACAAGGAAGTCTTCACCATGTATGGAGTGATTTGGTCAAGACGGCTTTTTAAAAAGTTATAAAATGTATAGATAGGTAGGCAGGTCAGCTTCAAAAAAGTATAAACTGGTTCTAATATTCCGTTATTTAACCAACCTACATGACATTTCGTCATACTATTTCAGTATATTTTACAATCATTTATGAGAATTCAGCAAATTCTTGGCACAATCAGGAATAAAAATAAATCCGAACACCAGGCCAGTTTTAGAATTTATCATTTTGAATCGACTAAAAAATAATAAAAGAACAAATTAATGTTATATTTTACATGGACTAAGAAGAGATTGAAATAGAACATTAAATGGCAGATTAAACATTTTGCGAAGGTAACATTTACATTCTCACACTCGTCGCATTCGAGAGGCCGCCATCTTGTTATTTAAACCGGCTATTATACTAGATTTTTTATCGAGCTTTATCAATTATGACGAAATTTTACTTAAAACTGCATTAAATAACTCGTATGAAACAAATTAATCAATAATGAATCGAGAGATTAGTCCATTTGATCGTAAAATCACAAATATGGAAACCGACCAAGCCCTTACTTTCTTTTGTCTGCAAGAGCTCGCAGGATTACATTTTCTTAAACAAAATAATATATTTTGGATATTGAGCAAAATGAAAAATAGTGAAAATTTGTACTTACATCAAAAGGTTCTGACTTCGCCCAAATATTTCCATCATGACCAGCAATAGCGGCTTTCGTAACGCATTTTGAAGCTAAGAGCTGTTTGTCTACGTAATCCTGCCAGCTCATATTGATAAAAATTTAATAAAATTCACTGCACACACGGAATCTACTCACTAAAAAGTTGTAACGAATACAGCAGTTGCCGTACGACGAACTGGAGCCGAATGCTTTTGCCTGGAAGTGAAGATTTGTAGTGGCAACGGAAGCTCGAAATGACAAATGCGACTGCGCTTTTCTAAAACCAGAATAGCCAACATTTGTTGCAAAAAAATAAAAGTCTGTTCCGAATTATACCCTGAAATTAAATATTCGTTCAAAAATTTTGATGAACAAATTATAATTAAAATGATCGTGATACTTCTCATACTTTATTAACTTTATTCTAACCTTTTTGTAACATATATAGCTTGATATAATGTAAACTCTTACCCTCTATTTAACAATTTGCAAAATTTTATAGTTACCAACTATAATTTGTTCGATTATTACCCAAGTACTTAGATTGTCCAAATGCATAAGATCCATGTGTCAAAAAATATATTAACAAAACATGAAGTCACTGAATGCAGGCAACTAACATTACATTTACATATTTTGCTTATTTGTAAAATTTCGGTCTCTTTAAATAGTAAATATTTAATTATATATTTTTATTTAAATAAAATAAATTATATTTATAAAGAAAGACAAGTGTAACATGCTATTTATTTAGATAAGATACACAACATAAACTTGAAAGGTGACAAAAAATACTAAATTCTGCCCTTGCTTTCCTAATATCAAATCCATTTTTATTTTAGATTTTAATTATTACCAAGTTTCATGCAGCCCATATACTACCAACTTTGGAGATATTTTTAGTTATAAAAATTGATTGGGTAACTTCAAAAATGTAAGCCACAAAAAAAGTTTTAAATCACACAACTTATGTCTTATAAAAAATGGACATCTGCTGAGCTTGGAATAAGCCAAATGGGTCTGACGTCATTCCATGATGTGCGATCTTTATGTCGTGTTAAGGCCTTAAACATCCAAAAAGAATGAGACCAACTTCATGTTATATCCAATAATAATTTTTCTTCTCTGATTTTTATGTGAATATGATATAACGATACTGAAATATTTAAAAAAAAATTTTTATAACTTCTGTTATGGTTAAAGGGTTTCTATTTAATCAATATTTTTTTATTGTAAAACTAAAGTTACTTCATTTTATAAATTAACTTTTATTTATAATAAAGGTATTTTTTCATCTTCATAAAAATTACTTGACTTTACTAAATCGTATTATTAAATCCTGATATATCTCATACATTTAAAATGTGAATTAAAATCAAAACTTATTTTATTTAGACATTTAAGCATTTGCTGATTTAAAAAACAGTGCTCACCTTCACCATTCTAAGAGGTTGTTGAAACTGTAAATACATTTTTTACAAGGTCGTAAATTATTTTATTCTAATATATACACTCTAGAATTCTTATGGAGACAAATTATTAATCCGTAAATATTTACATATCTATACTTAACAGATTGGCTTAAAGTTGCATCTCCTGAAAGGTTTAGTAAATTTTGCGTACCAGATTTACAAAGTTACTAATGATTTTTATTTAGATTATTTTGAATATGTATCACTAAAACACTTAAAAAATGCTAGATATAATTTTCATAATAATGATAAATCGGTAAAATTTAGCAATGATGTTTACAGAATCTGACAAATCGAAATTTTACTTACTGGCTGTGAAGATAAAGTAAGGGACTCAGATAAAAGTTCGTGAATTGTTTAATGCTAATAGTTCAACCGACACACGTCTGTCTCTTAATCAACAGTTAAAATGTGGCATTTTAAAGACCTTCCAATAGATTTATCAAATAAGTTCCCGAAGCTAAAAAACTTGATGTACAGTTAAGAGCAAAAAAATCGACTCAGCAATATGTTCGAATTTTAAGAGTATCTAACAGGACATAGGCGAAATTTTTAGGCGCGGGCAGCGATATATCCCCTCTCAACCAAACTAGAGGTACGACCACGACTGCCGGTACGTTACTATCAAATTGATTGAAACGATATTCCCATCACGATATATCCCTACTACAAGATATTAGTAATGCGTTCTCTCTCTTTCTCACTTTTTAAAGGGATTCCTAAAGAACTTAGTATGAAGAGTAGTGTAATGAAAATCGAACACCCTCTATAAAATACTTTCATCACAAAAGTTGGCAAGCAACAATATATATTAATTATCGATACTGCCATCTCTGGGAGAAATGCATATTGACAACTCACAAGTACATACAGTTTATTTCTCTATAAATAAGGGTAGTGAAATGTGTGTTCGTCCAGCATTAGTAATGAAGGCAAGCATAGAGGTGTGGTTCTTTTTTTGGTGACTGAGGGTACAAAAACACGCGAAATTCATAATGACATATCTGCTCTGTATGGCGAACACTGCATGTTACTGACAAGTGTGCATGAGTAGCATAAGAGATTCCGAGAAGGATGTACATCATTGCAAGACGATTCCGGAAAAATCATGCTAACCTTCTGCGATTACAGGGGTCCTATACTTGTCGACTTTCTTGATCGTGGAACCACAATGAATGCGAAGGGCTATAAAGACACTTTGCAGAAACAGACGTGACACGAGATAAAAAGGCCTAGAATGCTATCGGACGGAATCACCCTTTGGCATGATAATGAGTGTCCGCATACTGATGAAACATACGCTTCACAGATTTTGGTGGGAAACACTTCCAATATCCTCTGTACAGTCCAGATCTTTCCCTTTATGATTTTCACAATTTTAGCGACCCCACGAATGATATTCGTGGACGTCAGTTTCACTCGAACAAAGGAGCTCAAGAATGGGTAAGATTGTGAATCCGCCAGCAACCTAAATCCTCAACAATGGAATTTACCGTCTCGTTTCTCAGTGGGATAAATGTATTAATACTTTTGGCAATTACTTTTGAAATAATATTCCATTGTAACTTTTTAGCTGGTATTCGGTTTTCATTTTACTGCCCATCATATATCAAAGCTGACCAAATGATCTAAAAGATTTAAAAGGGGGGCATCAGAACGGACATTATACAAATAAGCCCTGAAGTTCTGCTCGGTTTTCCCATTTTATCATTGCTGAAGAACATCGTTTTGAACTTTATAGTCTTATTGTATTGTACTAGTTAGGGTTTACCTTGTACAAATAAATATTCGAATAATTATACCGTTGGATAGACGATTAGAAGACCTTCCAAATAAAGTATCACACGATCTGTTTGTAATTAAAAAATCGTCGATTACTTCTACACTAATGACGTAACGTCTATTAAATGTGCATTTTGAGATGGCCCTTAAACTTTTAACTAACTTGTTTTAGTATTTTCTTCAGAAGAAGTAAGTAACTGGAAATTTTTCAACTAGTGACTATCGCGTTATATTAGATAATTTAAGATTTAGTTTGCCTTTGTGATAATTTTCGGTAGTCCTTTCTAAAATCATTATTGTGACTTTTTCTTCTAAAGGACGAGAGTGTATTTATAATTATTTTAATGAATCTTTCAATACAATAATCACTCAATAGAGGTAAATGTGCTAAATTGGCATAAAGCTGACATTTTAATTTCTAAATAAAATGTCCTAACAAAGAATGCACTTTAAGAGTGACAATTCTTAAGTCTTGCGATTATGTACGTCTTGAAATAACCGTTTTGCTACAACCAACAAGGTTTCTTTAAACTTATCAATATATAGCATTTTATCATAATAGGTGGCAATGAAAAGTGATGACATTAAATGTTAAGTTTACATAAGTAAATCGTTTTGCACATTATCACAAGCAAGTGACCAACATTTTTTTATTAGACACATCAAAAAAGAATTGAAAGGATTGGTTTAAACCACGTTATAGAGGAAAAAATAATTGTTAGAAACTCAATATTTTTAATTGAAAGCTAGCTTTGAATATTTATTTTAGCAACTTTTTAATTTTTTTGTGAATTTTGTCAACTTTTTTCAAGGTGTTTTGAGGAAATTAAAGCCGGAACTAAATAAAAATAAATTTATTCACTTTACGAGTTAAAATTTACGCAATAAATTAAAAAAAAATTTGTATAGGAAATGGATTTGTGGAAAGTCGGGTTTTAAATAAGAAGCAAAACCACTGAGTAGTAATTTAAAATGGAAATTAGATCTTTATTTCCAAATTTTTGGTGTCCACAGGTATTGACGACGCCTGGAAAAATGAGAAAATCAGATACTTTCAAGCTTTGCATTACAATAATAGTATACAGAAGAGAAATCATTAATATTTCAAATCAAATAAATTTTTAATTATAGATTATAAAAAATTAAATAAAAGGTTTAAAACAATTTAAAATATTATGATTTCTAGAATTTTAATTTCTTGCCTTTTTAATTTACTCAACAGGGTTTTGGTTCTTGGAGAGGTATATTTAAAAATATGTATCTAAAGAAATGTCAAAATAAAAATATTTAAATGAAGTCAAAGAAATTAATCAAAATTAGAAATTTCATTATAAAAATATTTACTTTGAAGAACCAACCCTTATCATTTGTTACAGGTGGAACATATAAAAGACTTCCGGTAATTTTTCAATTAAAATTTGAGAAAAATATGAACTTTTGGAACCCTTAGATAACCATAAATTGTCTTTTGCTTTTATGTATCATCAAATTTATTGTCACCATGTATAAGAACAAAAAGCAGCTACCAATATAAGAAATTAATGTACGTTTTCTAGCTTCCACAATAAAAAAAATAATCACACACAATACTCACCTTAAACGATTTAAACAAAATTTTTCGCGGTAATATCTTTTTCAATAGATTTTAACAGTTCTTTAGACACAGCACTCAATAAAAATTAAAGTTAAAGTAAAAGTCGAAAAATTTTATCACCACTTTTATTAAATCTTAATATACAAAAATTCTATGTGATAATCCAGAAATTTCCTTCTACATCTTTTACGATTATAATAACCTTTCCAGATACCAACTAAACCCTTGCAGAGACGAATAAACTGTGTGGAGAAAATCACAAAACGACGGGTACCCTCGGAGCCCCCTGAAACAGGGGGCCCTCGGGCCTCCATACAGCCACACGTCTCCCGAATTATAAACACTAACTATATTTATATTCCAAAACTAAAAAATACACTAGGGATTAACCGAAACAACAATTATTTAAAAAATTGACACTCAGAGAGTTTGTAGATATATTATTTTGTAGTATAGAGGGCAGCGTGCCTTAAACGGCGTGATCCTAAAGAAACGTAATGGCGCACAATATTCGCATATATATGTCACAGATTTAGCATAGAAAGCTAATACTCACACCAGTAGAACTTCAGGAGAAACGTCGTAGTAAACACACCAACACTGTATACTTTTTTGCTTTTATATGAGATCTGCAACATTCATTGGCATTTCGTCTATCTTTGTATTATAAAACTGCTCAATGTCCTTCAGTGTACGTTTGTCGTCCTCTGTAACAAAATTGATTGCTACTCCTTTACGACCGAATCGACCTCCTCGACCAATCCTGAAAACAAATTCATGTGTCAGACAAACGATCTTATCTCAAAATGCAATCTATAATATTTTTGCTAATATCAGTCACAAGAGAATTAACATCAGCACTCTCAGCGATCTTGGTGGAAAAATGTCATCATTAAAAAATTATATTAACCTTCATTAAAAATAAATAATTTTTTTAATAGCAATTGGAGTCTATCCATTCAGCCAGTCACTAATTTTTATTAATTTCTAATATTACACATTTTGTTAAATAAACAGCCTTTTTGGGTATAAAGGGATTTGATTATATATATATATAAAATAAACTTCCTAATAATAAGCAGGTCTAAGTATGTTACTTTTTAGGTTTCAATGTTGAACTGGCTTAGTCCCCCCCCCCCCTTACGTCAAACCAAAATTCAATGCCATCCGCATAATATAAGCTACTACAAAACTACAACTGTGACAGTTATGAGTGTCTTTATATTCCTTTATAATAATTCTTAACAATTAGTATTTATATTTGTATTATCGAGTTTTGGGTAGTTTCTGTGTGTTTTGAAGTCGCTTTATTACTTCGTTTTTTAAACTAAAATTGTGTTAGCAAAAATTTTACAATAAGTACATATTATATATATTATTTACATTAAAAATGATATGAAGTTACCAATAGAGTTAGAATATCTTATGTAATAAAATAATATTATAAGAAGATAATTAACTTATTATTTATGGACTCATTCTTTACTAGAATTTCATTATATAGACATATGAAATATATTAGTTTATTATTGGTGTTGCAGCTTTTGAAAAGAAAGTGACCAAACGTTATGAACATCCACAGAATCTCATACCTACATAATTACAATCAAATGCAAGAGCTATAAAACTATAATTAGTTATAATCTTAAAATATATTCATCAAAGAAAAAGTAACATTATACAAATAGTTTTGAAATTGAAACCAATTTTATTGGTTAATTAGTAGTAACCAAGCGAGTTAAGTACCTCACAAAATTATTGTCAATAAAATATAATCTAATGATAAACAGCAGAAATTGAAAGTATAATCGACCTTCACCTTTAATCTTTAGAAATTTATTTGTAATGTACTTGTAATATTAATGATATAAAATAAAATCCATAAGGAAATATGATTATATTTATTTAGTGTAATCATTCATTACTAATAATTATCAATAGAAGAAAATATCTAAATATAAAAAAATAGTTCTTACTGGCAAACAGTGTTGGAACTGTTTCTTTTATTGTAAAAAAATCCTATTTTTCATATGTCCTGCTATTCAACTGAGATTGAAAAAAACATCAGAAGAAGTGATTTTAAAAAACATAGATAAAAAGTAGGGTAATTAATTATATATAGTTTTGTGAGTTTAGTACTGAAATATTTCAAAATTTCATTAGAATTTTTTTAGTCAAGTAAAAAATACAATTCGGTTTATACTTTACCAATTTAGTTGTCATATTGGCAATTTTTGTAAATTTCAAGTTCAAGCATTCTTGAATAGATATCAGGAGGCAATCGTATAAAAACGTTGAAAAACTTTTCAAAAAATAATATATATATACAGGGTGTTACTATATTCGACCGACAACGCATTACCCCAGAGAGCTCTCGTTAATTGATGAATTTTGATATGGGAACATAAACCCTTAAAGGGCTTAGTTTCCGAGATACAGGGTGTTAAAAGTTTGAAATCAAAATTAAAAATTTGTCATAAATCAGAAACGCCTCCAAATATTTTTTTTAAATTTGGTTACCAATATGCTCTTTAAGAAAGTAATATTTTGACATAAACTGACTTTTGAAAAATTTAACCAGTGGCGCGCTATCAGGGCTTGTGGCAACTTTTATCCCCCCTATCTTTTACGCCACTGGAACAAATATTTTTTAAATTTTTTTAAATTTTCTGTTCATTTTTAGCTAAAAAAGTAATAACCTTTTATGGAGCTAAAACGAACGGTATTGTAGATATTTGCTTCTAAACAAAAGTCTGCAAGTACTTAGATAATTTACAAATTATGATTTGTTGTGTAATTTGCCCGTCGCCGTTTTGCTAAACAAGTAAGTATTTGCTTTTAATCCATACTATTAATTCGATTTCGAATAACTAAGCGTTAGAAAAAATGGTAGAATGGCAGCTCGTTTATACCAACAAAGATTCCGCAATCGTCGAATTCCACATCATTCTACATTTGGAAGTATTGAAAGAAGACTGAGAGAAACTGGAAACTTGTTAATTAATAGAAATAATGCTGGAAAGCCACGAACAACAAGGACTGTGCGTCTGGAAGAGGCAATATTAAATAATATTTCTGAAAGGCCATCTTTAAGTACTCGAACTCTAGGCCATGCATTAAGAGTGGACAATAATACTGTATGAAAAGTTTTAAAAGAACAAATATTGCGTCCTTACAAATTCACCAGGGTTCAAGCATTAGAACCTAGAGATTTTCCGGTACGTATGGAATTTTCAAACTGGTATGTACAAAAGTGTCGTGAAAATCGAAATTTCCCAAATTATTTATTGTATACAGACGAGGCCAAATTTACCAGGGAAGGCATTTTTAATTCCAGAAACAGTCACGTTTGGGATGAAGAAAATCCACACTCTGTTCGTGAACGTGGATTTCAGCATAAATTTTCGGTGAATGTGTGGGTGGGTATGGTTGGGGATTGTTTAATCGGGCCTTACCTTTTTCCAAATAAATGGAGATATTTATACGCGGTTTCTGGAAGAAGTGTTAGATGAATTGTTGGAAAATGTACCGTTAAATATTAGACAACACATGTGGTTTCAGCACGATGGGGCATCTGTTCATTTTGCTGCAAGTGCTAGAAATTTCCTAAACAGACGATTTAGAGAAAATGGATTGGTCAGGGTGGACCCCAATGTTGGCCTCCAAGGTCACCCGACTTAAACCCTATCGATTTTTTTTATCTGTGGCTACAGGAAGTCCTTAGTGTACGAAACCATCGTTGAAACTGAAGAAGATCTAATAGCGAGAATTCAAGCTGCGACAGAACTCATTCAGTCCAATCCGGAGTTATTCTCAAAAACACGTTTTTCAATGAGAATTTGTTATTGTTTTTATCTGATACATTTGTTTGAATTTAATTTTGATAGCTTTTGCGTTATTGTGATTTTTACTTTTATTAAGTTCTCAGAAAATCTCAGAAATAGGCAGTATTCTTTTTTCAACTAACGCCTAACGCTTAGTTATTATTCGAAATCGAATTAATAGTATGGATTAAAAGCAAATACTTACTTGTTTAGCAAAACGCCGACGGGCAAATTACACAACAAATATCTACAATATTTATTATAATTCAATGGGGTATCCCGTCTATTAATAAATAAATAAATAAATCTGCAGAGTAAAACAGTTGTTAAATATGTTATTATTGCACTAAAACCACTACAGTGGTCATAAAATATAAAAAATAACATATATATAATTATAATGAACAAAAAACATTAAATTGCATTAAGAAGTTTTTTGTTTTTATTTAATATTAATAATTTCTTCATATTCCTTCTATATTAAGTTCTTCAAGAAATTATTTAAACATGCAACTTTAAAAGTGATTAGAAAATTAAATTATAAGGAGTAATACTAACCTGTGTATGTAATTTTCTCTATTTGAAGGCAAATCATAATTAATAACTAGGGACACTTGTTGAACATCGATACCTCTTGCCAACAAGTCAGTGGTGATGAGCACTCTCGAAGAACCCGTCCTAAATTGTCTCATAATAACGTCGCGCTCTCTTTGTTCCATATCACCATGCATGGCGGACACAGTAAAATCTCGTTTGTGCATATTTTCAGTCAACCAATCGACCTTAACGGTAAAATATAATGAGTTAATTTCATAAATCATATTCAACTTTTTGTATTTGTAATCACAAATCACATAGGGTTGAGAAGTAATATTTAAAAAACAGGAAAATTACAAAACAATTAGAATACATCAAAATAACACTTATTTGGAATAGAATCTTGCCAATCTCTGAAAAATTGTATTAGTCATCATTAGGGTTCTAAAGCAATATCTCCAAGTCATAAGTTGTAACAGGACTTTGGTTATATTGTATATTTTTAACATGAAAGATGCCGGAAATTTGAGTCTCAAATATGACTGAATAAAGCAATTTTGTCCCAAAAACAAGGCCCTAAAGACAATTCTTAATCTCCATTATTTTAAAATAAGAAAGCTTTGGCTTCTTTGTCAGAGCCACAACAATCCAAAAATTATTAGAGTGTAATATTATTTTTATTTCCGTTTGCATTATTTTACTTACTTTGCGACGGGTGTTACAGAAGATTACGGCCTGCGTAATAGAGAGAGTGTCATAAAGATCACACAACGTTTCCAGTTTCCAGTCCTCACGTTCCACATAGACGAAGAACTGTTTAATACCTTCCAGAGTGAGTTCCTCCTTTTTGACAAGTATCCGCACGGGGCTGCGCATGAAGGATTTCGTAACGTCTAGCACATCATTGGGCATCGTAGCAGAAAGTAGGATGACCTAAAAGAATTCAAGTATTAAAAAATTAACAAAAATTAATAATAAAATAATGTATCCATGTAGAATTTCATATATTTACATTCTAGCGTCTTGAATATTATACATATTTTATGAAAGTAAATTACATGAGTTCTTTAAATTAAATCGATTATTTATTCTTGGTTTCTAAGAAAAATTCTTAATTTGGAAGAAATATGGTTAGATAGTTTGAAAATTTAAATCTCTTTTTTTTTAATCAAAAATTGATAGAATTTTCTAGAATAATAAATTTTTCAAATTTCAGAAAGTTTTTTTTAACATTCTTTACAATTTTATATTTTAACCTCGACATTATATAAATTCTATAACTCTAATACTTAGTTTACATTTATTCACCTTGTTTGTTTCAATTGTTTTAATAATAATGAAAGTTTAACTTAAATCTAGATATAGTTTGACAAGCAGACAATTTAAATATATGCTAGAGCTGATAGTTTATTCAAAAATGAAGCTATTTTTTTTTGTAGAACCATTTTTCAAATACCTAATGTGATACTACAACCAAGAAGCCCGTAAGACACCTTAATAACTAGTATGCAGTCAGAGCGAGATTAAAAATAAATTGTCATATGCCATTTATGTAACATATACAGTTGTTATTCACAGTTACCTGTGAATATAAAAACCAATTGTTTTTATTTCACCTTTTTAAAGATTAAATTTTAGAAAAATTTATGTCTATAAATTCTCTTTGAAAAAGATAAATAATTTTTGAATGACTAACAAAAAAATGTTTGTTTAAAGTGGTAGCACATATTCTACAAAATAAATGTATAGAACGTTCTTCACCTAAAAGGAAATCGTCTAAAAAATATTTGATTGTAATGGCCATCTTTAAAAAGCTTTAGCTCCCCTATAAGTTTTTTTTTAATATGGTGATTTATAAATTAAGCTCTACAATTTACTATTTTCTATATTCATAATTAAAATTATTTCCCTGTAAATAGACAGACAATGAGTGGATGTCTATTAAAAGTGTAAAGAATAACAGTATAATATATTAATGATATGTAAAGCGTTATTTATTTCAATATTTTAAAATGACAAAATTTATTGAAAATATTTCTTCTATGCGAATATCTATATGGAGAAATTTGGTCCACTACTAATAAAACCTCTTACAATTTATTTGCTTTAATGGAATTAAATTTCTAATACTTACTTCATAGCAAAAATAAGAATAGTTACAATAATGCATACTATTCTATATATCTAATTAAATATTTTTTTTAACCTAGATCAATAATTATTTTACTCTTTTGAGAAAATGTTGCATCTAATTTAAAACAATAAATTTTATTCAAGAATTCTAAAATCCTCAAATTATTCAAGTAATGAATAAATGGTTTTTGTCACATCTTCATGGTAGTTAAGGTGTTGCCAAACATTATTTAAATACATTTTGAGAGTCAACAAATTTGTCGATGAAGAGGTAGGAAGAGAAAGGCAGATTTGACAGAATCTGTGGTACCTGCCTCATAAATATTCATTTAGCAAACTTTTTAATTTCTTTCATTTAAGAAATAACAGTACTATTGCTATTAAAAAGAAGTCATCCTATTAACTAATATTCTGCCTGAGAATGTTATTTTAAAATATATTTTTCAAAATTAATTGAAATATTAATTCAAAGATAAAACTCTTTTTACTCTTTTATACTTAAATTATTCCTACCTGCACATCAGAGTTTAACATTTTGAATACATCATGAATTTGATCCTTGAACCCTCTGGACAACATCTCATCTGCTTCATCCAGGACAAACATTTTGATGTGGGTTGTTCTTAAGGCTCGGCGAGTAATCATATCATAGACCCTGCCTGGTGTACCCACAACCACATGCACTCCAGTCTCCAGTTTTCTCATATCTTCTCTAACATTAGTACCTCCAATACAGGCATGGCATTGGGCTGACATGAAATCTCCTAAAGCGATCACTACTTTCTGTATTTGTTGAGCCAATTCGCGGGTTGGGGCCAAAATCAGTGCCTGGCACTCTCTTATTGTTGTGTCTATCTGTTGTAAAATTGAAATTGAAAAGGTCGCTGTCTTTCCTGTACCAGACTGGGCTTGAGCAATTACATCATGCCCTTTGACACAAGGTATAATTGCTCTCTGTTGGATGGCAGATGGTTTTTCAAAACCATATGCATAAATGCCTCTAAGAAGCTCTTCTTTCAAGTTCATGTCATCGAAATTATCAACAACCTCTTCCCAGTTGGACTCGATGATGCCATCAGGGTCCATACCTGGAGGGCCATCATATCCTTGTGACTCCTTTTCATCACTTGCTGGGCCATTTTTGTCCCACTCTTCATTACTGCAAACACATTAAATGTATTATTTTATATTCTCTATAAATGATACCTTCTATATAAGAGAAAATAAACCTTTACATTCCTAAGACCCTCAAAAAGTCACTACTTACGGAGTAAGTTTGATAGCACAAGATACAAATTAAATTATTTAGAATCGATTGGTAAACTTAACATTTTCAAATTTATACAAACTTTAAAGAAATAATTATTATTTCAGCTTTAGACAAAATATATTCTCAATACCTTATAGACATCCGTTCAAATAACCTTAATTGTGGCCGAAGGCTGTTATCATAATTTAGTAAGATTTGAAAATTAATAAGGTATCAAGTTAGTTTAAAATTGTATAGTATTAGAACATTTTTAGTTTTATCTTTTAAAAGAAGTGCACCTGTCATGATTATTTTTTTATCTGATGATACTTATATCTATATATCTATTACTCAACTTGTAT
Source organism: Hermaeophaga mercurialis (assembly GCA_951812935.1). Classification (NCBI taxonomy): domain Eukaryota; kingdom Metazoa; phylum Arthropoda; class Insecta; order Coleoptera; family Chrysomelidae; genus Hermaeophaga; species Hermaeophaga mercurialis. The sequence continues at coordinate 3,992,702 of OX638360.1, read as the reverse complement.
GGCAAAAAAATACAATATATTTGGTTTTTTGATAGACTACTATCTATGCTAGAGTACCTCTGTTCATTTTTTCCTTTGGGGAATTAACCTTCAAATATTCATGACTCATAACTGAAGACATATGTTATTTTTAGGAATATAACTCCAGATAAAATGAATGGAAAACTTATTTAGAAAGATTTAAATATATAATTATTTCTACCAATTACTAAAGCCGCAAAATATTAACAGTTATATAATGAAGCGTGTAAAATTCACGTGGATTTTAAGATCACTGTATGGGCTAAAAAGCTATTCCAACAATTATTTTCCTCGAAATAATTATGACTTCTATTTTTAAGTTAATGCCAGATATATAATTGGATTGGAAACGTGGATAAAGTTTAAAAATAATTTGGAGAAAATATAAATTCTAAAATTCCTATGCGCCATGTTGGCAAAGGAACTGGAATATTCACGCCGAATTTTTTTGACAAATATAGCAAAAGTACACAACATAAAAGTAAATTATCAATGTATTTAGTATGTTAGAAAGTAATCAAAGGTTTTTACTTACGATATATCAATAAACAGTGCTTATTTTCATATGAAAAAACAAAACTTACCGTCTATCTTGCACAGACATGTCTACACTCCGCGTTTTGCTAAACGGAAAAGACTGCTAAACTGAAGTTTGGAGTGGGAAGTAACCTTTCTACGCCCAGGTAATGAATACACTTATTAAAGCTTAATTATTTTATAATAGCTCTTGCTGGATTGCCTGGAAATAAGTAGAATGTTTGAACCTGAAATTGTATACTGAGTTTTAAATCGCTTGAAAAAAATTTTAATATTAGATGGAGTTATTTTTTGGGGCGCCAGAACATGGCCGCTCTTCTGCCGTACTTCCGATCTTCTGGCTGTCAAGACAGCCGCCAAAATTTAAAGTTCATATTCGCATTGAAATATGCCACTTGTTAATTTTGACAAAAACAATTTAATTTTTTCATTATATTGACTGAATATGATTTGTTATTACTTGATTTCGAAAATTTCTGCTAATTTTTAAAATCAAAATGACGTTTAAACTGATTTTACTTACCTTATGTTGACAGATAGTTTTTTATAGGCCCGAAAATAAGAGTGATCTTTGGGAAATTCAAAACCAATTAGAATCGCTTTTATACAATATATATTTTTTAAATTGCTTCTCTAAAAAAAGGGTTATTAAAAACATTTAACACACTTCATCACATTTGTTTTTAAATTATGGCGATAAATTCGGATAAATACGTACTATTTTATTTTGTATAGCGGATACATACGGGTATATACGTGTTATACCCTTTTTCAATTTCATTACCTATTTTTAATTTAAATATTTTTGAATGATTTATTAATAATTATAAATCTTATAGTGTGTAGTTATTCTTTACTGGTTGCATATTAATATTATACATTTGTGCCAATATTGAAAACAACAATTTATAGTGACAAAATGTTATAAGTAATTTTTGGTTTTTAAATATATTTAACCAGTGAAAAAAAAATGTTAATAATTTTTTTAATTCTTTTAAAAAAGAAGATGTAGCCGTAAGACATATTCTGAATAGGATATGAAAGAAGAACATGTTTTTTGGCAAGAATTTAAGGTTAAGTTTAAAACTTTTTGGTTGTATATAAATAACTTGCTACTTATTAATTTGTAGAATTTTACAAATCGCAAAATATTATTTTTAAATCTGAACACTCCTTATATATTAGTCTAACATTTTGAGCTGAAAATGGACAATCTTGAAGAACTTTATTGTAATTCAATAAAAGTTCATTTGAAAAATCCAGATATACAAGTAGTATTTGATTATGCAGAGGGCTTAGTATGTGCTATAAGTGATGATACTTTAATTATTTATGACGAAACTATTATATCAGAAACTGGAACAGTACATAAAATAGATACAACGGGACCCTTGAAACACGTAAAATTTCTTACAATATATAACATTGTATTTTTAGCCACAGATCGCCAGTTAATTTTATTCGATATTGAAAAACATGAAGTATTAACTAGACGAAATAATGATCAATCAATTATAGCACTCTCTTGGAATCATTTAGAAACATTATTTGTAGTAATAGATTCTAATAATTACATTACTTCTTATACATGTACTAAAAATTTTATTGAACAGAAAGATAAGGTTCAACTAAGTGCAGAAGTTCCTGTACCTGTTCTTGTAGGATGGGGATCCCAAAAAACGCAGTTTCAAGGTCCTAAACAAAACAGACCTGATACTGTTTCTCAAGCTCAAGGTAAAGTAAGACATATTTTAAAGAAATATAATCTCTCATCTTATTTTCAGTTTTGGATCGTGTTCCCAATGGTCCTCCAAAAATATCATGGAGGGGAAATAGCGAATTATTTGTTGTTAACTACTTTCAAGATGGTCAAAGATTTTTAAAAGTTTTTAATACTGAGTTAAGCCCAATGAATATTTCAGAACCTTACAAAAATTTAAAAGAGACAGTGGCATTCATGGGGCAAGGGCAGAGTATAGCTTGTTGTGCTACCAAAAATGGTGTAAACCAATTAGTTATATTTGAGAAAAATTGCAAAGTCAAGGCAGAGTTTGGGTTATCAGAGATAGCGGTAAGAAATTCTGTGATAAGCTAGCTCCGAGATCCATCGCTAGTAAATCTGACTCTTGCAGATGTGGAAACTATAATTATATCTTAGAGTTGCAACATTTTTGAAATATTGATTGTTTACTCTACCATTAAGAAGAATTTCTTTAAATTTAACTGTACCTCAATGTTGAAACTCATATTTGGTGATGAGGGTGAAACAAAATTAAAACTTAAAATTTCAAAATTATTGAAACTGTGTGTACTTTACTCTTATTTGTGATTTAACTGGGCAATGTCGGAATAGTTAAAATAATAAAGCTAGATCTCAAACTGTTGATAAACAGTGTAAACTAGCACAAACTCATACTCGGTTTTGATATATAGGGTATTAAAGGTAATAAACATTTTTTTAATAGATAGCTATTTATAGAATCATTTTAAAATTAAAAAATATTTCTGAATACCAAAAAACGTTTTAGGTTAATATATATAAATATACAATTATATTTTTTAACGCATTATAGCTTATTTAATCATCTGTTTTAAATTTTTGTACAGAGCCAGTTATGTAGAAAACGCCTGTTAAGTTTTATCACGTTACTACAACTAGCTCTGTCATACTGTCTTAATTTTTAAATTTTTTATCAGGTTTGTGGATTTTCCTTGATTTATTATTTTCTTGTTTTCTCTGATATTCAACCAATGATTGAAATATGAAAGCATAAGTAAGTTTTTTTTATATCTATATTTAATATAATATATCGGCATTGAATTTGGAAATTGTTTGGAAAAGTCTACATAGCCATACCTGTTAGAGACTACATTGGAGGTCGAGCGGAGTTACAATGTTTATCGTAAAAGTTCCCTTTCTACCTTATGTAGGTAATAGAAATGATTGATCAGTGTTTACATCTATGATTTATAAAGTCAGTCATATATATGTATGTATAAAACACAGTGTCTGCATCAGTTAACTGGTTATTTGTCCAATTTACTAGTGTCAAGTTACTAGATTTACAAATGAAATGTATAATCGCAAATCCAATGAAAGTAGAGACATTGCATACATAGACTGTAGATAGAAATAATAACAATGCCGTCATATAAAAATCAGATTGTTTGGTGAAAATGATGAACCACCTATTAGTGATGATTACTATTGGGCGCTAGGACATATTATCCTTCTATTACCACAATTTTGAACTCCATCTTGCGCGCCGAAAATAGAATAAACCATCCAAATTGGCGAATGAAAAATAATTTTTTTTTAATTTCCAGCAAGGTTTTCCTTTTTGAGTCTAGAAGTCTTATACTACCGGAGATTTGTTTATATATATATAAGCATTCTTTGTTTCATTTTACAAACGTCTAATGACCACCTACACTTTTAATATATTAATTATTTGATGGAACTTTTAACGGATTATATGACTTTAGTGAAGCAGTCTCTACACGTGACACTATATTTTAATTATCTTTCTTTGTATTCGTTTTAAAATCTAAGCGTTACTTGTAGTACCTTAACTTTACGACACAGCAAAGAGGTTTAAAATTTAATGTAACCAAAATGTTTACATTCGTTCCACATATTATTTCAGAACAGTTATTTTATATCAGATAATTACTAAAATAAACATAATTACTTATCAATACGGAAGTACAAATTGATTTCTGTTTGTAACTCAACATGCTTAATTTTTTAATATATCAAAACAATTAAATTTTAAGCAATGTGAAAATGTGGTAAAAAATGTATATATGAAGGTATTTTTGTGAGTAATTTTACTTTTAATGCATTATTTGACAGATTATTATTACTTAACCACTAAATGCGACATCTTTTTTTACAAAAATCTAAAAACTAATCACAGTAGTGAGATAAAACTTAACAGGTGTTTTCTATTTATTCAACAGAAAAATAAAATAAGTTTACCTGAGATTGTATATACTATTAAAAGAAATTTTCCCATAAAAAATATATCACATACTTGTGACACTCATATTAGAAAACAAAAGCCAATATTTTTTTAAAGCATATTTAAAACTTAATCTATTATTGATATTATACACACCATTTTCACGTATTAAAAAAAATTTGATTTATATTGTTTATTCACCCGGTATAACATTTTTAATGGGATAATTAAAAATTGGCTTTTTGACCTTAAGAAAAGATACTAAAAAAATGTCACAAATATATTTTTAATGTATCCCTGTATATGTCTTATGACATCCAGATATATTATTTTAATTTGAAAAACAGATTTCAAAATGATTCTATACAGACATATGATTTTAAAAGATAGCGTTTTTTTACCTTAAACACTGTATATATCGATAAGTAGTCATAGGATAAGTCTGTGAGTCGGCCACGTTGAGAACTACAAATATATATTAAAAATGAAACAATTTGACCTAAATCCTTTTTCCTTAAGAAAGGGGCTTGGTCCTTTCAGCATTTATATATAGGACAACCCTGTCACACATACACCATAGTGTCAAGCAATTCAATACTGTTGGAATTAGGAGCTAGCTTTTCAAGTGATTAAAAACGTCAAAATATTAAATAAACAAATTTTAGGGTGAAATAAGAAAACTTCTGTACCATCCCCTTATGAACATTTTGGCAATTGGTTTTACCGATAGTGAACGAAATAGCTTTATAAACATTTATCTTTATTCAAATGGAGAGTGGTTTTTGAAACAACAGTTGTATTATCCTTCAGAGCGTGTACTTCACGATTTTAATTGGCTTAATCTACAAGAAAATTTATTTACTACATGTAAATTGGTTGTGTTCACTTCTGAAGACGTCGAATATCACTATTTTCGATTTACAATTACCAGGTGCCCTTTAACTGGTACTGTGGCAGTGGTAAATGGTAGATACTTGGAATTTTATTTGTTCCATAAAAAAATTACGCCTCCGCCTATGTACTATACCTCGTTTAAGCACGACAGAAGTATTAATAGAGTTTTATTTCATCCCACAAGAAGAATATGTGTCTGCATTGATTCTTTTTATTATATGAAATTTCTTAAAATCACTGATGAAGGGGAGATACAAGATTTGGGAAGGATAACAGGTTACTCTTTTGATAGAATTGTGAAGTTTCATTCTATAATTGCGACTAATAATTCCATAGAACTGATTGTGGTAAATCAAAGTGGTATAGAATCAATACATGATAAAATAAATGATTTTTTGATATGTGTTCAGACAAATACTAATATAGACTCGACAAGCATTATGCTGCCTTATAATGATACAACACTTCTGTTACAACCCAAATGTATACACAGCACTAGTAAATATATTCATCTTACAAGACATGAAGTGGTTCAAAACGGCATTTCCGTAGAGTACGAATTTGCTTTATCTGCTTACAGAGAATTCTTTGTTAATGACGTATCAGTTTGTGGGGGCGTAACGTCTTTCTATGTTTTTCAAGGGTACTTAATTTTTACACACACCTCCTCACAGTTGTATTGTATCCGCTTAAAAGATCACGCTTTATACACAAATACAATCCTTCTGTGCAACATTTTCAGCAGAGAAATAGAACAGGGCGCTACCATAGTAACTTGTACTAATTTATTATTTCCTCAGATAATTCTTCAATTGCCTAGAGGAAATATTGAAACAGTAGGATGTAAATTAATAACCATAGATGTTGTTGAAAGTATGTTAGAAGAAAATAGGTGGGAAGAAGTAATTTACATTTTAAGGACAGAAAAAGTTAACTGGAATGTACTTATTGATTTAAATCCAGATCGTTTTCGGTCACATATAGAAGATTTTGTCAAAGCCGCTAAAAATAACACAATTCTGAGCAGCATTGTGACTGAATTCAATACAAAAGAAAACTGTTTCAATACGTTTTATAAGAATTACACTCCCCGAAAATTAAGCATACCACATTACGAAAAAAGGCCTATTATAGAAGATCTTTTAAAATACCTCGTGACCACAGATTGTATAAATAACTTATCTAGTATAGTAGCTGTGCAACAGAAACATATTTCTTTAAAAGCCGCCCTGAAATCGATCAAAGATATTTACGACGCGGATAGATTGCAAAATGAAAAAATCTGTAGCAAAACTATCAAACAACTATTAATACAAGAACATTTCAAAGATATCGAAAACGCTGCTTACAATTTATACGATTTGGATTTTTTAACTCTCATTTATCACAACAGTTCGGAGGATCCAAAGGTTTATGAACCCGAAATACGAAATTTCAGAGCAATGGGACCAATGGAAAGGCGATTCAAAATGAGCATCCGAGGTCGAAACTTAAAATCGTCCGTGAAATATCTTCTAAGATCGGATACTGTTGAAGATTCATATATAACAAATTTTATTATTAAGAATAGGTTAGAGGATATTGCGTATTTCAGTGTGGAGGATTACCATAAACACTTTGAATTGATTACTACTTTGTACGCTAATAGGTTGTCTATTTTGAAGAAGTATAGTGAAGCTGGAATGATTTTGAAAAGGGCCGGGATGTACAAGCTGGCTTTACAGGAGTATAAAAAAGGTTAGTTTTTTTAATTATCTACTGATAATAATAGCAAAACTGGCCTAACCAACTAGTAAACCTATTGGAGATAAATGAAGTTTGATTTTCACAGTATTTTATACATATATGTTTGTCAATAGTATGATTTGGTATTTAAAAAAAATGTTTTTCTTAAAAATAAATGTTAATGTTGTAAAATAGTCAAATGGACTGTTAAAATCTTATACCAAACTATTTAGCTAGAAATCGAATAGCATTACACGATTTAGGGAAGTCACAAGATCAACAGAAACATATTAATAACTTTGCGATAAAACGAAGGACTCTAAACATGCTAGGAGACGACCATCTTTATTTTTACAAAGATGGTCACCTAGCATGTTCTTCATTTTATTTTAAGTTTTTTATATTTTTTAATATGTTTGTGTTTGTTCTTGTGACTTTTCTAAATCATGTAATGTTATTCAATTTCACCTTTTTCGCATGTTATTTGTGATTTATAGCCAAATAGTTTGGTATAAAATTTATGCTAGTCCATTCGACTATTTTACAACATCGAATTTTGTGATTGAGCCTGAAGATGTGGTTCATTTTGCAACGAAACCGGTAGTTTTTCTATGGTAAATAAAATTTATAGACCGTGAGATTAAAGGATCTATTTTTTCTCCGTTATTCCTTCTGTTAATATATGTTCACACATGGCGACTCTCACTCATTTAAATATTTTTTAAATTTCAACATGTATTTTCTAAAATAAAAAAAAAATCAAGAAAGATAAAGAAAGTAATAAGTAGTTCAAAATAAATTAACATATAAATTAGATTTTTGGGGGTTTTTTAAAAAGCCGTGATGCATAAGTGTGGCAAATGCCTTCGAGTTTAAGAAAATCTTTTTTCTTGTTTGTACTTATACTTTATACTTTTTATTGTGAAGATTCCCACTGTCATGAATAAATTTTAGAATATTTGTCATTGACTGTATTAGAGCAGTGAAGACTGCAATTAGACACCCCGGTGTGCAGTTTACCAAAGAAAGTCACGAGTTAGTCTATATTATTGCAAGTAGTACTATTATAGTATTTAGCATTACAAAATATCCGGATATTGTGAGATTTTGTAGGAATTCCATAAAATCTACACAGGCAACGCCACTATATTCATTTACTTATCGAAATAACCTAGTATCGTCAAATATCTCATAGCCAAAAATAACGTATTTTTTCATTGTGTAGTTTTAATAGTTTAAATTTTAACATATTAGTTCAATAATTCTGTTTAAATTCATTTATGAGTCTGAAGTGTAAAACAATCAGGTCAGGTAAAAGATGACTTTGAGAAATTGTATTATTCGAAAGGAATAGAAAAATTAGAGAATCGTTGGAAGAAATAAATTGAGTTTTGTCGGAAAAAATTGTCTTCTTTCATAGGCCGATTTCTTTTCAGCTCAGCTTCGTATTAACTTTCGGTTTTTTAAAGTATTTTAATCATTCAGGGCTCATTTAACATAGAAACCCAAAAAACCCTCCGCTTTAGTCTCTCCTTGCATGGGCTACCCATATATTTTTTGTTTGATTTGGATATATTTTTATTTAGGTCTTGATTGGAGGGAGGTAACAAGTATATGTTCTTTAATGGAAATAAATGATGAAGAAAAGAAAATAATATACAAGGAATTAGCGACAGCTATGGTCAAAGAAAATCAACTAGATGACGCTGTGATAATTTTAGAAACCTACAGCCAAGACCATCGTGCTGCTATAGACGTTCTTGTAGAGAACAATTCTTTTAGAAAAGCCATATGTTTAGCAGAAACATATAGGGAATTTGATCTAATAGGTAATAAGGTGTCAAGCGTCTTAATGCATTTTGACTACATCTTCTCTTTTTTACAGATGGACAAATATTACCTAAATTATCAAATTATATTAGTGTTTTAACAGAAAGAATTAATAACTTTAGAATACAGTTTGAAGTATATGCAAATCGTTTAAATGTGGTTAGAGAAGAAAGGGCATCAAAGCTGCTTGCCGTATCTTTAGGTCAATACGATGATGACGATGATTTGTACGCTCAAACAGAAACGGCGTCTACTCGATCATCAAGATCATCGAGACAAACATCCAAATCTAGGCTGTAAGTAATACATTAATTTTGTATTAATATATAATAAGGAATTAAGAATATTTCAATCATATGCAAATGTCTTACTTTATTTCGGATTACGGTTTTCTTGCTATCCTTTTAAAGTACATCTTTATTTTAGTCGATATGAGAGCGACCTCATTACTGTTAAAACTATTCTCAATCAATTTAAACTTGTTCTACCAAGAAAATACGTAACTCATACTGGTTAGATATTTATTGATAAAAGAAGTCTTGAAGGGTAGTTACTTATTGAATTATTGTAAGGGTACTACATTCAGATAGCAACGCAATATAAGTAGTAGTATTTTCATGAAGTATGACGCAAATATATGAAATAATAAGTTCATTATATAAAAAATAGACGATTTTTGAAAATAAAACTAAAACACTTTAATTTTAATTTTTGAATTTTGAATTTGGTGTAATAAAATTACAACAAATGCTCATTTATATAACTAAATTATGCAAAGGACCGCCTCTGAGAATAAAACATCATAGTAACTTCTAGTGGTTTTAGTGGTTCAGAAAAAAAATGCATTTACTGATAAAAGTGCTACATTCGTAATATGAAATGAATTGATGTAGTGTCAGTGAAATGTTTGATATTATTTTGATAACAATAATTAAATCAAGATGATTGTGTAATAAGGCTTATTAGAAACCGAACAAATTAAATTTTAATTATGATTGTGTGTGGAGACAGTGTAAGGTCTCGTAATTTTTATAATGCTAAATGCGAAAGCTGAAATCCGTTGCTCAATCAACCATTAGTAAAATTAAAAATAGGTTTTGAAGGACGAACCATGTTAAAGATCTGCTCAAAAGTGATAGAAAATCAATTATCCAAGCAAAAAACTGTCGTTCCAAAAACAACCCGATTCCAGCTTGAAGCAAGTTGTTCAGGATAATAATTTTCATGAATCGAATGTTGTTAGCGTGCTAATAAAAAAAGTGGCATCTCTGCAAATTATATTTGGTCCAAGACCTGTTAGAAGATGACATTAAAAAATAATGGGAGTGAAACAAATGTAACCGAAATAAATTTGAAGATGCTGTAGATTTTGTGTTTGTTTTTATCCATCATTTTTAAATCTTCTACTGACATCTGAGAAAAATATATGATTTCTTCGACTTGGAAGATGACTGTTAGAAAAGCAAATTTTGCAAAACCATTATAGAACAATGTAACTGATTAATAAATCTTTATTAAATGTACGAAATTACAACAACTTAAACGACATATATCTAACGACAAGACAATTAACATATCATTTTTTTACATAACATTCAAACACCTTCCCCTTAAAGATTAAGCCGCTGTGGAAGTTTTATATGGCGTCTAGTCATTTTGGTTCTTAACCTTAGGTTATCATTTATATGGTCACTATGCAAATTCTTACTATTACCAATGACATTATAATTTCTTATAAAGTTTATTGTTGTTTCAGGTTTGAGTTCTTTAGTGTTCATATCTTTAGTAAAGCATAATTTGATCTTTCAGTGCTATAATCAATCCGCCGCAATCTTTTGTATTACGTCTAATTATACAGTTATTTTTTTGTTTTACCCAATTAGACCTAGGCTCTTTAGCTCTTTTTAAAATTGTTGCTTTATGCCAAACATGATCATTATCACTTTAAATTAATATATTTCATTACATTTTTTATATTCGATAGCTGATTTTTTACAACGTTTATCATATTGTTCTTTATTTTTTTGTTTTTGATCCCAAAGTAATTTGTATACGTGGGCTTGAATTTTAGCTTCTAGTGTATCATTAACAACTGATAATTGTGTTCTTAATTACCTACTATTTAAAATAAGATAGTGTCGCTTTTAGACTTATTATAGGGGTGTTGTTGTATATTCTAATAACAGTTCTCTAAAATCGGAGTGTTCTTCAAGACATTTTTTTAGAATGATGACAGCCTGTTCCTCAAGTCTATTTACTCTGATGGTAGTGTGAAGTGCAGGTTGAAACAGTAATATCTTTAATTTTATAATATTCTCTGCATTTCCTTAAAATGAAGAGTAAATTATCAGCTATAAGATACTGAGGGTATACAAAGCGGGTGAAAATATTTTTCATTACATCTATTATTTCCTGAGAAGTTTTGCTTGTTAGTGGGCATATTTCTATCCAAGGAGAAAAATAATCAAGACTAATTAAGATTTAATACCAAATTGTAGAATATCAGCGCCTATCTTATTAAATGTTAATTTGGGGATAGAATGTGGTAATATAGACTCCTTAGAGTTGTTAAGCGTAAGTTTTTCACAAGTTCTGCAAGCTTTAATCGTAATTATTATGGCTGTATTTAAATTTGGTCAAAAGAATAGAGATTTATAGTTTTATTTATCCCTAAATCACCTTTGTGTAATAATTGGATCATTGATTCAATATATATGTCGTTTCTTAATTTGTAATAAGGTTTAACATCCGATTCTTATTGACTCTCCTTAGACCATTCCTTGTAATAATAGTCAAATATTTTGTTCAAGGTCTGCTCCGTGACTTTTTCATTTGTGAAACTTGTTTTTTTTGTCACTCATAGGTAGATGTTTGGATACAGTATGGACCATTTCAAACATATCCATGTCCATGCTATCTTTCTTTAGACTTGCCCTAGAAAGCATATCTGCGAAATGAATTTGTTTTGATGGAACATAATATACCTTTAGTGAATACTTTAGTAATTTTAACCTGAACCATTGCTAATGTACAGAACCGATTTTACAGATAGGCTTATTCATTATCGATAGAATTCGTTGTCTTGTACGTGAATAGATCTAAGCAGGATGAACATTTTTTGAGAAAATGCGATTTTAATATAATTTGTAGCATTCACTACTTCAATTTATCGTAATTACTTTTTTGACTTGGACGTTTCCAATTTGATTTTTTTACTTAGACATGTTTACCATAACAAAATTTGATATTTTCTTGATCGTTTTTTTTTTTATTTACATTTGCATATTTACAATCTACATTGTAGGTAAGTATTAAGGAAATGTGATGGATTTCTTTGGGCTTGAAAGGAGAGCATCTATTGATGCTACTCCTTATAGACAAATTTTTTCAATGTTGTATTAGATCATGTGGCCAGGTTCTATGTAGTCTTCTCGTATCTGGACCGGCGGAGTAGTTCTGCTATTAGTTCATTGTCGTGATTTTCTATTTGCTGGCTGTATGATTCTGACATGGTTAGAATCTCGCTTCTAACATAAGGGATGTTCAGGTCAGTGTGGAGGGTGTGATTGCTAACAAACCAGGGAGCATCTGCTATGGATCTTAGTGTCTTGGATTGGAACCTTTGGATTATGTTAATTGATGTTGATTTGGCACATCCCCAAAGTTGAATACCGTATAGCCAAATAGGTTTCAGAATAGCTTTATAGACGAGTATTATGTTGGCTATTGAGAGTTTCGATTTTCGTCCCATGAGCCAATACATTTGACGAAACTTGATGTCTAATTGCCTTCTTTTAGTCTCGATATGTTTTCTCCAGGTGAGTCTCTGGTCAAGATGGAGGCCAAGGTATTTGGTTTCTGTAGCCACAGGTATTCGTGTATTATTCATAGTTACTGGTGGGCAAACATTCTGGCGCATCGTGAATGTGACTTGAACTGATTTGTTGTTGTTGATCTTAGTTCGCCACTTGGTATACCATTCGTTAAGTAAGTCAAGATGATTTTGCATGTTTTCAGAGGCTACTACTGGTTCGTTACTTGTGGCTAGGATGGCTACGTTGTCAGCGAATGAGGCTATTTTGGTGTTGTTGGTTTCTGGTATATCTGATGAGTATATCAAGAAAAGCAGTGGCCCCAGAACACTGCCCTGGGGAACGCCAGCTTTGATGGGATAGAAATCAGATTGCTGGTCAGAGTATTTAACCGAGAAGTGTCTATTTGATAAGTAGGATTTAAGAAGTAGGTAATAATTACTTGTTTAGTGCTTCCCTAAGAGTTGTCTTTAGTTCCCTACTTAATCTGTTATAAGCATGTTGATCGAGTACGTTTCTGGATCTTTGCCAAATTCTTCGGGCGCGTCTTTTCTCTGCAATGAGTTAGCGAATGCGTAGTGGCACGTTTGTGGTTGAATTAGCTGGCTTGTTGTACTGCGGAGTGGACTTCCAGACTGCTTCTTGAATCATTTTTGTGAAGTTTTGGGCAGCTTCATCATATCCTCCGGGGATTTTAGTCTCAGGTTGAGGTTTAAGTGCTCATCCAAGTAGGAGCGAAAGAGAGTCCAGTTTGTGCTTTTGGTGCTCAGCTTTGGAGAAAGTGACTTTTTGATAATTGTAGTGCTTATATTTGAGATTACTGGAGTGTGATCTGAGCTAAGGTCAAAGTTGAATTCAGTGGTACAATTATTTCTTGAAATTCCTTTTGTTATGAAGAAGTCCAGGAGATCAGGTAACTTCCTTGGATCGCTCGGCCAGTAAGTAGGGACTCCGTTGGAAAGGTAATCATGGTTGTTGTCTGTCATGGCTCTTAGTAGGTTGCGCCCTTTTGTTGTGATGTGTCTGGATCCCCAGTAAGTGTGCTTGGCGTTCCAGTCGCCTCCTGCAATAAATCGGTTGCCAAGACTTTGGAAGAAGTCTTTATATTCGTCAGTAGATATCGTGTGGCGTGGTGGACTGTAGGTGGCTGTAACAGTGAGGTTCCAAGGTACAGCTGTTATTTCTATACTTATTGCTTGTATTTTGTCTGTTTGAAACTTTTGTAGTTCATGATGTGGAATGGACTTGCGAATTAGAACTGCTGATCCCCCATGAGCGGTACCATCGGAGTATATTCATGAATTTAGTTTACTTATGACAGTGGTTAATAGATTCAGCATGGTACTGTTTTGGGTAATTAGCTGGGAGAACATGTTTTTAAATTCATTTAGGAATATTGTTAGCTGGCTTTCTAGGTTTGTAGGTTATTCAGTGCTGTTTACAGGGTTATTCTGTTGTGTTGCCTGGGCGTACGACACCTGAGGGTTTGAAGTTTTGTATGTGCGTTCAACGGGATCGGGATTTTGGTGCGCGTTTTGCTGGTGATATCCTCGTGCAGTTCTGTTTCTAGATGCTACTAGCTCTTTGTAAACATTGCATCCTTTGTAGTTCGCAGGGTGGTCTTCGTTACATAATGCACATTTCGCAGGGGTATTTCTGGGCTTTCTGCATATTTTTTAATAATGTGACAATCCGCACTTTACGCAGCAGTACGGTTTTGTGCAGTAGGTTTTGGAGTGGCCGTATGCTTGGCATCTCATGCATTGAACTACTGTATGATTTTTTTTAGGAGCTTCCACAGTTATCTTACTGTTACAAAGGAACTCTAGGTTGTATATGTCCTTGTTATTTTTCTGAGGTTCAAGGTCAATGAAGAATAGTGACAGGGGTTCTTTGCTAACTCTGTGCCTGACATTCATTACGTTGCGAACTATGTGTCCTGCTTTTTCTAGTTCGGCTTTTATATCGTTGGGTGGTATAGAGTGGTGTAGATGGCGTATTACTATTTTGTACGCCCGTTCTTCCTTAAGTTGATAGGTGTGGTGGATTATGTTTTCTTCTTTGAGGTGCTTTACTAATTTTCTGTATGTTTCTACTGTAAGTGCTAGAATTTTTACGGTTTCATTCGGTAGGGCTTTGGTAAAATATATTTTTTTCTCCGTTACTGCAGATAGGCTATTAATCATCTGCTTGAAGTCCTTAACGCCATATATGAATATAGGCGGTGGTTTTGATTCTCTCTGCGGTGCATTTGTTTCGTTTAGTTGCGTTACCTCGCTTTCATTCTCTTCAGAGAGAGGGTTGAATCGGTTTTGTGTTTTGGTTGGGGGTGAATTTGGGCTATTAGGAGCGTTGTTTGGTTTATCCCTTTTTCGTTTCTTTTTTACTTGCTGCCACTGGTTTTTCTGCGTGGATTCTA
The DNA here is from genome assembly GCA_951812935.1 of Hermaeophaga mercurialis. NCBI lineage: Eukaryota > Metazoa > Arthropoda > Insecta > Coleoptera > Chrysomelidae > Hermaeophaga > Hermaeophaga mercurialis. The sequence continues at coordinate 3,977,499 of OX638360.1, read as the reverse complement.
AATTGGTTGGATCATTTTCTTGGTCACTAAAATCTATATCTGAGATACTTTCGTTTGATAGCGAGCTAAAGGTTAATGCTGTTGTTTTGGAAACTTTACGTGAAGAACTTGGAGAGTTAGAATTTTGATACATTGATTGATAGGTTGACATTGGAGAGCAGAGGTTTTGATAGGTTGGTTGACTAGGCATTGGGAGTTGCTGTAGTTGTGGATGCTGAGTCTGAATAGGTATTTGAATTTGTGATGAGTTTTGTGCAAATGCATTTGTGGGTGTGTATATTAACTGTTGATATTGCATTGGATTGTTGTTAGTAAGTTGCATTTGACTATTTATTTGAGGATGACCCTGTATATTCATTTGTTGGTGAACTGGTTGCCCATTTTTGTCAAACCCAATAAGATTCCCCGAAGGGAACATTTTATGGATTGTTTTTATCACTAATCACTATTATAGTATTTTTCAAACCTCTGCGAACCTTATCATAGCAGCAATCAATGAGGTTCATTGGCGTACAGGACTATTCATTGAAATAAAGAAATAAAAATTAAACACACTACTGAAAATTTCTTCTTACATTTTTTTAAGCCCTTTAGATTAAATTATTGATTTTATACTGAATTTAGGAATTTTAATTTTTATTAAACTTATTTCTTCTGATAATAATCAATCGTATGCTTGCTAGTTATAATAAATTAGTGTTTGGTAAAGTGTTGTACAACTTTTATAATTTAAAAATGGATGTAGCAGGGTGTTCCAAATCTTCGACGGCTCGAAAAAACCTAAGTTTTGAAGAGAAAAAAATGGTGTTCAATGTTTTTTCAGCCTTGTCTACTGATCATCCAATGAAGCTAAAAAATGAGTTGGTTGAGATGTGTTCCAGATATACTGGTATTGGTAGAACAACTATATATAGAATTTTAAAAGAAAAAAAAGTTCACGGAGAAATTCAAAAACCTGAGAAGAATCCAGGAAAACCGCAACAAATTATTGTAGACGATTTTTGTAAAAATGGTATTCGTAGAAAAATTCATTCATATTTTTTTCAAAATGAAGTCCCTACTTTAAAAAAATTGCAACAAGATATACAACAAGATCCTGATATGCCAAATTTAAGCCAAACAACACTTTGGAGAATTTTAAAAAGCTTAAATTTTACTTATGGTAAGGTGGATAGGAAGAGTATGCTGGTAGAAAAAGATGAAATTATTTGTTGGCGAAGAAAATACATTCGTTCGGTGGTAAAATTTCGGCAAGAAGGAAGGAAAATATATTATTTGGACGAAACTTGGGTAAATGAAGGCCATACCGTCTCCAAAGTTTGGCAAGACCAGAACATAAAAAGTTCTCGTCAAGCATTTATGGAAGGTTGGTCTTCAGGATTAAAAATTCCTTCTGGGAAAGGTCGCCGGTTAATAGTTCTCCATATTGGAAGCGATGAAGGATTTGTTGATGATGGACTTCTGCTTTTTGAGTCTAAAAAAACGGGTGACTATCATGAAGAAATGAATTCAACGGTGTTTGAAGAATGGTTTGAAAACATTCTGAAGAGACTCGATCCTTTTTCAGTTGTAGTCATGGACAATGCTCCCTACCATAGTCGCCTTCTTCAAAAATTACCATCAAGTGGCTGGAAAAAAGAGAACATCCAAAATTGGCTTCAAGAAAGAAATATCCAGTTTGACTCTTCCTTTCTTAAAGCAGAATTATTAATGTTGGCTAAGCAATATTTTCCAAAAAACAAGCAATATTGTGTTGATGAGATGGCTCGAACTAGAAACATTGAAGTACTTAGGCTGCCTCCCTATCACTGCGAGTTGAATCCGATTGAGCTTGTTTGGGCAGATATAAAGGGCACAGTAGGAAGGCTAAATAGAACCTTTAAACTCGCAGATGTTCGAAACATCCTTCTTCAAGCTATTGATGGTATAAATGCACAGAAATGGGAAAAATGTATAGAGCACGTGAAAAAGGTGGAATCAAATATGTGACAAATGGATATTTCAATTGATAACAGTTTGAATCAAGTTGTTATTAATTTAAACGAATCTAGTAGTGACAGTGAAAGCGACTAAAAATAAAAAAATTCTCTTTCACTATACGATTTTTCTTTTAGCTCACATTTTTGTTAATATGTAATTTTTTACCATAATCGTAAAAAAATAAAATTATTTTGATTTGAACTAATCAATAATGTAAAATTATTTTGATTTTAACTAATCAATAACAAAGGTAAGCAAAGTTGATACTTCTTTTTTTTAAATACCTAGATAGATAAATATTATAACAAAAAAGATAAATTTCTGTTAGATCCGCTCATGAATATAAGTTCACGACAAGATAAAATAAAACCGGACCGGTGTCGTCCAGTGCGATAGTACATTTTTATAGTCAAATTAGTAATTTCTCGGCATCGAGTATTTGATCTGATCGACTTATTAACTTCAGTTGAATATTAATGATATTTATAAGGCTAATTTACTTGGTACCTTTCACGAGTTTTGCGATTGCTACAGTAGTGATTTTATTTGATCCTCGTACATAATTTAATATTGATAAAACTGGATTTATTTTTTGTTTTAGTTCGCAGAGGTTTGAAAAATACTATAGTTAAACTTTTTGTTTAAAAACTAACAAAAACTTAATCACCGCGATAAGGATTATCATATCAATCCGGATTCTCGCAGCGCTTCGAAATAATTTATCGGCACGTCCTTTCGCTACGAATTTCAGATTGATACCAGTCCCAGCACATAAATCAGATTTTGTATTTTTGTGGCTTAGGCCTCTTCATATCCAAAACGACGATTTAGTTTATGGTCTGTTTGCACATCAATTTTTGCGTTTAAAAAATTGGGAAATATCCGAGTACGCTAATGAATTGCAAGTATTTCTTTTTCAGTTTCTGTAGTTGATTTCGTGTACATTCATAGATCGTGATGAACATGCTACTAATTATAATATATTGTTTTCATACAACCTAATCCATTTGAAGATGCATCACACTGTAATATGATGTTTCTTTTGTGATCAAATGTAACTAGAGAGGGAGAGTTACAAACATTTTTTGGCAACCATTGCCATTCAATATTTTAGCAATTGGCATAATGGATGAATATGTTCAGCCATATTTAAAACATATTTTCTTATATAATTGAAAGAACCTATAATTGTTTGGAGCTCCGTTTTATTTTTTGGGCTCGTCTATTTTGAATTGAGTTTCAATTCTATGAGAATCTACCTTCATTCCAGATTCACTAATAAGTTAACCCATAAATTTTACTTATCTATGGCAGTATTGAAATTTGTCATAATTAAACTTATAACTTCTTTTACAGCTTTATCATGTCCTTTCTTATCTTTTCCCATGACTATCATACATAGTGGCATATGACTATGTCACCAAAAGTATTTTCAACACCATCTTGAAACAGATCCTGTGAATTAGCCGAACCAGAGGTCAGTACTATATTTGTTCATTTAACAATTTAGCACACATTTCCTCAATAGTTACTCCTAAACCTAGGTTTACGTACAATTTGTTTATTAAGATCTGAAGGATCTAAATATAATTTTATTTTGTCGTTAGTTTTTTAAACAAGTACCATTCTATTTACACTTGCGCTTAGGTTAATTTCATCAAATTTAACTATTGCTTTCCTATCTATTAATCTTTGTAATTCATTTTTTAATGGTTCTCTAATAGCAAAGGGAATTCTAGTAGGTGGGTGGTAAACTGGTTCAAACCAATTACAGGTGGTAATTTCATATTGACCTGTAAATTTACCTGATCCATTAAAAATACATTTATTTTCATTCAAAAATATTTGCTTTAGCGTTGTGCTGATTTCTATATTTTTGCTATATGTCCCCTTAATAAAATTAAAATATAAGGAAGCCTTGACCCCCTAGTCAACACCTAATTAGCCCCATCAACAATTACAAAGTCTTCAAATATATTTTGATCTTTATACTTAATGTTTAAATTTACAAGTCCAATTGGTTTAGATACAATGCCATAAAATGTTTTCAAGTTATACTTACTAGACTTTGTCTTAAGAAAGTTTTGAAAATGTTTAACACTTACATCAGTCCCTGTATCTAACTGTTTCAATTTTTGCATGTTCAATTTCTAAATTTTCTTTCCACATACTTTTATTATTTTTGTTTATTTCAATATTTCCTATAAAAATTTCGCTAGAACTAGTCTGTCTTTCTTTTTCTTCTACATTTCGTATATTTCTGACTAGATATGATACATTTAATATTTGTTACACCTTATCCAAAAAGCAGAGCATTCCCGTGGTCCATGAGTCACTTGGCACTATCTCTATAAAAATGTGTTTTTTTCTTTACGTTTACTCTCATTTGCTTTTCTTGTATCTCTATTTTTCTTATACCTATTCTTCCTTACAAAATTAATTTCTGATATATTTTGGAATTGTAAATTCACGAATTTACTTTGTTAACTGGTTCTATAAAATTCGATAGCCTTGTCCAGTATCAGTTCATCAATTCTTAACAGTGCTTCTCTGGTAGTAGAATCTCTAATACCCATGACAATTTTGTCTCAGAGTCTTTATTTTCAGCGGTTTCATTTTGATCGGTATATCATTATAATTGCAACTTTTTCTTAGATATTTACACTCAGTTAAAAAATGTTCTAAGGTCTCGGCCTCTTTTTGAACCTTTTTTTATGAAATTATCTCTTTCAAAACATTAGTTCTCTCTTGGGTTAATACATCTGTCTGATATACCGATCATATACTCGTATTTATCTTGCTCTTCGGCGGGTATTGAAAACTTACATATAATTCGTGCGGAGTCGTTTCCAATGATATATCTTAAGATGGATAACTGAAATTTTTTCCGAGGCCTCATGTTGACCTGTTGCGACCAAATAATCTTCAAACGAGGTGTTCCAGTGTTTGAACTCACTTGCAGCGTTCGTACTTTGTAGATCAAAATCAGGAGCTAATTTCACTGATCCATTCATTGTCATTGCCATATTTTCTTTATACTAATTTTGTTTTCTTGTTGTAAACTTAGCATCAATAATGTGTGTTACAGGTTGAATTCAAAATTTTCTGTTTCCTTTCTTCGAGCAGCGAATTTCGTTAAATTTTTACTCCGCTATGTTTAATAAGTCTTTATTAAATATACGAAATGACAACAACTTAAACGACATATATCTAATTACAAGAGAAATAACATGTATCATTTTTTTACGTAACTAGGAGGGTTGCTATTTATGAATTGAGAAAATTTGACGTTTTTTACAGTACTCGTAGTCAGAACGTTTTGACGTGCGAGTACTATTTGTGTTGTTTACAGTAAGTTGAAAATCTCATCTCTGCCAAAAAATGGAATTAACTCGCAAACATTTTCGAGCTATGATTTATTATGACTTTCGACGTGGTGTAACTCAAGAACAGTGCATCAATCAACTTAATTCAACTTTTGGCGATGAAGCACCATCCAAAGCCAGAGTATATCGCTGGTAAACTGAATTCAAACGTGGCCGTAATGACTTTTTCTTGTTCCCACAAATTAAAGATAAACTGGGTGGACAATGATTTTCATCGTCCGAAGAAGCGGTTGAGGCCTTCAAAAACCATGTTTTAGAGCAATCATCTTTTGACTGGACAAAGTGCTTTTAAGAGTGGTTCAATCGCATGCAAAAGTGTTTAAAGTTTAAAGGCGAAAATTTTGAAAAGCAATAAATATATTTTTGATAAAATTCATTTGTTTGTTCTTTCTATTCTCAATGCATAAATAGCAACCCTCGTACTTAAGGTGCGTTTACATTAATTTCGTACAACAAAAAATAGCCATAAAGAGTACTCAGTCATACATATGATATTTATTTTCTAGGTCGAGTATGTCGTCGAGGAATAGACGGAAAGAAGAAAGAAAGAAAATTGACTTGAGACCAGGAGGATATTACGAAGATATTGCTCTCATTAGAGTTTTGCACATTTTATACAATGAAGTATTCGATTTTGGCCAGGAGGTTAAAGAAATTTGCATGCTCTGTCAGTATATCCATTTAAATACAGTAAAAGAGCTACATAAACATTTAAGCGACCTGCATCACGATATGATAAAAAAAATTACAATTATTTGGTCGGATACTTTTGTAAATGAAGAAAATCCAAACGAGTTTATTCTTACAGCTGTAATACAAAATAAACTGGACTTAGGTGGGTTAAAGGGAAACTTTGTGTACCTATTTTTATTTGTCAACACATCTTTTAGTAATCAAATATTTCTATTTCAGATCCAGAATTTCGTATTCCACCTTCACTGCAAAAAGCAGAATCTTGGAAATTGGAAATGTTCTCATAAACTTACATAGATACAATTTTTTTTTATTTATGTATAAAAAGAATTAATTGTTAAGTTAACTTAGTGCTGTGTAAAATAAAAAATAAATTGTAATAAAATATTTTTTTATAAAATTCTTTATAAATTAATAGGTAGAGGTCTGCATCGTCTCGAGATCCAAGTCCTTCAACGAACCACCCAAATTGTTTTATTTATATGTGGTACTAGTTCTCGACCAGCTGATAATAGCGTCCATATGGCTTATTTTCGATATATAGGGTGTTAAGAAACATCAATTTTTTAAAAATCATATCTTATAGAATTTACTTTAAAATCTGTTTTTCAACATTTCAAGTTAATAAATATAAATTTATATATTTATTTTCTATGGTAAATTAAAAATATATATGAAACGGTTTTTTAATACAATATTTTCAGGGCAAAATGTTAAAAAAGCTAATATTTATCTCAAACGCTATAACTTACTTAGTTAGTTAGCCTTTTAAGTTTTTTATATAGGGGTCAGGTATTTTTTTTTTAATATCTGAGAATGTGTTTTATATATCAATAACAGATTAAGCTTTTAACACGCTATCCAAAAATATATTTTTTGCCCTATACTGAATGTCTTTAACATATGCTATATTTGTTCATGGAAAAATTATTATTTTAAGATTTCTTCTTGTAAAAAAATCTGGTCAACTATTATTAGATTTCTGTGGGATAAAGGGCTTTAGTTTGTGTAATATAGGATGTCACATTTAATTGTTATAGAATAACACCTTGTCAAATAGTGTATTAAAACTACTAATGTATATATACCTATAATTTTAGCTATATATCAGTGTTTGTTTGTTTTTTAGATATTTGGTCTTGTTGTCTTCGATTTTCAACCAATTATAGAAATATCTGTAGAAACTAAAGTAAACTAATTTAACCCGCGTCAAAAATTTTAACTCTTGTGTGAAATTTTTTATATACAGAGTGGACCAAAAGTCTGGAAACGACCAATTATCTCGTAAATTGCTTGTTCGAATTCTACAAAATTTGGAATAAGCCTATGTTGGGATACGGAGATTCGAGATTTGACAATTGCAATCTTGCTAGATTTGCCGTTTCTCGGATTTTATTAGTCCCTTTGGTTTTTTAAATACATCACCCTGTATATTCAGTCATTTTTGGTATCTTCTCTTCAATACGAGTTGAACCATATGTAACACTTATGATTTTATGTAGACTAGAAGGTCTTAAATAAATAAACCAGAAGTCTGGGAACGCCTAATTGTCTCAATAAATATTTTAATACAAACTATTTTCAACTATATTAAAACGTAACGATTGAAAGATTAAGTTTTTAAAATAATGAATACTTAATCAAGTGTTCAAAATGTGCTCCATTTTTGAGTTGATTGTACCCTAATCGATGGTAGAATTCGTCTACCATATTTCTTCATTTATTTAAGACCTTCTAGACTACATAAAATCATAAGTGTTACATATGGTTGAATTCGTATTGAAGAGAAGATTCCAAAAATGACTGGATATATAGGGTGATTTATTTTAAAAAACTCAAGTGACTAATAATATCAGAGAAACGGCAAATCTAGCAATATTGCAAATGTCAAATCTGGAATCTCCGTATCCCAAATTTTGTAGAATTTGGTCTAGCAATTTAAGAGATACTTGGCCATTTCCAGACTTTTGGTCCACTCTGTATAAATTAAACATAATATAAGGGCATCAAATTCTAATATAGGTATTAGAAATAATCAGTGTTTACAACTCTTTGTTATATGTTTGGTTTGAATATACTGAAAACGTGAAAATATTTATAAAAAAAACCAATATTTATACGAAATACGCATTTCTGACTTTTTAGTCTTCATAGGCACCATGTAGCAACTATGTATATTATTTAAGTTGTGCACAGTAAATTTCCAATATAATTTTAAATTATATGTGTTTCATTTAACTTATTATTTAGTATTATTATGTAGATAATTTTTTTACCAAAATTCCATTGTTTACAAATATTTTAAACTTAAAGTAAACATGTTGAGATTATTGCAAAAATCGAAAATAATTTTACTGGAATATTTGTTTGGACTGAATGTAAACATATTATTTAAATAAAACTAAAATCTGAATATATATATGTGTGTGTAAACCTTTAATGGAATAAAATTATTTTTATCGTAATGGTTTTTTTGCGAGTTTACACTGTATTCATTGTTAGGGTTTGTTGATATAAGTATGAGTCACCTATACATTTGAACTAAAAAAAAATTTTGATTTTTATTTGTGAATCTTTGGGCCATTCGAAAAGTTTATAAAATATAATTTTGCATCAGAATTGTGGTCAAAGTCTAATTATTGTTTGAATTAAATCTAGTGTATCTAAGGAACCACAGAACATTGGGTACATAAAAATACGTACCAAGTGCATAAATAGGTGGTTTATTGGAGTCTTAATTCCAAATAATCCACAAAACATTTTTTGGGATATTTAAAAGCACATTTGAAACTGAAAAAAGAATATATCGTCAATAAGTTTATCAGTTTTGAATATATCACTATTTTCTACCCCTATCAATAATTAAAATGTCGCCTTCGACGAACCATTTTTTTATTTTAATCCTAATATAGCGGCATCATTGTATATCTGAAAAATATAGCCAAAATGTACTATTCTGCAGCGAGGTTTGCTTCTGCCTTAATAATCAATGTTCTCAATTGTAAACAGTGATCACTCCTAATATCCATATTAGGTAGATAGGAAGAAGACTTTCCCGACAAAAATTGTTTCTCTTAGCTTCCAATGTGGTCTTAAATAGGTTGAATCTAGAGTCTAGGCTTTATAAACTAATTTCGGAGTTTGATGCCTCGCGTGTTCCACTCTATTCTCGTTTTGCTCACCTGGCTCAGCATTTCAAACTAATTCGTTAAAGAATGACTTTACTGACTTGGTACACAAATAACTATTATGATGCCATGTATTCTATTGATATAATATTATTCTAGGTTGCTAGATTTATCGAAAATTGTTTTTGTTGGAATTTCATTAATAATTTAATTCCAACTGTGTTACACAATAGCGTAGCAACAAGGTAAAAGGACCGGTACATTTAAAAACAATTTTTCTTAACCTGGATACAAAAATAATAAATAAATTGATAAAAAGAGACGAAAATTTTGGATTGGTTGTAAAAATTAGAAAAGACTCGTGCTTCTGTGGATTTAATGTAAAGGGAATCCATATATCTTTGTTTAGAGCCTGATGATTTGCAGATTGCATTATCTGTGAACGCAATAAACCTTGACCGCCGGCCCTATCGTTTGTGATATAAATTTGTTGAATAAAATCGATGGAAGAAATAAATTTATTATTATTTTGCTGCTAAAGAAATCAAATTTCTACAGTTGTGAGATAATGTATTAATTATTTATTTCACGAAAATAATTTTGTTACATTTTTACACAATATTAAGTTATGTATTTTTATTTATACAAATTGAATGTATTCCTAAAATTTGCAGAAAATTAGAAATATATCAAAAAATCATTAATTTAGATATAGGGAATACAAAATGAAAGGAGAAATAAAATATGTGAAGACTGTATTTTCTGTTTTAGCTCAGCCTGTATAGTTTGAAAACTAGAACATATTTTTTAAGTTGTTATGTAAATAAAATATATATTTATTTTTCATATAATAACTGTTTATTTTTCAGCAATTTCGATATACTATCCGTCAGGAATATCTGAAACCGCGAGATACCCAGTGACTTAAAGGAGGACGGACACCACAAATTAGAAGCAGGCGATTTGTTAATCTAGGTTGCCATATTTTCTAAAATGTTCAAATTTTAAGTAATCATATTATGTATAAACTTATTCTGGAGTAGATGAGGATTTATTTTTAACTGTCGATTAAAAAATTTAATTGGGAATAACACTTACTGTTGATTGAAAATAATAATATGCTGTCAGTTTAGTGAGAACTTCCTAAAAAAAGATTATTTTCCTTAAATTTATAAAGCAATTAAACCTACTCTGTACTGAATTATTGGTAGTAAAACATTTTACCTGTCATTACTAATATAAATTTTTATATACTTGGAGAGGTCAGTGGAAAGAACAGTATTATTATAATAATAACTGGTAGAATCTATTTTATAATATATCATTATATTATTTAAGTAATAAAATAAATTACATTAATTATATATTTGGTATTTGGAGATCAGGGAAAATATAATTTTTTGCAATGTTCATGATCGTCAGTTTTTGGTTATTCAGATTCAAACACAGGAGCTAATTTTTAAAAGTTCATCAAAATTTAATTATTTTACAATAATTTGAGGCCTGCAACATGTGTAGACCTTGAAAAATTAGTGACTACATTAAAAAACGTTAAACCTGATTATACAGGGTGTCCGCGAAAATAATGCATTCCTTTAGAGGATTGGTAGAATGTGTTATTAGCAACAAAAAATTCTAATAATTTTTTTTTCTAACATCAATAGTTTTCACAAAAATGATCAATAAACTTTCCTTCGGAAATCACAACGTGACAACACCGCGAAGATAGAAAGAATCGGAACTATTTTTTTTTTTTTTTTTTTTTTTTTTTTTTTTTTTTTAATATTTTGGTAGTCACAAGCATAAGTAATTAGTCACTTACTAGATGCCACTGCCAGTTTTAACGTTGGGAGGTGTATCTAGGTGCTTATGGTACAAATTAATGTAAAAATATTAAGATGGCATTTTTTTCAACTCGCGAGTACCACGATATGCTACTTATTTATGGTGAATCACAGGGTAATAGTCGTGTTGCTGTAAGACTTTACAATGAACGATACCCAAATAGGCGGCAACCAAACTGTCGTACTTTTGTTTCCGTGTCTCAAAGATTGTTGGAAAACGGTAGTGTAATTCCTAAAAAAACTAGTGGTCGAAATCGCACGGATCGTGTATTAGCAGTGGAGGAGGATATCTTAGATATTGTTGCCCAAAATCCCACAGTGAGTGTACGATCTGTCGCAAGGCAAGTTAATGTTGGTAGAACTAGTGTACACAGAACATTAAAAGAACAACTATTACATCCGTACCACATTCAACGGGTGCAAGATTTGCATCAAGGTGATTTTGCAAGGAGACTACAATTCTGTACATAGTTTCAGAATAAAACAACCAGAAATCCTTTGTTTCCTTCTGAAATATTATGTACAGACGAGGCTTCTTTTACGAGACAGGGAGTTTTGAATTTCCACAATTGCCATATTTGGGATGATCATAATCCACACGCAACGCGTAGAACAAACTTCCAGCAAAAATTTTCCATTAATATGTGGGCTGGTATTATTGGACATACTTTGATAGGACCATACGAATTACCGAGACAGTTACGTGGAGATAGCTATTTAAACTTTTTGGAAAATGTTTTACCAGGGTTACTAGAAGAGTTGCCATTGAACATTCGTCAGGACATGTGGTTTCTACACGATGGCGCACCACCACATTTTGCTCGAGCTGTAAAATTATTTCTTGACGATCATTATCCTCGCCGTTGGATTGGTCGAAATGGACCATTTTTATGGCCACCAAGATCGCCTGATTTAAATGTCATGGACTATTATTTCTGGGGTCATATGAAGTCCCTCGTGTATGATAATCGTCCTGAGATTGAAACAGAGAATGAACTACGAAATCGCGTTTTCGCAGCAGCCGATACAATTCGTCATAATTTATTCAATTATGATATTAATGAAAATTGGGTTCGCCGCGTTAATGCGTGTGTGCGTGCAAATGGAAACCATTTTGAACATTTTTTATAAACAATATCGCAGTCGCTGAACCTAAACTTTTCGATATGCCTTAAATGTAGCTTGACGTTATGGTAAGTTATTTTGTGTATCTAGTCTAATTAAATTTTCCACATTTATCAAAATCAAAAATCAAAACATTTCAAAGGTCATTATTTCTAAAATAAAGATAGTACTTCTCAATTAAATTGCAAGAAAATAAGTTCACTTTAAACAAATTCTCAAGATACAAAGTCAGCTGTTAGCACTATTTCTTATCTATTACAAAAATAAAAGTTTTTTACTCGTATTTACTGCGATTAGCTATCATCGAATACAATAAAAACAAGACACCTGATTTTCTTTGCATAAAACCAACCCACTGACCTATTAAAGCCAGATATCAGCTGTTTTTCGTGGCGCTTCAGAATAGGCGGCGTTGTCGGCTTTAGTAAATTTACTGTAGATATCATACCAGGTATACAAAAATCAATGTTATTTTTTTGTTGAAAACCGTTGACTTTACAAAAAAATGTTATAAGACTTTTTTAATCAATAGCACATTTTATACCTCCCCCATAAAGGAATGCATTATTTTCGCGGACACCCTGTAGTTTTGAAAACAGTGATAAATATTTAAGAATTTTAAATAAAGTATATAATGATGAGTCAAGACAAAGATGATAACGCAAATATATGACAACCAAATTCAGTAACAGAAAGATGAAAACAAAATGTATGTGAATAGAATAGCATTTATTGACCACTGTATACATACATTACAAACATGTCATATGTTTGTACTCCATAGATAAAAAATATACAATATTACAATTTAAAAACATTAAACAGTTGAATATAACTTTCTGCAAGAAAAAGAAAAACATAGAATAAATAAATGGGACCCTAAAGCTTTTTTTTCATTTTTGTGGTCATTGTCAATTCGGCAACAATACACTACCACTCGTCACTTTCAACCTTCGGTATTACCGAAGTAAATAGCTCAAAGAATGTCAGTCGAATGTCCATTTATTGTGTTTCGGTTACTGCGCACTCTGAACTCGCGCTTTCAGATATTCTTGACGGATAGTAAAAATGGTCATATTTCTTTGAATACCTTGTATAGTTTTGTACAACTCGATATAATAAGAACGAGGACTCAGATAAATCTAAATATAAAAATATGTACAAGGGTATCCCATTTAAAAAAGGTATGTTTGCTTTATCACGTAGTAATTACCTTGTTGAGATCGGCATATATTTCAAGTAAGAAGCGTATTGTTGACTTCAATTTTTGTACAAAACACTTTTTTGTATATCCTCTATAATAACGGAGTTATCGGCCGGTACCACACAAAAATATCACCCCTGAAATGCATCCTAAAATATTTTTTTCTTACTATTAACATCCTTTATGTATATCGGAAATTATCCAGAAGATGAGTTTGAGCCTCTCGACACTAATTTTCAGCAGGTTGAGAACTACCACAATTTTACCTAAAGCCATTTTATGTTAAAAAGTAAGTGATTCTTTCGAAAACATACATTAAAGAAGACATGTTTAGTACGAAATATTTTATTTCTTAAAAACCAGATAAATCACAGATAAAATTCCAGAATGTTTAACATCATTAAAAATATAATACTGCTATCGTTCACTCCCCAACAAAACGTTAAAATGTTAATTAATCAAACAAATTATAGCATATTATTGATGTTTAACACCTATTATCAAAAAAGATATATACCAGTATAGTCTTTGTTAACTCTCTTAATTAACAGGTATTACATTATTGATATTGACTAGATGAAATGTTACTAAATTTAAGTAACATAAGATTGACGTTTGGCACCAAGTGACCATGTTATTTCATTAATCTAATACTATATTAAAAAGTTATAGTCACATTAATCGTACAAAATATGCCATGTTAAGTAATTTCGGAAAATGTTTAAAAACAGTTAAAAAAATATATACAAAAAATCAAAGGTCTGCAGTTAAAGGAAATGTACGGTCGCAGTAATCCAATATAACATTTAATGTAGAATTTCCCCTCAAGCTGCAAATATGACGTTTGACATATAATATACTGACAAATGACAGAGGATCTATATCACGCAGGAACTGAAGAAAGGTTGCGAAAAAAATATTGAAAAGTTTCATCTGGAACAAGTCAAAAGCGCTAAACGATACCAACCTGTCAAATTTATAAAAACGCACAACCCAATATCAATACAAGAACTAAAATAGGAAAAATAGCATAAACTTCCATCCTTGGCCGGCAAGTACTGGTAAGAAAAGTAATATCATCCTCTTCGTGTTCAATCCCATCCCTCGTAGGCACTTCAACTATAACACTTTCCCCTCCCATCAGGGCTATCGGAAACTCGCATGCCGTCTGATTGATGCATTCCTTTCCGCTACTAGAGTTTTTAAAGCCGTAAGTAGGTTTGTAAATATCAAAAACCGCGTGAATTTCATTCTTAACGAAATCGTTATCAGAGTAAAATATGTAGTAATAATAAGCATCAGATGCAACTGTATGTTCAGTAACCATATGATCGCCGTGATCTAAATAATCTGTGATTGTGCAAAGTCTGCTCGGCTGGAAACTGCGGGAAAGTAAAATTTTGCCATCGTAGCAAGTAAGTAGATCAGTTTCGAAACTTGACACACTGTCACTTTTAAAATCTAAATCTGTCGCGTTCAAAGCGTTGCCTCCATGTTTAATATGCGAATCTAAAGGAGAAATGCTTCGCTTTCGACGAGCTGTGATTTTACCTAAAAATAACCAAAATTAAATGTTATATTGACAGATAAGCAGATAAAGACTTAAGGTAATTGACATATACCTTCAAGGGACTTTCTAAGTCTTTCTATTTGTTCTTTCCGATTCGGATGGCTTCTAGCATGTCTCAGTCTTGGAACATCGCTGGTTTCTTCATCTTGATCCACATTTAAAACTTTTTTATTTGCCGTTTGAAGATTATTCACGTAATTATCACTTTTTAGTCGTATTGTTTTCTCCACATAAGGATCGATACTGTCTTTAGTCGCCTCTGATAGATCTTCTTCGGCTTTATTCTCGTCATCGTCTTCATCTTCTATATCGTTATTCGTTATGTCTATTAAACCTATAGGATTAATAAAGAAATATGGTACTTTGATAAACGATGACATTAAAAATGATGTTCTTGAGACAATTCTTAAGAGAAATCTTATTTAACATAGCCCGTATCCAGACCAGATGATAAGCTAAACATGACATGAAACTGGAAAATGATATGGAGGCTGTTCCTTAGTGGAACAGCCATATGTCAAATCTAGTATCCAAAGTGTGCGGAATCTACAATTAAGGAAAAAATTAACGGAGATGTGGTAGACTACACCAAGTAATTTACTGTGTACAGCAAAGAAATAATAATAGCAATAATCTCTGTGACTGCATAAATTCATAGCAAAAGGACGAGTGGAAACAGATACACCCTTAACCCTGCCACATACAACCTGTTTAAGACTGAACGGTTTAGAACTCCAGTTCAACATACAGAAAATATTATTATGTTGGATAACCAGCTACTATTAAAGCGCTGAGGCTCAAACATCCTTTCTCGGACCAGACACTTTAACCATGATCAAAAGGACTATTTGCGCCGTGTCGTAACCGTGGACGAAACATGGATGCATCATAACACATCTAAAACCAGTAAGTTTCTCTGGTCGTGTTGTAGCCAAAGACATCGAAGAAGGATCTTTTGGCTAGAAAGGTCATGACCACAGGTTTTTGAGAAGATCACAGTATCATCCATATAAATGACCTAAAATAGGATAAAATAATTTTAGCCGAATATCATTTAGCCCCATTGGACCGCTTCGACACCGATTTGAAGTAGAAATGATCGTATTGGCAAAGAAAAAAGTGGTTTTCCACAATTCGCAATTGAAAATTCTCCAGTTTTCGCCTCCTGTTTCCAAACTTGGAAAAAATAGCTTGGTGCTAAGAAATTTGGGTTAAATGTGGAAGTCTTGACTTTTGAGAAAAGAACGAGTGCATGTATCAATATGCTCTTGAGGATCCAAGCATTACTAACTGAAAAGTCGTCATAGGAAGCTTAGTGTACCTTTAATGTCACTGCTGACAGCCAGGTTATTATTAAAGGCGGTTTGGAATTTAATTTGTAAATAAAGTTTGTTCACACGGGTATTATCAAATCGATCAGAGTAGAGAGCATTCCAACCAATCTCCTAAAATTGCTATAGAAATAGGATTAGAAGAACTGCTGCACCCACTGAAACATATCCTCACTTGACATAAAAATAGCACAGGATATACATAAATATATACTTATTCATTAAAATAAATGACAAATATTATTACCAACAACTTCTGCTGGTTTTTCGTAGAAAACTTTGACTCTATTAAACTCAGCATCCATTTTAGCACCATATTTTTCATGTTTCATTAAATTACAGGTGTCCAAATTTTTATCACCTCTAACAACCAATATTCGTGCTCCCTCGAAGCGGGAACACACCTAAAAACAAATCAAAGGTAACTATTGCGAAAATGATAATTATAAATCACTGTACCTTTAACTGTACTGATGATCCCTTGAGTAAATAAAATCCCCAATATTCCAAAGTATCGTCTGGCAACGACATAGATTTTTTCAACCTAATATGCCGAATTTTTCCGCTCTTCGTCGGCTTACCTTTAAGTTGAAAAGCATTGAAGGTGGAGTTCATTTTTAATGAAAGAGATTTACAAAAAATCGAGGAAACCTAGAAGAAATTATTTGACATTTATATTTCAGTGATTGTCCCATGTCACATACCCCTTCTTGAATGGAAAGAACGTCTGACTCCGCCACTGGATAGATTATGTCTGCAAAAACAACGTTTCGAAGATACAGAGGGATGACGATAAGAATAGCAGGAAGAATAGCTGTCATCAGACAGAAAACCAGGACTCGTTTTGCCCCTTGCATTTTTCGTTTTTCTAAAAATAAAATATTTTCTGAATCTATCGTATTTTCTATGCAATAACAAAAATCTAATAAAATATTTATATAATTGAAAAATGGATTATGGCCATTGTATTTGCTAGATTAAGGAAGAAGGAAATAGATTAAAATATAATGTTTAATATTGTTATTTCGAATATTTACTTATGTAAATATAGGTCAATTTCGATAAGAATTGAAGTAAGTAAATAAACACTATACAATTACTTTGTAAAGGCAAAAATACTAATAACAGAAAACATCACTTTTCTATTAGCACAATTAAAAAACACATAATTGTTTAAATTATTGGAGCACCTGTCCAGACTATTGCCACGAAAACGTATGTAAAAAATTTTGTGATATTACCTTTAATTAAATTATTAATTTAAAAGGTAACAACTATTAAAGATCGTTAAGCAACAAATGCTTGCGAAAGACAAATCTTTTATTCTTGTTATATGTAATAAAATAATTACAATTTCATTACAAAATGATTGAGTAAACCCTACTACTTTTCAATCGTGTTAATGATTTGAACAAATTTGATTTTTAATCAGAGTGTATACACATTTTTTAGCAAATTCACATCAAATGATTGTGACAAAGAAACAAACACACAGTTTTTTAAATAAATGAAGCCAAAATTATTCTATAGAGAGGTAAAAAATAAGAATTAAAATAATCAATTTTATAAAAATAATTAAAAACTTCACATTATTTAATAATTACTTACATAAAAATATGAACTGTAACACAGATTTTCTTTAAGTAAATAAAAAATGCTAAATGGAATTGGATAAAATTTATATCTCGGGTACATAAAATAAAGTGGAACAGTTTAAATAGTTCCTATATAAACATACTTTGGTTTTTATTAAAGGTTAATGTATACAAGAGTATTCCGAAATTAAAACGTATACCATTTAGTTAAAGGTAGATATAATATGGTGCAAGTAAAAGGAATGAATCTATTATTTTGTAACATGCCAGTTTTTAATTTCAAATGCGCTTTTCTTTCTTTCTTTTTATTATGTTAGTCATCTCTGTAAGCGTGAAGATGTCATCATTGTTACCTATCATTTTATTCAAAATAAATGTGGCTCGTGTATATTCATTTGAAAGGTCTTTAATTAGCTATCCAACCATATCAATAATGTTAAGTAATTGGGATAAAAAAATTCTCAAATATTTTCAAATATTAACATTCGACTCTGTAAATACCCAAAAGTAAATTTGCTAATGGCCGTCACTGTATAAAAAATGTTAGTTTCTTGCCTGACTGTCTTTAAAAAGAAATGTGATACTTATCAATATTGCTAAGTTCAAATGATCGAATACGATGTATTGTAAAAGCTATTTTTTTTTCAAAATAAAGTTTTCAAAAACGCAAAGAATTGAAATTCAGAGATAATGATTGTATGTTGAGATAAAACAAGGAACGAAAGAGATTTGTGCTTTACTCAAGAATAAATATCCCAACCGAGAACCAATTTCTTAACGTTCCGCAAGCAAAATTGAAAATAAATACATAGAAACGAGCTATGCCAGAGTCCTCCTTAAAAATAATAGTCAACAAATAGCAGAAAATAGGAAGTTTAGTTTCTTGTTTTCTGCTATTAAGGCGGAGTAATAAAACAGCGTGATCAGTGATCACATCGCCGTCAGGAAACCACCGAATTTCAAGTTCGTCGACATTTTGTACGTGTTATTGTGTATTATTCAAACGTTTTAAATTTCGAGTATTCAAATGGATCAGCCAACGAATGAACCAATTCCAGCATCACCAAAGTAAAAAAAAAAAAAGAAATAAAAAGCATTAACGGTAAACGTTTACAGTAGTGTTTTGAACTTGTCTGCAATTTTTGTGATGGATTCGGCCGAAGAGCAACGAGTTTTCTTTAAATTTTATTCTAAACCTTGCAAAACAGCGACTGATGCCCATTAATTGCTAGTTCAAGCTTTCGGAGAGGTTTAAAAGTTTTAAGAATGATCATGAAACAGTTAAAGACGATGAACGTTCGAGTGGGCATCAATCCAGACAAGATTGCTAATGTTGGTGAAATTATCATTCCGGTTCGAAGCAAACCATCCACTACTGGGCTGAAGCTGTAGGAATGTCGAATTAGACCAGTCAGCGCCACAGGGGCTGGTTCTTGTATAATGACAATGCACCTGTTCACACTGTGATCCCAACAAGACGTTTTAGGCCAAGAACCACAATACATGTTGTGCCCTACCCACTTTACTCACCCGACATAGCACCGTGCGACTTTTTCGTGTTTCCGAGGATGAAATCCAAGGTTAAAGAGTTTCGATTCGACAACCTCGAGTACGTTTAAGCGGAGTCACATGTGGTCCTAAAGGCATTAACTTCAACCCATTTTGAAGAGTGTTAAACTCATGGCAGAAACGCCAGCAACGCTGTGTAGAAAGAAAGTAGTATCTCGTAGATGTTCTACTAGCATTTGAAGATAATCCTCCATATCTGGTCACGGCAAGTACAATTATATTTATCAAATGTAACATGAACCGCGAGTCTAGGGTACTAGTCTTACCTCAAATGCTATACGCAGTAGCTTATTATAACCAAATTCTCCAAGTTATTGGCTTTCGCTTTGTAAGAATTACTGCGGTGTTGCCACATATGAAAACAAAAGTGATAAATAAAACTTTCGGTTCCCAAGCTCGTAAACTTTAAATTTTCGCATATAAAAGCAGAAAGTGAGAAAATTACGACTTATGAAAGTAGAAGAATTAATTGCTGTTTTAACAGGTATATATTATCATAGTAATAGGTACAGTAAAAATTCGCGAGAAAGTAATACTCTGTCACTTTTTACTTATCTAAATATCATTAGTCTCATTATAAATAAAATTAAAACAACTAACTACCTACTATTACTTCATGTTTATAAAAGATGTATAATTATGTAGGGTGCATCAAGATTTTTTAATCACAATTAAAAAACAATTGTTACGTGTTCCACATTTATATATCACGATATCTTTAAAATTCAAGTAATTTTGTAGAGATGGCAACAAAGTTTAACAAACGAATTAACCCGCTGTAAATTTCTATCATATTTCGGATTCGTGTCTCCATTTTCACTAAGTGATTGTGCACATCACTATCACTGCACGTCGCGGCTCAAGTTATATTTGGCAAATAGTATCTACATAGGATGCAAAGAAAAGAATGTATTATTTTCTAACTCGCCGAGTTTAGGATACATCCTAAAATCCGCGGGTTCTACAAATTTCCTTTGTATTAATTACATCATCAGTGTAAGCGTGATGACGTCATCGATTATTTTTTTTTAGTAGATATCATATATTTTGATACATTATTTGAGATATTTTAATTATTCTATCCAACCATATTAATAATTCACGGCTAGTAGTTAAAAAAAAACTGGCATCCTTATAAAGTTACTATCTAGTTCAGGAGCTTCTGGAACACCAGTTTGATAGAGCAATTAAATTTTGCTAAATTATGTGGGAAAAAATAACAAACATCCATTGTTTTTTATGTTTTCAGATAAAATTACATTTCTTCAAAACGATCATGTAAATCGCAGAATATTTAATTGTGATAATACTAATAATAAAACGTTTGACAGTGTAAACACTGAATTGCTTAAACATTCTAATACGATTAGATAAATAATTAAAAGACCTTTCACATATGCATTTTTTCCAAAAATCAACAGTTACGAAGTAATGAATTAATACCTTTCATTTGTATTAGATTGTATGTATAATTTTAATTTACACGGTATTATAATCCGCTAATGATTAAAATCTGATGGAATTAAGTAGATATATTGATTTAACTAATCCTGTAGATGATAATGTAGCATAAAATTTATTGATCTGTAAAATCCCAGAATATTAAAATAATCTGCAAACAGAATTTTAATCTTACTAAAAATTTTTTTTATAGTGCCTTCTAATAATGAGTGATTTCAGTTTCGAACAGCGGTGTACTATTAGGTTTTGCTTCAGACTTGGATGCAATACAGTGGAAACTTTTGCAAAAGTTCAGCAGGCATAGGCAGAGCCCCGATTTTAAGGCATTTTCAGAAAAAAGGCAATCAACTGAAGATGGACGATTAAGAGGAAGGTCTTCATTTTCAAGATGTCTTGAATCACTGAATCGGGAATCTTGTGAGTTTAGACCGTCGGTTGAGTCAGAATAATTGGGAGAATTTCACTCCACCGTTCATTAAATGTTGACTAATAAATTGCAGATGATAGAAGTATGCGCTAAAATGGTTCCAATAGTTTCCAAGACCAAAAGAACATCAAAAAGAATGGCACACTCCAAGTTTTCCAAAGGCTAAACAAGCAAAAATGAACAAATCTAAAATAAAATGCATGCTGATTTGTTTTTTTGATATCCAAGACATCGTTCACAATGATTTTGTTTCTAAAAAACAAACAGTCATGTATGTGCCAAACATCAAGAACAATTGGCAATTACGATAATGCGCCTAATCTCATTGCAGCGTCATTAGACCAATTTTCAATCAGTAAAAACATTCTTGTGGCTTCTGAGCCTTCTTATTTGCCTAGCATGAGTTCATGTAACTTTTTTCTCTTCCTGAGATTGAAAAATCACTTTAAGAGATCATTTTGGATCACTGGCAACATTAAAAAAGTGTAACAGACCATTTGACAGCTATTTCAATATCCATGTTTCAGCACTTTTACATTGTGTGGAAAAACCGTCTTCAGCTCTCAAGGAAACCATTTTGAAGAAGACAATATTAAAACGTAATTCTATTCAAATATTTTTTTAAAATAGTCTCCTTACTTAATATACACACCTTGTATACATAAATAGTGAGATAAAGGGTGAAAACCGGCCACATATCTGTTTCTGTTAGAATAAAGACTCACAAACCACCAATTTTTAATTTGCTGTTGTATGACGAGCATTTTTGATAAACAAATAAGAAAAATATATAGTAAAAATAAAAGAATATGTAATTTAAATATTATCAAAACAAAAAATATTTATTTTAAATTATTAATTAATTTGAGAATCAGTAAACTAAATATTCACTTTGTGCTTTTATGTGTTAGACGCCCACTGTAATATCCAAAAAACTTTGGATACAAATAAAAGCCTTACTTACCAATTAATTGAGGAAGAGAGTCGTATTTATGCCCTTTATAATAGGCGATACTATTAGTACTCGAAACCAACATAATTAATTATTATTATTCACTTCAATTTAAAAAACATATCTCTAAATACACCAAACAAACTAAAAACTAGTTTTACTATTAGAATTAGTTTATATGTTCAACTTCCTCATTGAGACGATGTTATTGAGAAGAAGAACCAATAACTAATATTCCAAAAAGATGGAAATAAACTTGTTTTTATCCTCTTATCAAAATACCAGAATACAATATTGACATAGAATTTAGTGTTTTTAAAAATAATATGAATCTTAACGTTCAAGATATATGTAATTGTCAGTTAATCCGAGTATAATCTAACTATAACAATTTAATATATTTAATACTATCTGTTCAATAAAAAATGTCTCTTGGATTATTTTATCTCTTTGTATACATAGAGAATCATAATAATTCAGAATTGCACTATGAACAGTATAAATTTAGTAATAATCTGGTTCAATTATTTTTTCAATAAAAAAAGTACTAATATTCATATTTTCTTTAAAATTTGATAGGCTAGAAATTTTGGGGCGCCAAAGTTTTAATATCCCCACATAGAGTCTTTTGATCTTGACTCAAATTACTTCTTTGTTCGAGAAAATTTTTCACTATGTTAATAACTCGACACGTTTTTAACAACATGAATTTCAACTTAAAATATGGTTTCAAATTTAATTATGGCTTCAAAGTTAGAATTTTTTTCAGGGTGCTTGGCTGGAATGGCTTTTTGTGTGAAATTATTTTATATTCTTTTATAAAAAAGTGACTATTTTAATACCTATTTCTTGTATGAAGATTTGATCAGTTTGAAGGTGTTCAGTGTCCATTCTATTTTTTTCCTACTAAATAAATGTGCTTTTTTGATAGCTGATTTACTTCCAAGAAAGTAAGGTTGAGCAGGATCCATGCTTTTCCCTTCACATATGTGAAGTAATATTATTTGAAGTTATCATTAATTTGTAGCGCCAGAGTTGGCTATTTTTTTGTTTTCTTATTTCTTTGTTGTAGTTGTAATATTGGCATCTCTAACACTTATGCTCGCTTGAATGGGCCATCTAGTATAAATGGATTCACTTGTTTACTCTACTCTAGACTTAAATATGTTTCTGAGGTGTATTTAGATCCTCCGATGATTTGGATTCAACATGAATATTTGTTGGCATATCATATGAAGTGTCATTTAATATATTATTAATCAAACTTTGAATGCTTTGATGACGATTGCTTGGAATTAAAGCTTCGTGGATCATGAAATAACCGTTTTTTATTCAAAGTTTTAACACCCAAAAAAAAAGAATTTTCAATTTTACGGTCACCAGTTATTAAACATTTAATTAGACGGGATTAGAACAACAATCTTGATTTTTTTTAACCAAGAACTTTTAAATTGCGTAGAGAAGGCTTTAAAGTAATTCAACTATTGCAAAATTTCCCGTCATCAATTTATTGAATGAATATTTTTTTAATCGTTTCTGCTCGGGAAACATCAATTCAGTTTGGGTAGCAAAACATTTTGGACAAATTATAAATATAAATGATCTGTTAAGATTTAAAAGATAAGCTCCTATAATATTATTACCGAATATACATTCAATATCTCTCCGGGTTTTCCGTAGCCCAATACCAATATATGTCTATCAATTTACATGACCGTTTGGAAGAAATGTAGCTTCATCTGAAAAAATACCTTTCTTTAAAAATAATATTTATCCATTATTTTTTCCAGCAAAATTCAATACGTCTATCAAAATCGTCTTCCAGAAACTCCCGAACTAAAACAATTTTACAGGGATGCTTCTTTTACTTTTTTTCAGGGCTATAAGAACTCTTGAATGGTCGATGACATAATGCAATTTAGTGTGAACTGTCATAAGAATTATCTTCAATTGCTAGATCATTTATCTAGTTTTTTGTTTTCTCCTACTTAATAATAAAGGTATGTTGTATTTTCTTTTTATTGTTTACAAATCCCATTTTCTAAAGTTTTTTATATGGTTGAATATGTAATTAAAAGACCTTTCAAATGATGTATCACAAGAACAGTCTTTCTATTTAAAAAATGATTGATGACATAGATGTGTACCTAATAAAAAAAAATTGAGAATACTTGTTTGAAATTAAAAATAGACAGGTTTCAGAATTTTTTCTAAAGCCAACAAGTAATGTAGCTGAGAAAAATTATCTCGTGTTGGAAATAAAAGAGAGAGATTAATGAACGTATAAATTGTAAAACAAAAAGACGTAAGAAATTATATAGAGGCGAATAACAGGTTAACTGCTCCACACAATACCTAGTACGGTTAACTAAAGATACCAATATATTAATATAATATATAAAAATCTGAAAAGTCACGACAACCAGGCGGATTTGCCTAGAAATAGAACACTATGACAGGATAAAGCTATATAGACCAATGACTGGAAGAAGTGAAAATAATGTTTTAAATTAATACAAAAGAGCAAAAGGATGAGAACAAAATATAAAAAAGAAATATAAAAAATTATATTTTTATTTTTAACACAAAAAACAAACAAAACATAATTATACATAATTGATAAATACTTCTATTTCGATAACTATATAACAATACTCGATAGATTTCGATAAAAACCATCTTCGCCTATCGAAGATATATATGATATATGAATAGTATTTAAGTCGCACATTCCAAATTCGAAATCTTTATACTTTTCCATAATTTTTGTCGCATCAAAACTTTGTCTTTTTGCCCACCTTTTTTTCGGGCTGTGTGGTTCCCTCCTGTACTTAGAGTTCATTAAAGTCATGTGAAGTTTAACGTTTTCTTGGTGCTGTTTCAACAATCCTAAAAGAAATAATATAATTACAATCAAAACGAAATAAATCAGTTGAATATAATTACTTGCCTCTTTCATAAAAGTAGTCTGAAAGACTGTTAGCGATTGTTTGTAAATTAATTTCATCAGTCTCATTAATAACTTTTGCCTCAGCATATAAAACGTCAACTTTTGAATAATTGTCATTCATGCATTCAATTCCCTTCACATGAATTTTTAGCGGGCCTGATTTTTCTAGTAATGGCCTAAAATCACAAATCTTATATAAACATTTTGCTTCTATAAATATAAAGAATTGAAAATTACTCGAATATCTTTTACCAGAAATTATATACGAATATGAATGCCAAATTTTGGCAGATGGTGTTTAAATGTTAACAAAAAATGTAATCTGCCAAAATTTCACACTTGTATCAGATTTTGATAATGAACTTAGTTTTAAAAAATGTATATTAATAACGATGAATCAGTAACTATAAAGTAAAAGGAGCAGGTACAGTTTCCTCGCCAGCTTCTTTTTTACTTCCAAATTTTTGAGTCAAACTCGTAACAAATCCCAGACAACAGGAGCTGTGAATTGAAATGAACCACGATTTGTCGTAGACTTAGTGGAGCAACCAATACCAGTCTCTTTGTAAAGGTGACATAACTAATAACAGTTAGATGCAAGATATTATAAGAAGCGATTAATTACAATTATTATAAAAGACCATAAAATAAATACAATTTTTAAAGAACAACCCTATGACTGCACATATTTCTTACGAGAAAAAGCGTTAGGTAAAATTTTCTAATGCATTCAAAAAATTTAGTGGTAGATTTCTCGTTAAAAATTATGAGGGGTTTTTCCTATAAAAAAATACTCAATGCACCCCTAAAGATATATCATCCCAAAAAAGGAATTAAAATTGAGTTTTTAATTTTTTCTCAAATTCGAGTTAATATAAAATTTTGAAATTTTGAGAATTACATTCACTCATAAAGAGGTAATTATGAAATTTTTTCAGTATTACCAATATGTTATAACATTTATTATACTAATGTTATATTCTTTACATCTCTATTTATTCACAATTTCAATTACGTTTACGGGTACGAAGAAGTCGAAGGGACAGACGAGATCTTCAATATAGTGTGGAGAGGCACCTGCACCAAACTATGGGCGTTATGATATGGGACGCTATTGTACATGGTAGTAAGTCACCTCTAGTCTTGGTTAGAGGCAATATGACAGCTCGCCGTTATATCCAAGAAATTGTACAGCCATATGTTTTACCCTACTTAAGAACTTTACCTAACGCACTTTTTCAGCAAGATTATGCCCGCCCACGTGTAGCACGTTTTTCCTTAGATTACGCGCCGGTGTAAATATTCTTCCTTGGCCAGCTCGATCTCCTGACCTATCGCCTATTGAACATGTGGGATATCATAGGAAGACAGTTGAATAATTTAGCCAATCCTTTGCAGACCCTATGAGCCCTTCAAAACGAAATTCAACTTGATTGGAAGAGATACCTCAAGATGAAATTAATCATTTAATTAGATCTATACCTAAACGGATAGATGAGTGCATTAGAGCTAGAGGAGGTCCCACACATTTTTAATTTTTTTGGCCTTATTTTTTGTTGTCCAGTAATGAAATTTTAATAACATAACATTTAATCAGGCAAATCCTGTGTAAAAAAATTAGCCCAATATATCAACTATTACAAGGTGTTGCATTTTCCATGTCATTCAGTATACTGCCAGTTTAACCGGAAATACCCTCAACTTTTTAATTTAAATGGGACACCCTGTATATTTTTGCAGATTTTGAATGATGTTATTTCTCAAATTTGTACATACTGGATTTAGTGGAAATAATTTGTATAAACGAGAAATAACTCACTTTTAGTTGTAGAATAAGTAACATTATTTACTTTAAACTAATGAGAATAATAATTTAACCAAAATTAATTTAAATGTTCTAAATGCTCTCCGTTCACCTCCTGACAATATGCCAGCCTATTAACAAATTCTTGAGTCACTCTTTCAAGACTTCCACTTATTAGTTCACATTCATCAATAATTCTTTGTCTCAATTCCTGCAGGCATGTTGGTCGTTTAACGTAAACACGTGATTTTAGATAACCCCAAAGAAAAAATCTAATGGGCTTAATCCGGAGAACGAGCAGACCAGTCTATGAAACGATCACCATAACCAATCATCATTAATATTTCAACACGATCTTTATCACTTAAATGAACCATTCTTAATCCTACAATGTATTTCTGTAAATTACAATTTGACAGTTTGGCAACAGTTACCTACTAGATAGTACTCGTTTATTTCTTACTATTAATACAAACATGAATTTGTTTATCTAAATGGTATTTTACTCTAATGTATAAAAACTTAAAAGTGGTTTATTAAAGTGCTGTATTCCTCGTGTCTAGAGTTTTTACAATAAACCCAGTATGTACGAATTAGAAATAACTAATTTTTCAAAATCTGCAAAAATACACAGGGTGTCCCATTTAAATTATAAAAGTTGAGGGTATTTCCGTATACCGGACAACAAATACACATCAGCTGCATTTTGCCCCATTGCACTTACTTGCAAAATTTCATAAATACCGTCCGATAAAGATATTTACTTGGTTCCATACTTTATCCCAACCATGTATATATATATAATAGAGAATTTAACTTAAAGGCATTTTCCGAAAGATAAGTAAGTAGTCCTATGATTGTGCATTACAAAATGTATTTATTTTTGTAGGCGTTTATCTCTTATTTATTTATTTGTATCAGACTCCTAATGATTCAAATACAAATGACATTAATTCTAATTCCAATTACATATTCATTTTTAGGAATTTTTTTCATGAATCTAATAACAATATTTCTTTTATCTCATACTAATACTTCTAATCAGCAATAATTCCTGCTTAATCCCACTAACGTTAAAAAAGCGGAAAACACTGAAACAAATCTAACTTATTGCCTGAGGTTGCACTAGTAGCTTCATACATCCATGTTGAACTAGACCATTTTAGTTAGTAACTCATCTCTATTCATTACTATATTTTCTTAATACATACTTCAAAATATCTTCATTATATCTTTGTAAGGCTTCTGTGGCTTGTTGTTTTTCTCTATCATTCAAGAGAACCATAACATCAATCGTAAGATGAAGTTTTAGTGCACTTTGAAATATAGATTCATCTAATCCCCTTGTGTCTTTATCTTGGAGGACATTATTTTTAAATTGTTCAAACTTATTTGTTATTTCATCACTTAGTAAAGGAATTGCTATAAATTGTAGCGCCCTTGCCCTGTTCCTAATCTGTCCAATTACCGAATGTACTTCATCTAGAGCATCTTTAAGTTTTGTTTCATTATCACCTGATATTATTATCTTTTCGCCTTCTTTGTTTGGAGATGGGATTGTGATAATGGTGTTTGTTTTGGTTCTTATTGAATTTAAATCAAAAAAATCGTTTTGTTTCAGTTTTATGTAATACAAACTAAAAACGATAAAATATACATTTTTAGCTATATATATGTTACGGTAAAAGTAGATATTGCGGCAAATGTACACATTTTCCGGTAAATGTGCACATTTGCCTCCTCGTTTGGGTAATGTGCATTCAACTAACATTTACAATTTCAAAGAAGGGAAATGTACATTGAATTCACAATGACCATGTCGTTTTGGTAAATGTGAGCATACAAAATACGATAAAAATTTATATAAATTAGGAACTAAACAGGTAGTTTTAAAACAATCTTAATCTAGGCGTGAATTCGCCATTTGCGAACAAAAGTTTATATCATAAGAAGATGTTCCTCAAGATGTTGAGAAATCGGTAAGAGAATTTATAGGAATGCAGTCCCTTACTGGTGGACAAGGTTTTAAAAGATGCATCTGTAAAGGAACATGTTCCTCAAAAAAATGCAGTTGTAAAAATGCTGGAATATTATGTAATTCCAAGTGCCACAATAGCAATTCTTGCTCAAATAAATAAAACTTTTTTCATTATGAAATTTCTATATGTTCCTTTATAGTTTTATAAAATTTAACATATAATATGCAAAGAAAAGTATGTTTTGTTTGTCATTTACATTTTTTAATTAAAATAATTTTCGTTATTAAAGCCTTTTGTATTATGTTTATTTAAATAAATATTTTTTTACTGCAACAACATTTTTAATTTATTTGTATTCCAACTTTTCTTAAAACATGAAGGTAAGAGTATACATTTACCAAAACGTGAAGGCAAGAGTACACATTTGCCGGGAAATGTACATATACATTATATTCAGTTCACATATACCTAACTTTTTGGGAAATGTACACATTTTACGGTAAAAGTGTACATTTCCCAAGAGTGTACATTTACCGTAACATATACACATAAATATATCTATTTACATACCAAGGCAATTCAAAACTTACGGACATTCTTCCATTATCGTCAATATCAAAATTAATCTTTTGATTTTTAACTGAACTCAATAGTTCTTCATTATCTGCTGGAATATTAAAAAATACATTTAAAATTAACATTGAAGTACAAAATTCTAACCTCTATCTGACAAATCTGAAGATTTAAGATGTTTATTTTTTTTATGTTCTTGGAATTGCTTCAGATTAAAGCGTTTTCCATCCATCCACATACGAATTGGTTTTGAACTGTCAATCTTTCCTTTAATTTTTTGGGACATTTTATAACCTTTTAAGAAGTATGACGACATATGACAAAAAACTACAGAATGGGGTAAATGTTACCTAATTACTTATGTTCGGCAAAAGTTGTCTGGACGATTGTAATGATAGGCAGTAGAAGAAGTAGGACAAACGAGGAAGAACAGGAAGAATAGGAAATCGGTAGATTTGGAATAATTTTTTTTGGTTGTATTTCATTTTACATTTTATTTGTTTCTAGGAGAAAATTTAAATTGTGTTCGTTCTTTATGCATGATTAAAAACTATTTGCTAGAGAGAAATTTAATCCAATTGTTTTTTTGTAGAACTTATCTCTTTATCTTACATAATCCATTCAATATAGTGTTGCCTTATCATCCGAGTTCGATGAAATATTAAATGTATAATTTGGAAAATGTTTTTAAATTACTCATGTCGCTAGTTTTCTCTGCACATAAACAATATTTTGTAGCTACATTCTTATTGAGTATTAGTCTTATTACTAAAAAAGAAGAAGTCATTCAAATTATTTTGTCTACTGTAATCATGTATTTTACATTATACAAATGTATTTAAAAAAGTAATACATCTTTTTATGCAAACCAAAAACATATTTTTAATAAAATATTTATATGAGAATATGATAGTTTCATACTGAATTGCTAATATTTGATCTTCAACAAGAAAAAATTGGTGGAACAATATCTTCATATGAACTACTTCTAACTTCTCTGTTTTTAAAATTTATTTTATTGTTACTGTCAATATCTAAAAAAAGACACATTTTCCTATTTAGGTAGAAATCACTTGTGAATTCGTATTAATTTATAAATTTTTAACATATATTTAATAGATGGCAACAATTCGTGTTCCCGAACAAAAAGTAATACTGTGTGGAGAATATGGAGTTGGAAAAAGTTCGATATTTCGAAGATTTACTAACAATACCTTCACAACGTCTACAGATAGAAAATCGACTTTAGGACTAGATCATTGCTCCAAAATATTTAGTGTTTGTGATAAAGACTTAAAAGTATGTGTCGACTGTGGTTTAAGTATAATAAAATATTTCTTAAAATTACATGATTTTAGTTGCAATTGTGGGATACGGGAGGTATGGAAAGAGTAGCTTCTATAACTTCCAGTTACTATAAGTTTGCAGAGGCTGCAATCTTAGTTTTTTCTTTTGATAATCCAGCTTCCTTTCATGTTCTGTCTCAACACCTATTAGACATAGTAACTTATGCAGAAAATGCTAAAATATTTTTGTGTGGTAACAAATGTGACTTGATAGAAGAACCTCCCCAAATTACAGATGCGGAAATAGAGGCCTTTTGGTAAATTTCAAAATTCATTTAATATTTGTCTTTAGTAAAAATATTCTTAATACATTTTTTAGTGAACAGTGTCACAATTTAGTATCTGGCATCTACAAAACTTCTTGTAAGACAAGTGAGGGATTGGAAGAAATGTTTACAGATATTGCTTTTCAGTTAGTAAGTACAAACAGGTCTCGGATAGAACTTCAATCTATGGAACAACATGGCTTCAAAATTATTCCTTATGAAGAAGAAACTCAGGGAGACAGTTGTATTTGTTAAGATTAATGATAAAAAAAGACACTCAGTGCTTTCTGAATTTTTAAAACAGATTTTTGGAATGTGCAACACTGATTTTTTTCTATAAGTAAATTTTTACAAAAAATTAGCGTACAAATATTTTTTTAAACGGATTATGAATTATTTACATAATTTATAGATTCGATACATTAGAAACAATAATAAATTATTCTTAAATAGAAATATAATGGATGGTCAAAATTCTAAAATATTAGAAGATATCTCTGAATTTGTAAATGAAAGGACAAATCCGATATTATTAGAAACATAATTATATCTAAAATCCACTAGCGCACTGCTTATTTTTTCTTTTTCTCTATTTCTTAACACAAAACCGTTTTGACTTTCTAATGTGTTGATACCTTTTACACAATTTTGCTCTATCCATTTTTCTAGGCTTTGTGGTCCCTCACCAAGTTAATTACGATTTAATATTCAATAACTTCATGTATTTTAGCTGCATTTTCCAGATCTCCGTTCTTCTCTATTTACGTCTTGTTTTAGTAATATGCCAGTTTAGGCGTGTTTTGCTAAGATTGATTGATATCTTTTTTTTTACATCAAACCATTTTTTCATACTACTTTCATACCTCAGTAACATATAATATAGAGTTGGGAGCGTTATCATTTCTGTTTCTTTTTTCTTAAATACCGTTTTATTTAGTTCATTATAAACTTTTGTATCGTTCTGTGACTTGTTTGTAATTTACATTTCTAATTTAGAATTTTCTGTAAACACCACCCCTAAGTACTTATATATTGATATTCTTGGTGTTAATTTGTTCTTTATATGACAGAGGAGTTATTCTTGTTGCTGTCTTATTTTCTTTTTTGTTTATTTTATATTCATAGTTTTTTACATTTGTTGATATTTAGATTTTAATTACACTATCCAAATCTTAATTTGTATTTCATTTTCTTCTGTGTGCTATATCTATATCATCTGCAAAAACTAGTTCATCCATTTATACCTGTTCTAGGTTTGCATAACTTATTAGACTTAGTAGTTTGGATGTTTTTTACATTTTTAACGAAACACTAACTTTTTTTTACAGGAGTCAATATATATCTTTTAACTTAATAATTATTTCAATATTTCTCTAATTTTTCGATGTCCTTTTAATAAAACGATTTCTCAAACCCTTCAAAATCAGCTTGTATTTCAGCGATGTCATTTGTCCCAATCCCTTAACCATAAAACCATTTCTTCAAGTTTGGAAATAGATAAGTTGCAGCGAGATTTGAGATGATGTGTAAAAAAAATAGATCTTTAATCCATGGATGATGTACTTTTTGATTATGATTGTTAAAAAGTGTAACTTTTCTCATAAATCACAGCGACAGCGGATGTCTGAGAAAATTGCATTGAAAAATTAATTGATCTTTGAGCTTCGCTAAGTTTTTAGTATACCAACTTGGACTTTTATGTAATGTTTTTTATTGTGCCAACTCGAGATCTAATTACTTACAATTGTTTTAAATAAAGTATTTATTTGAATATTATGGATTATTATTTTACACAATAAACGCTGAATACCAATAAATAAGGGCGTAAATGGAATCAAATATTTATAAAAAAATAATTTATTATTTACATGTTACATTTTGTATTTAAACAAAACATAAAAAATTGATTCATTTGTTTCAATGTTTATTTATTAATAAATGAGAATATTTTTATTAGAATACGAGATATTAGTAGGGTTGAAATGAATATTCCCTATTCATTAGCAAATACATCTAGATATTCAAATTCAGATTTCGTAAAATTAGATTTTTATCGAATTTTTACGTATCTAGTTTGCGTTCGGCCCATAGATATTTTTGAAATATAATATTGTATTTTGTAAAATAAAATTCTCTATCTTAATATATCACAAATTTTTCTAACTAATCAAGAGTGGCAGATGTAAGAAAAAATGTACAAAATATATTGAAAATTTAACAATTTTGTCTATTAAAGCACATAGTTCTCTTAGACCTAGTTGGAATTTGTTACCAACATCGACAAATAAAAAATATCTTCCCTCGAAATCGCTTCACTTAATATCTAGTGCTGAGACCATTTGATGGTCTTCAAATCCACGCCTTCCTGTACCATCTCCCAAAGAGGGCTCATTTCTCTCAATCTTGTGACGTGTTGTATACACTTGCGAGCGGTATAATCTATTTCGGCTTCCGTAGTGAAACGACCGATACCAAATCTGATTGAACTGTGCGCCAAATCTTCATCAGCACCTATGGCTCGCAGAACGTAAGATGGTTCTAAGGACGCTGAAGTGCAGGCCGAGCCACTAGAAAGCGCCACATCTTTAAGAGCCATCAATAAAGATTCACCTAAACGAATATGACGAAATTATAAATTAATTTGTCTTTCTTAATAATATAAGTTGTTAATATAGGAATTTTATATAAAGAGGATCAATAAATAAATTGGTATTGAGCAAGATTTTAATCAAACAAGGCAAGTTTGCCAAGGACTGAACTGCAAGGCAACAAGAGCTCCTTTTAATATTCCTACAGATTTATGTATATAAAAATATGACTCTTAATGCAATAAGTTAAAAATTTTTAATGAAAAAAAAAAACTGAAATAGCAACTCATTTTAATGCAAAAAATATAATTTTTACTTCAAATTTTTTTATATTAATGTTTCCAATTTATAGAAATATAGTAACTTATAAAAATATATTGAAAATACGATTTCTGTAAAACTTTTTATTAAATTAAATCGGAATTGTGAAAAAATACCATTTTTTAATGCAAGTCATAAAAAAATTCGATTTCGATGTAAACGTTAAACTCATGTTAAAAATAATTTTCCTTTTACATTCCGTATTTTTGCATAAATGCAACGGTTCCAAATGATACAAGGAAATTGGTTTATCAAAATTTGTCAAAAAATACAATGTGCTATTGCAAAATTTAAAATTCAAGAAAAAATGACAATTTTGATTAAAGAATCCAGCTTGTACATACATATGGATATTGAATATAAAAAATACTACACGTTTTAGATAAAATTAACACCTTTAATACTTTCATTTAGGGATTAGATTTACTAGATAAAGAGATGAGCCTTTCAAAATATTTAAATATAAAATAACATTTTTAAATTACCTCCCAATTTTTGGTAGGAAGATAAAAATGACAATTATAATTAATTAACCAATACTGACCTTCAACATATGCAAAGGACAAATTCACACATCCGGGATATGTTTCTGTTTCATCCCCATTTCTAATCACGTGACTTAGTGATCCGCATATGATATCAACCAGACGCTTACTCAATCTTTCGATATAGGTATGGTCATATGACATTTCTTGTTTAGCTAAACGACAAGCTTCACCGAATCCTACCACTAATGGGGCAGGCACTGTACCGCTGCGGATTCCTCTTTCTTGACCTCCACCGCTTTGGATTGCTTCTACTCGAACTCTGGGGCGACGCCTAATGTATATCGCTCCAATGCCTTGAAACAGCTTTAATTTTAATAACGTTTAGAGTTAATTAATGAGATTTTATACAGAGCGAGCCACTGAAAGCAGCCCACCTCAATATTTAGCAGTAAAAATTATTTAAAAAAATAGTGAAACAGGTCGGTTTTTAATCCAAGGGGGACGTATAAAATAAATAAAATAAGCATGGGCGTCGCATATGGGTAATACACTTTAAATTAACAACTTTTTTACAGAAGATGGTTAAGTAAGAACAACTTGCGAGATTAATAAGAATATACAATATGATGTAAATATTGGAATAAATAAATAATTTCTAAAATAAAATTTTGGAAACATTCATTGGTGTTAAGGTAATAAAATAATCGATTATTTTTATAATAATGTGTCACTTCATTTGAAAGGTCTCTTACTAGTTTATTGAACGATATAATTGTTCGAATATTTATTTCTACATGGTTAACGAAACTTATGTTAAGTAGATGAAATTAAAAAAATGCTTATTAATTGAATTAAATTATGTTAAGGACCGTCACTGGTAATAAAACATGGTAGTCTCTTCTATGTTTCAGAAAGAAGGGATGTATGAGCTGGTAGAAGTACTACTGAGTTCATATAGTATTAGTGTTTGATATTTTTTCATAAACATATTTAAAACAGTTTAACCAAGTAATAAGGCTTACAAAAACCGAGCGAATCGAAATTTTAAATAGCTATGCTATGGAGATAAAGTAAAAACTGATGATTTACTCAATTCCAAATACCCCAACGGAGAACCCGTTCCTCAATTAACAATTAGTAAAATAGAAAAAAGGTTAAAAAGTTCTAGAAACGGGTCATGTTAAAGAAACCCCCAAAAGTGGTAGAAAATAAATTCCCAAAACCAAAAATGTATTTATCTTTTCACTTCCATCATACTGTATGTATGTAAGTATATATGTATGTATGTATGTATGTACCTTTTGGACCATATAATTTATGTCCACTAATTGACATAAGATCAATATTCATGGAATTAACGTCTAAATGAATTTTTCCTACTGCTTGTGCAGCGTCTGTATGGAAAAATACCTTTTTCTGTTTACAAAGATTACCAATGGCATTTATTGGTTGTTTTACTCCTAGAAAAATAAAAATAAATTACAAAAGTCATAAAATATTCGAATATTAAATTACCTATTTCATTATTTACAGACATGACAGATACTAAGGCTGTTTCTGGTGTAATAGCTTTTTCTAATTCTTCTAAACATATTATGCCATTAGTTTTGACAGGTAAATAAGTTATTTTAAAACCTTCAGCTTCTAGAGCTCTACAAGAGTCTAACACACATTTGTGTTCCTAAAAGGTAATAAACATTTTTTAATACCGATTTTCCCATTAATGATTAACATAGGCCGCATCTACGCAAATACATCAAGAATTTTAGAAAAAAACAACATAAATGCATTTCCATTCATTCTGAAAGTCTAACGGATTCATTGAACATTAAATATTTGTGCTGGTAATATAGGAAACTATCATTAGTCCATTAGTTTTTGAAAAAACTGTAATCAGTGAAATGTATATGAATTTCCTTAAAAATAAACTTACTGCATTATAACAATTTACCTTTAATATAAAAGAAATTATGTAGTGTTTGCAGGATCGTGGGCAATATCGTATTAATGAAAAGCACAATGAAATAGTTTCCAATAAGAGGAGGGATGGTAAGGTTGCCAGCAAAATTTCCGTAATAAATAATAATAATAATAATATATTTACGAATTAAACCATTTTAAAATCTTGTTAAAAACATGTTAAACAAGTCTATATTTTCCGGCAAATCATTGACTAGTCTATCAAGTCTTGCTAATAGACAGTTTAACTCATAATTTTTTCAGTGATAATTTGTGTAGAACAACAGTATTTTTTATAGTTCGACCTAACTAAAATAGATTATTTTTTGTGAGATATTTCAGGAAAGTACATTGTATTTTATAATAAAATAGGGTAAAAATGTATATTACTGAAAGGAAATGCTAAAAATAAACGAAATTGTGATAAATCTTGGCAAATATTTATTTTAGTTAGAGAAAATACTCAATAAAATAAAACTTGAACTTTGTCACAGATCTGGGACACCCTACATGGTATTAATACCATACATTTTTTTGTTAAAGATAGGATAGTCGAATAATTAACTAATTTGTAAGAATCTTATCATTACTTTTAACCATGTAATAAGACTACTTACTTGCCTGCAGGGATAATAAAGAATATAAAATTAACACCCGTTCATGAAAAAATAAAAGAAAAAAATCAAAGTGGTATGGATATTTAGGTAAGATAAGCTATAAATGACAAAAAGTAGTGAAGGAAAACGAAGAACATTGAACCAAATCGCAAAATGCTGACAATTTTTTTTTTAATTTACAAGGTTAATTTGAATAATTTATTTATATAAGTGAATTTCTATTTTCTTGAATTGTTTAGCAATAGTTATATAAAACACCTCTAATTTACAAAAAATCAACATATTGAAACGAATAATTAATTACTTACAGTTTGAGTAGTTATAACGTGTTTCTTTTTTTCTTTGTAAAATCTGGCGACACCTTTGATAGCTATGTTGTTGCTCTCTGTAGCTCCGGAAGTAAAAATAATTTCTCTAGGATCAGCCCCAATTAAATCTGCCACGTATTGTCGGGCTTGTTCGACTGCACTTTCAGTTTCCCAGCCATAAGCGTGAGTTCTAGAATGCGGGTTACCGTAATAATTTGTTAAATAAGGCAGCATTGAATCCAAAACTCTGGGATCCTAAAAAATAAAGTGCGGCGTAATAAAAACTTAATATAAGCAAGTAATGAATGAATACCAGTGGGGAAGTGGCTTGTACATCTAAATAAAGAGGTCTTCCTTGGAAACTATCCTTTATCTTGAATTTATTTTCTGAAATTAAAATAGATATAATAACATAACCTAAAAATAATTTTTGATCTTACCTTCTATATTACTGCTCATTTTCCGTAATGAATACAGAGCGGTGTTTTCCTTAAAAAAAGGGGAGATTCCATTTCGAAATTTAGTAACATGCCGAAACATTTTACCACCAATTTTATACAACATGTAAATAAAAATACCAAAATAACGAACAGTGTGACGACAGTCGGCACACGTTAGAATAATACACAGTAGAACTGATAGATAGCGACGCTGTGACAGAGTAGCACGTGAGGAATGATTTGCGATTTATTAGTTTTTGGAGGTGGAAATTGTCATACAGTGTGATGCAAATGTTTGGAATGGGTAAGTGAGTGGCTCACTGGTAGAGCTTCGGGCTAGTGATCCAAATATCGCCAGTTCGAATCTCGCAGGG
Organism: Hermaeophaga mercurialis; assembly: GCA_951812935.1. Lineage (NCBI taxonomy): Eukaryota > Metazoa > Arthropoda > Insecta > Coleoptera > Chrysomelidae > Hermaeophaga > Hermaeophaga mercurialis. The sequence continues at coordinate 3,939,221 of OX638360.1, read as the reverse complement.
TTGAGAATTTTTCTGATTTGACTACGAATTAGAATAGTAGATTCGGCAACAAGTTTAGAATGAAAAAAAATCGATATGAGTGGAACATTTCGAACGCAAGCGTAGCGATCTGAGGAACCACGAGTGAGAAACTGAATAAATTTCTGGCCCTGGAGAAAATCTAGTATGTTACCCAGTTAGAATATATATACTATTCTAATTTGACTACAAGTTAGAAAGTTGATTCCCGCTCAAACATAGATTAGATTGTTGACTCATATTTACAATGCTGTTAATAACTACTACTACTATTACTACTACTACTAATAATAATAATAATAATAATAATAATAATAATAATAATAATAATAATGCAGGACTTTTAAGAACAATGGCGGTTGGAGATCGTAACCGTTGTATCAATGGTTATATCCACTACAGGAATTGTGCCTGACTCATTAGTCGAAAATCTTTCTACTGTAGAACTTACAAAACACTTAGTGGCTGAACACGTGTCGTATTGTGCGCACTTTTCTTAATATTACATGGCTTCTCATCTTGTCACTCAGCCGATGTTAAGCATGTATTTCGAGAAAAAGTAAAGAAATAATAATAATAATAATAATAATAATAATAATAGTTTTATTATCCAATAAATGCCATTTACAGGATTATACAAAAGTAAAGAAATAATCCAACTCTACCTTGATCTTTACTACTTTGTAATAAGCAAGTAACTAAATTAAGTAGCTAAATTTAGTTACTTGTATAGTGTAAACAACTTGATTTAGTACTTGCGCAAGTACCAAATTTAGTAAACTATTTAGTCAACTGAATAGAAACAATTTCTATTTACTTGAGGAAGTGGGCTCCCCCACTCTGCCCACATTAACTTAAACGCCGATTAATGAGGGTAGACCGCATAGTTTAGTCAAGTTCATTAGTAAATACTACGCTGCGTTCTACGGGGATAACATTTCGCTATTTTTAATCAACACTAAACAAGAGTACTAAAACTAAACAAATTTTAGCATTTAGTAAGTTGCTTTAGCTACTTGATACGCGTATCTATTCAATCTACAATCGTTAATCCGGCGTTTTAGTTGCTATTTACATAGATGGGGAGACCAGTTGCTCAAGTAAATAGAAATTGTTTCTATTCAGTTGACTAAACGGTTTACTAAATTCGGTACTTGCGCAAGTACTAAATCAAGTTGTTTACACTATACAAGTAACTAAATTTAGCTACTTTACATGTGTAACTGCGCCTTTACAAAAGTCGCCTCTCTGTACAGATGTTTATATCACAAACACCATTTATCATGTTGAAGCCTGTTCATGTAACAAATATAGTTGATTTAATTAATACATTAGTTCTAGGTATCTTACAATTAAAAAAAAGGTTTGATCCTGAGATAGTGCGAGGAACATTAAATTTTTTTTGATTCAAAATATCAGTAGACAATTTATTTATTTACTTATTACAGAAAATTACAAATGCAGAATTACATACAAATACTCTAAAATAAAAAAGAATAATCATTTACAACCAGACCTATCAACCTATGAATATTAACGATTTAATTTCAAGGTGGTGTTAAACATATCAAAATTATAATTGTCGTAATTAGAACACATCGAGTAAAGAGGTTGTCACTTACCAACCCTAGGTACTATTTAATTTGAAAAATGAAGGGACTTTAATAATTATATCCCTCCCTCGCCTTTTTTCCCTCGATATTTCTATACTTATCTTTATTGGCTTTTCTTCTCCGACAATGATCGGCTAGTTCTAAGTTTTGTTTCTGAGTAAATGCCCCACGTTATATAATTAAGCCCTTTATAAAATCATCCATAATCCCTTTACAAAGTTTGGTGTAAATTTGTGAATGAAATCAAACACAAGAAACCATATGACTGCATTTAGTAACCATTATTTAAAAAAACAGAAATGGAAAATTTACTGGGACCTCTTAGATGTGCCACCTAAACAAAATCGGCAATAGGCCATCTTCCATCAAATATGTACAAATCCAGCTCTGAATATGAAGTTTTTAGAAATGCAGAGCTAGATTTGCAAAGTAATATGTATTTTGATATACAGTAAATATACTCAGGTGTAAGTTCTTTTATAATATTACTGAGATACGGCCGGTTCAATACCGACGAGTAACCCTTATATTCAAGCTCACCTAGACAGTGAAATTGTTCTAGGTAATCTATTGAGTTAGGCCAGATCAATACCAGCGAACTACCCCTCATGTTCAGAGTTACCTAGTGGCGCAGATTTAGAGAGAGTAAAGAATAGTAACATCGACCATATTTACGTAAATAGGTGAATGTAGAATTTAGCCGACCGCCAGTCATTCACCCCAAAATCCAGCTGTTTACCCCGGGTTCACACATTGGGGCCAACGTTGGACCGTATCCACAGCAGTTTTTCCGCCAAAGATCAAAAACATTGGCGCCAACGTTGGAGATCGCGGCAACACATTGGCATTCTATTCAGTTGATGTTTAGCTACGAAGAGATTAGATGAAGATCGTTTAATAGTATTAGCGAAAATGAGTCGAAAGCAATGGACGCACCGATTGCTACTTCGCTTCAGACATGTTAACATTGGCTCTACATGTAGGCCACTAACGTTGGGTCCAATGTATGGACGCAAGAAAAACAAGCCAATGTTGGCCCTAACATTGGTTCCACTGTGTGGGTCCTGCCTTATGGTGGTACAATTTAAAGGCAAATATATCCCGGAGCCCGTTCACCGGGCGGGACCTAGCGGAAAATCCCAGTGTTTTTCTACATGTATGTTTATTGTTACATTGTGAAACTCAATATATATTGTCAAATTAATTTGGTTTTTTCATACACCTTGAATTACTAGCCCACCATCAGATACAAAGACCATAGGGAGTACGTCTTCAGTTATTAGTAGTTCTGACATATCAGACGTGTCGTAATCTAACGTAGACGTCGTCTAAGTTTTTTAAAAAATGGTCCTTTTAAAAAACCGACAAATAAATTAAAAAATATCGTCGGGGGAAATATAAAAATCTGTACCGTGACAGTATGAACATGACCAATTAAAAAGCGTAAAACAATCATTTTCACTTTACCGGTTGGAGCATGTACTGACATGTCACTGTTGTGTATGAATCTACTTTAAGAGTTGAAGCAATTCTCGCAGAATACTAGTGATATGGAATTTTCGAAATTTGAAACTGAATTGTCTTCTTAAGGTCCTTTCAACTCTTGCCTTTTATATGAAATTAAAATTAATTTTTATGGTTATAGTGTCTGGGGGATGCAGGTAATGTTTAGAAATCGAGTTTGTTTTACAAACATCTAAAAGAATACTGAATTGCGTAGGAATAATTCTTTCTAACAAAAAATATTTTGAATATAAAATGAGTTACTTTTTCTTTATAAAATGGGGTTTATAGAAAAATATGAAACTACCTGGGTCAGGTAAGTCACAAGGTAATTTTAGCAAAATATTTGTACGAGGAGTCGGAAAGTAAAAAAGTTGTGTTAACGTGTGACACTATCCGTGGAACATGCACCATTAGTTTGTTAAGCGAGTTTATAACATAAACATTATTGTTGATAACCTTATAAACAAATTAACTGAATGCAGCTCTCGTCTACTCTTTAGGCTGTTAATATTATGACGTAACAGTAAACCTTCATCCGGTATGACGATTGCTGGCTATGCGTCTTCCATTTTAAAAGAAAAATATTTCATAAAATATTCCCGTATTCCAATATCGATCTGACAAAATAGTTTAATGTTGCAACCTCAGTAAAGTCTCTGCTGCTTCGTATTACAAGACTATAGAATCGGCTAGCTTATGATATGATATTTTCTATATGTTGCAAAGAGAGTCTACAGTCAAATCTAACTCCCAGATCAGTAAATGTATCAGGTCTGTTAAGCGTTATATTGTCAACGAAACAATTATAGTTTTAATGTAGGTTTTAGAGAAAATGATAAGAAATTGCATTTATTGGCATTCAAATCTAGATGGTTTGCATTGCACCACTCTTCAACTTGATGTAGATGATCCGCTAGTTTAATACAATTGTGCAAATCGTCGATCTTACAGAAGAGTTTTAAGTAAACGGCATATAAAAAGGATTCTATGTCTATGTTATTAACAATGTAATTAATAAAGAGCGGTCCAAGTTCTATATCCAGGTGGTAGTCTAAAAGTCTAAACTACTATCCTGTACATCCTTTGCATACCGAAAATTAGTTTGTTTGACACGACATTGCAGTAATAAATAAATAAATAAAATAAATTTGTTTTGTTGCCTTACTCATGATAAAGCGACTTTTTTCCCCAGATCTCCGAAAAATGAGAAAATATGTACCAAAATCCCACTCTTACTATTCTTATAAAATACTAATATTTTTTCTGTTTCCTTCCTAAAAAAAAACTATAAAATTAGTTTTATACATCTATAAATTTACGTAGCTGCTTTGGACGTACCATTTTTATTCCGGCCAACACACTGTCTCTCTTCATCCGTATAAAGAAACGATTTTCTAGAATAAATTAATAAAGGACAGTAAACAGAAAATAATATGTTATTCTTTGATGATTGTATTTACATGACTTAGTTCATTAGAATGTTGCACGTGCTAACTTTCCAAAGCAATTTCAAAAAAGAAATCCTTAGGATTCTTCAAATAAATCACAAGTTAATATATGACTCAGCAAATATCCTTAATTACACCAAAATTGATTACATTTAAAATTCAAAAATAAATAAGAGATGTCACTTGATTCTGTAAATTAATTTAATTTTTATTTTAATTTTATTAAAAAAGAATGAAAATGTGGCATACTTTTTGTTAAAATTACCTTTCATGAATACTCAACTTTAAACAATTATTCTTAAAGATTTATTTCCTCTCACAACCTGACATTTAAAAAGTTGGATTAAAGCAGTTTGTTAACCGATTTTAATTTGAAATTAAATCGGAAAACTAAGAGAGATACCATTCTAGAGACTTAAAAAATACCGCATTTAAAAATTTTCATTAGTACTCAAGTGAAAGAATGTTGGTAGACAAGCACGAAAAATGTATATGTATATTAAAAATAAATAAATATAATGCACATCTTTTAATCAGAAAGGGAACTGAAAGTTATGTTCAACAAAACTCTTTCACCCATTATATTTTACTCAGAAAAACTGTCGATGACAAATCCATAATCTATTTTCATTTATGAGTCTATTAGTGATTAGAGTAGGTAATTAGAAAAAATATGATTATACAATATTTATGATATGATGCAGTCAAAAATTCAAAACTAATGCCATCACTGGATCAAGTTGTTGATTAAATTATTGAGTTAAATTTATGTATTTCAGTGAGACCACTATAAAAGGTGTGTTTTTCTTTTTCTTTTTTTTTTACTTGCTTTATGTAAGAACCACCATTTTACCACCATTTTAGGTTGTTTATTTGCAATCGTTTATTTATTGAATATTTACGATTTTTGACCCAAACGGTATAGTTTGTTTATAACTGACTGGTGTGATGTTATTTCAAACCATGCCGCCTAAAAACACTTATTGCTGTAAAAGGAAAATAAAAATCGTTACGCTACTAATTTGAAGTAAAACATCAAATTTACAAGAGGACCGTGGTTATGATTCAACTTCAGGTGTGCCGTTTACAAGTGAAACAAAATAATTAATTAAAAATTAACACACACGTGATTGAGGTGATTTTTTACAGTGACAAAATCCTCTTAATAAATATTTCTCTGCGGTTCCTTCTTGAAATTTAACACTTGTATCAGATGGAAAATTAATACATAGTTTTAAGCAACCCCTATTAAATTCGATACTCTGTGGTTCTTTGGCACTAAATTTTCGTTCTCCGTTAGTTTTTGTTTTCCTTGGAAACGTTTTGGTTCTTTCCCTGGATTTAGAAGAAGATGGTTTACTACTAGAAACGGGTTGTTCTTGAATTGATGGTAATGGCTGAGGTTTTCTTACAGGCACAGATTTACTACGAATACTGGAAGTTGGCTTCTTTTCTGGTTCCCAAGGCACCCTTTCTTCTGGAATCTAAAATTGTAATAAAAGAAGTCAAAGAAATTATATTTAACCTCACTTCTTTTTTTTTTTGTCTTCTTCATTCCTTCTACATTATTCTGTTACAATTATTAAGCGCTTTCTGAAATTCTCCAGTTGGATCAGTTTTTAACTCTAAGAAGCTGTTGACAAGTAAATCGTTTAACTGACTCTTAGCGTAAAAAATTTAACCTATCACAAATAGGTTAGAACACGGCACATATTTTAGTGAGTCTTACTTTTGGTCCTCCCACAGGATTTTTGTCAGGCATACAAGCATAACATTTGTCTTTTCTTGATCTACATTTAAAATCATCTTCGTCTTCGATAAAATCTAAATAGATGAGATCCTCTATTTGAGGAACGTGAGCATGATACATTCCAACTCTATTTAAAAAATTTGGCTGTGGTGTTTTCCACGTATTGTCTACTCGACTTGTTCGCATTACATAGTTTAACCTTTGAAGAAGTAAATAATTATCGTGCTCTATTCGCTTACATCTATCTTTTTCTTTTTGTTGTTTTTTGAGTTTAACGCAAACATGAGCTCTGAAAGGTGGAGGACGATTGTCGATAGCCGGCAAAGCTGACTGAATCTAAAAATAATAAATTTATAGAGTTATAAATCAGATTATTTCAATACTACCTCTTTTTTTACCTGGTTGCTAATATAGTATCACTAATTAGATTTAGACACGAAAATATACCTTACCTTCTGTCTGTGGTAAATGAATTTTTTTTGTTGCCAGGGTCTCACCAATAAATTATCTTTCTTTGAAATCATAATATTTAATATTATAAAATGGATTCATACGTATTTAACAGGCATATTTTCCACATTCTATTATTTGGGTTTCTTTATTGGCGGTTGCCTTGGAAAAATTATTGATTACCATTTGCCCTAAATTATTACTTCAAAATGAAATAATTTACCTGTTGAGCTTTAAGTTCATTGTTTACTATACATACAGGGTGGCCAAACGAAAACGAAACAGAGCCTCCAAGCGAGGGTAACAATCGCCCCAAAATACTTAAATGGCATTATGGGTCGAGTAAGGTATCATTTTAAAGCCCTTTCAATTCTCTTTACAACAGTCTTTAAATTTTAAAATTCGGCCTAATACTTTTTAATAAATTACATTTTAAAGTTTATTATTATTGTTCATAAAATAAAGCGAAATGATATCTACCCTTTCCGCAATGGAATAAACCATGGTATTTAATTTTCAAAAACACAATTAAACAAACCTTCGCTTCGATATACGAATCCACTAATTTCACGTTCTTTGCGAGTCCGTATCGTATCCATTGGTCATTTAACTATTTTGGGGTAATTGTTACCCTCGCTTGGAGGTGTAAGCAGCGAAGTCGAAAATACCGGAAAAAAGTGTTCCCCTTTTGATCAAAAATCGACGGGTCTCTGCGTTTTTTTAAAACGTTGACGCAGTTCCTGATAATGACTCTGTTTCGTTTTCGTTTGGCCACCCTGTATATCGATTCACTCAGATGTTTATAGAGTGAGAATACCAATGCTATAATGATTTGTATTCTCTTATGGCCACTGATGTTAATTTAACCAAATTTCAGGTTTATTCATATTTTCGTTGCAACGCGGACATTCGGTTTAGTTTTTTGTGCAAGTATCTAGGTGTAATTAAATTACGGTCTAAGTGCTAAAAACTTGAATATGAGATATTTAACTTTTAAGTAATAAAACTATTATTTGTTCGAAATAAAACATTTTTTTCCCGTTTACTACCAAATATTAAACAAGCACTAAATGTGAAAGAAATAAGCTCAAACAACAAAGTTAAACAAAATTGATTATTATGGTTTAAAAACGTTATAAATTCAATAATAAGTAACAGTAATAAATAATAATATTCTATGTGCCAACTAGTGTAAGTACCTACTTAATGAGATTTTTAAAAAATGTCTTATGTTCAGGTTCGTGTTAGTAGTTAATCATTTCTTTTAAATTTTACTTATTTTCATTAGTGATTCGGGAAGTTGTAGCAAGTGATGGGAGGTTAGCATTATTTAAGTTAAATGTAAAATTGACTAATGTCTTACACTAAACTATTTAGCCAATTTTACAACATCGAATTGTTATTTAGTTATCTAGATTGATCCTCTTCTTCATGCGTCGACAACTTTCCACTCTTCCGTTTAATTTTTCCCTACACGTATTTTTCCGGGGTCTCTTTTTCTTATTTATTCTTTGAACTTTGCTTATACAGGGTGTGGCATAAGAACCAAGTGTTTTTATACTGAATATTGCGCTGCCATTAGAAAAGGGAGGGGCGTTCGGCATGTTACAATCCGTTCCTTGACCAAAACCATTTCACTTTCAGCTGCGACCATGGAACCATGGACAGTAGAGTAACGCATATTTGTCTATGATTTCTTTATTATATCAATCGAAATGACTCGGTTCTCGTCCGAGCTAATCTAATGCCGCGTCCAGACCAAACAGATAAAACACCAAACACAACTTTTTAGAAACTTTCAAAGCAACATAATAATTTCCAGACAAGAGACGAGACTCGCGATTGTTGCAAAATCCGGAGACAAAACTGAGTCGAGACAAAAAAGTCGCTGAAATGTTTCAACTTTGTCGCAGAATTGTTGAAAAACTCCTGTTTGAAGATTATTAACCCAACGTCAGATTGTGTCTCAAAAATCTTCCTTTTGCATCATAGTTTCGACGAAAGGGCGCACTTAGCGTACATATGCGAACATTTTCGCTAAATCTTAGGAAATGTGTACTTAAAGATCTAAAAATTGTGATCTACAACATCAAAAATATCTCTAATAACAAGGTACATCCACAGCATTAAAAATATTTTTTTCTTATTATGTCCACAGCAATTGTCACTCCACATTATGTTCATATAATATGTTTTGTTATCCCCAATATGTATACCAAGATTGTAATTAGACAACTGTCGCAAATAAAATATCCTACTGTGAGTATGAGAGAGTGTTGGCAGAAACAAAAATTGTTGCAAATCCTTTGAACTTGTATATGTAGAACTACCAGGGAGTTGAGAGCATGCGTGATGTTGCTTTTCGATGATGAAGTTCAAGGCGATTAATAAGATTCTGTTTGTGTTCTGGATTAGCTTTAATATGGGCTGTCAACAAGTCACACATAGAAAATGTGTCTATTGTTGGAGGATTAAAACTCATGTTAGGAAATTTCTATTTAAAGATTTGGAATGATATCCGTATGTAATGTGTATATAGGAAACATCTGCTTGAAGGCACGGTACAAACAATGCATGTTCAAATTAGGGCTGAGATATTCTTTCGTGGTGCGGTTCCTTGGATAGTGGGGAAACGAATTAATATGATTAACAACTTTGTTTTGGTCCTTTTTTGGTATATTCCCTGTGTACCGTTTTATTACTTCTACACATAGGTTTAGTCTTTTGCTTTCTTCTTTTGAACTTTCCTGTCAGTAACGCTAAAAATACTTTCAAATGTGTCTGTCCCTAGATACTAGAACTAGTTCGGCCGAATCATTTGAACAGTGTAAGAAATAGTAATATTTCTTCTACTATTTACCAGATCGTCATAGGTCCCGTGTCTTCTTCATTTAAATTTTTCAGTATGAATAATACTCATTAGATACGTGGACTACTTTTCGCAGCACAAAAACTGCGCTGTAAAAGTAGTTGTGTCTTTATATCCACAAGAAATGATTAAACAACCAACACTACAGGTAGATACCGATATATGCTATTGCTCATAAGATTGCGCCGGGATTTGCAGGGAATATAAACAGAATATTATGCAACCAATATTGATTTCACGCAAATTGAGCATCATTTTCATTCATCGATTGTAAATATGTAGGTAAATGCAAGTATTTTCTTGTCAATCTGTTAAAAACGAGAATGTGAATATCTTTCTTACCAGACTTTAATTGTACACCATAAAAGCTCATTTCCTAGGTATAGTTATAAAGAATCAAAAATTACTAATAATATAATAAACTTGGCATAATTTCAGAATTGATGTTACTAGTATTGAAGGCCCCTCTTAATCTAGCCCTAACCTAGATGAAATTTAAGTAAATGCAGGTCATATCGTAAATAGAATTTGGAACGTCAAAAATCCATGACGAGCATTTATTAAAAGTTTATCAACAGTGTTGTAATTTTCTTACATTAAGCAAAAATATAAAAAATACTAAAAAGACTCTGTGTAAGGGATTTATTTAGTGTTGGATTTAAACATTAAAATCAACAAGACTGTTCTTATTTAAAAAATAAAGTGAACCAGCAGTAATTTCAAGATAAGACAGGATTAAAAAAACTCTTCTGTTAATTCTAACTTCTATATAGTGCTTAACGTTGCTTGTGAAGAAGAATTACTTGTTTTTGAATGAAAAAAGACGAGGAATAACTGAAGATTATTACTATGACATGAACTCAAAAGTTTTGGAGGAATGGTTTCTAAAGATTTCACCAGATTTAGAGAAAAATACAGTAATTGTTCGGGATAATGTTTTATATCGCAATCGACGACCGTCGCATACAAAAGACCTTTGGCCACATATAATTTATCTTGCTAAAAAATATTGCCTATTCATTTGAATCTTAAATATTCGATAAATTAATTTAAAAATAAGGTACCAGATGGAGTCACAGTATTCAAACTAATTATTAATAATCTATATTTCTTTGAAATTTATTTTGCTTTCTAAATTTCTACATCCTCATGTAATAATTATAGCTTTTAAACAGCATTTTCGTTCAGCAGCTAGCATAGCCTGGAGGATTGTGAATATTTGAAATAAGTTCTAAAATTAAATATGACTATATTAAAAAATGTTCATCAATCAGGTAATATCAGAATTATTTGTAATATTGAAAAGTATTAAATTTTGCTCTGTAATGCCAAAAAAGTCGAAAGGTGTTCCAATTTTATTGGGGTGCTAAAATAGCACTTTTTTATGTGTTTAATAAAAGAATTAATTATTACAAATGGATCTTTATCTCTTTAAATTATTGATTACAAGGCTTATTGAGGAACATACTTTCTTCCCCTGTTTTATTTCTTCATAATTTTTATTTAAACCCAAACAAGTTGTTTTAGAATGAAGTAGAACGTCGTAAATAATACGTTTTCAATTAATGAAAATACTCTACATACACACTTTTATTAGTTTTACTGAGTGCAATCATCGACGAGTCGAAGCTGTAGATAGCGTAGCTGCTACTCTGTAAAAAAACTACTAGGGAAATGTGTGTAAATCTAAATCTATTATTTGTCTTATTCCCTTAACGTTGTTCAATCAATAAATCTAATGAAATCTATAGGATTGCAGTAAGCAGTTAAGAAACCCCCACTTCTCTCTACTGTTTTCTTTGTTTGGGGGCATTTCTTAATAATTTAGAATGGAATATTAATTAAGGAGTTCCACTTTATTCTAAAATAATTATTTCTATGACTCCCCAAAATACCATTTATAATTTTGCTGTCCTCGCCGGCATGTTAACATTTACTTATTTCATTTTCACTCAAATGGCTAGATATGTTAATGTTTTGCTTGTTGGGTCTATAAAAGAAATCAAAAACGGCTATCAGAGAAAACGAGTGAAAAAGTAGGCGTAGATCTGAATATTGTTTTTATTCTGTTTATATCGTTCAGTGTAAACCTTTTGTAACTTATTTAAAATTTTAGACCAGGGCTGAAGCCTTTGAAAATGGTGGAAAAAAATAATAGTAGGATGAAGCCCATTGGAAAAGGAAGAGAATATAACAAAAATGAAAGGAAAAATAATTTACGAGCGATCTGAGGTCGGGAAGTAGAAGGGGGTGAGTTTTTAAGGGTAGAAAACTGTTTTGAGGTTATGTGAAAAAAGTGTAAATACAAAAGTTGTAGATCTTGTTATTACCTACAACTTTGCCATTTAACTTTTTTCCATAGGACTTGTAGTTTTGCCGGAAATCGAGATAAACAGTTTTCTACCCTTAAAAACTCACCCCCTTCCACTTCCCGACCCTGGTCTATTTGTTGTAGCGTTGTGAATCAACTATATCCGTTTTATTTTCTAAGGTGGTACAAGAATGATGTACAACGAGTTTGTATAGATTGACTTTTTCAAATAAATCTTGAATTTTATTGGTCTTCGTATTATACCATAAGACCGACGAAAAAACCTATAGTGTCAAAAAGTGCACTTTTTAGCAATTGGGAGATTTATGGAGCTACAATAATTTTAGACAAGAAATGGCAAATGGACCTATGAAACAGTAACCACAATAATAATTTGGATATTATTAGCCCTTCAACAGAACAGTTTTCGTCTGGAGTGAACTTGTTTAAATATAAAAATGTTATTAACATTCATAAAGTATTGCTTTCAAATTTTATTAATAAATAATTAAATTTTGGTTCTCATTTCATTAATTGAATTAGATAATAGACTCGGTATCTAGCTCAGTTAGAAAATAGCATTCAATACATAACTCAAGTGAATTTGATAACAGGTTTTTATCCAGGCAATCGTAAATAAAAAATTTTACCTGCCTATAAAATTTTTCTGCTCTCTTGCTTAGCAGTAAAATGGATGAAACAAAAAGTTACTATGGTCCGGCTCTGGTTAATAAATAGTTAACATCTTTTATCACCAGTCCCGATATTTAAGCAAATTAGTGAGTTTTATATTCCAAAAAATTACCTACGAGTGCATTAAACCTAAAAGAAAACTATCAAGTTAGTAGCTACAGATTTTGTAAGTTTTTAATTCGTTCCTTAATTTGATACATCAGTAAATCCAAATTACTGTTTTCTTTGTACGGGTTAAATATTGGAAGTCTTATCAGTATAAAAACTGGTTCGACTGAGATTGTGTGAACTGTTCAGGTCCGCATTTACCTTTTCCAAATGAATACAATATTTAATAATGGATGAAACAACGGATTTAACTGTGGGTACTTCCGTTTCTGGGAGTACACCCTCCAAATCATATGCATCAGCAATAAGTTCACCAAAATTCCCAAGCAAGAAACAAGCTATAGTATTCACTTCATTGGAAAACACTAAATTGGAAGAATATTTGATCTCATTAGGAAAGATAATTGAACCACACAATATTATATTTATCTCTAGAATTTCTAATAACCGAATATGTATTTATCTAGCAAATGAGGATCTAGTAAAATCATTTATGAACAGCCATAAGGGCGAAATAATAATTGGTCAAACTACTATCATAGCACGACGACTTATAACCCCTAGTGAGCGGTTGTTATTATCAAATGTCTGTCCATCAGTACCAAATAACCTAATAGAAAATGAACTTAGAAACAAAGGAATCAATCTAGTGTCACAAATTACATGCCTCCGTATTGGTACAACCCTTCCTGAATTCAAACACATCCTTAGTTTCCGAAGACAAACCTACATCACTCCTTTAGTAAATGTACAACTACCTGACTCCATCATCGTAAACCACGAAAATACTTCTTATCGTATTTTTTTATCCGTAGACAACAATGTATGCTTTAATTGCAAACAAAAAGGCCATATCGCAACAGACTGCTCTTTACCAGTTCCTTCAACACTGCAACCACAAGTAACAACTTTAACAAATATCCCACCTCCAATGCCAAGTGTGGTGACAACTCCTCCGTCCTCCTCAATCATGTCATCCAGTATAGCTTCTACCAATACCAATTCATCTACAACTTCGACAACCATTAATACAACATCTAGTAAAACATCAATGAACCCTATACCACCTACACCATTTCCACTAAAAATCGTGTCCATGCTCTCTAGCAGCTCGAACAACCCTGCCAAACGTGCATTACCCGAAACCCCTTCTCCAACAGGAAAAAACAAGGAGGAAATTGAGTTTCAAAAACCTGTTCCTCCTAAAAGTGCTAAAAAATTTAAAACCAAAAATGAGACAACAATCTTGGATGTAAAGGAGCAACTGAATCTAGCAAAAGAAATATTTGAGGGGAACACGGATAACAAAGTATTAACTTTCTCAGAAATTTGTCTTTTCTTTGAAAACGTACAAGGCTCTACTGACCCGCTAAGTGTAGCTAAATCTATTACAAATAATGTTAAAGGTGTAGTTGAATTACTCCAAAAAATTCACCCTTATTTATCCGATAAAAATATGAAAAGGAAATGCACAAGATTGGCAAAAAAAATACAGTTACAACTAAATGTAGAATACAGCAACGAAGAAGACAGTGACTCATCAACGTCGATAATATCTAACAATTAAATTCACTACAATATTACAGTGGAACCCAAATGGGTTATATTCCCATTTGGAAATGTTTAATCTCCTATTATCAGAATACGCTCCTACAATAATCTGTCTCCAAGAAACCCGTTTTTTAAATAGTAAGATCTATAACCTAAAGAACTATGCCAGTTTTTATCTTAACAGAAATAACCCATTGATTGCCAGCGGAGGGGTAGCTATATACGTTAGAAATTCTCTGGACGCTGAACAAATCCCGCTACTTACTTACCTGGAAGCAGTTGCTGTTTCTATTCATGGCCCCATAAAAATAACTTGTTGCAATATCTACTGCCCTCCAAATGCATTGCCTAATAGAAATGAAATTACAAACCTTTTAGCACAGTTACCTACACCAAGAATTATTTTAGGAGATTTCAATGCACATAATGATATTTGGGGATCTAAAAAGAATACACCTTTTGGAATTACTATGGAAGAAGTTTGCAACCAATCCGGCATCAACATTATGAACGATGGGCGACCTACAAGATTCAATACAGCAACAGGAGAAGGTTCAGCCATAGACCTCACGTTATGCGATCCTAGCCTGTCATTAGTCTTTCATTGGGACGTTCTTCCAGATCTTTATGACAGTGACCATTTCCCAATAATTATCTCTGGTAACCAGGTAAATGGAAAAATATCTCCGGAAAAGTGGAATCTCAACCGAGCAAATTGGGAGCTTTATAACTCCATAATAGTTAAAAAAATCGATAACGACAGAAGCGAGGACATCTTAAACTCCGATGTGGACGACATGGTAAACAAATTTTCTGCTTTAATAACTAATGCCGCTGAAGAAGCTATTGGAAAGATCACAGTAATCAAAAATCATACACCAGTCCCCTGGTGGAGCCCTGAATGTGCCGAAGCAACAAAGAACTATAAATATGCTTTCAATAAATATAAAACACAAGACACAAGAAAATATGCTTCAATTTAAACGTTTAAGAGCACTGGCCCGATTAATAGTAAAACAGAGCAAAAGAAAATCATGGATTGAATTTATATCAAGCATTAATAATTCTACTTCAGCTAAAACCGTGTGGAAAAATATTAAAAATATCTCAGGAAATAATAGTTTTACCGAGATTACCTTTCTCAAACATCAGAATGTTACTGTAACATCTCCAGACCTAATATCGGAAGCTTTAGCAGAGTCTTTTGCGGATTACTCCAGTAACAACAACTATAGTAACACTTTTTTAAAGCTAAAAGAAGCTGAGGAACGACAGATAATTGACAGACAAGAAGAGCACTCCGATGCTTTAAATGAACCCATTACAAAAGTCGAGATGAACTACATCATAAATTCAATGAAAGACTCTGCTCCAGGAGTCGACAACATACCAATAGTTTTTATTAGAAACCTGCCAACCTCTGGAAGCGATCTTTTATTAAAAATTTATAATAAAATCTGGACTAATAATGTTTTCCCCCAAACATGGCTAAAATCTATTGTAATCCCTATCTTAAAAACGGGTAAGCCTAAATCAAACCCAGACTCATATAGGCCAATCTCAATTACATGCGCAATGACTAAAATATTGGAAAAAATCATCAATGCGAGGTTAATGTGGTCCTTGGAAAAAAGAAATTTATTAATCCCTGAGCAAAGTGGTTTTAGAAAACGTAGGTCAACCGCAGATAACCTAGTGGACCTAGAATCTGAAATCCATGAATCTTTTGCCAATAAAGAAAACTGTTTAGCAGTTTTTTTTGACATCTCTAAAGCATATGATACTATCTGGAGATACAAGATTATTAAAGTACTGGAGAGCTGGTCAATAAAAGGAAATATTCTAAATTTCATTTATAATTTCTTGGAAAGACGTTTTTTTGTAGTCCGAGCTAATGGAGCCTATTCGTCGGTTAAAATTCAAGAAAACGGTATCCCACAAGGGTGTTCTCTTAGTGTAACATTGTTTTTGATTGCGATAAATGACATAATTGCAAACTGCAGTCCTACAATTAAGGCCAGACTCTATGCAGACGATCTAGTCATATATAGCCGAAGTCGAGACTTACGTTCACTCTATCTCTTAATACAGTCATTCTTATCACTTTTAGAAGATTGGTCAGATAACTCAGGTCTTCAGTTTTCTATATCAAAAACTAAATGCCTTTTATTTTCCAAAAATAATAATATAGTCCCAAATAACCTTCAATTATTTGGACAACCCATTGCATTGGTTGAGGAAATAAATTTCTTGGGGATGATCTTCGACAAAAAATTATCGTGGAAACGGCAGGTACAAAACCTCAAACTAAGATGTCAAAAAGATCTAAATCTAATGAGAACTGTATCATCTAAACGATGGGGGACCGACTGCTCGATGCTAATCAAAATATACAAATGCATAATTAGACCTAAGCTAGACTTCGGGGCTATTGCCTACAACTCTGCAAAAAATTATGTATTAAAGCAATTAGACATAATCCATAATGCTGCTATGAGAATTGCTACTGGAGCGTTCTGCACAACTCCAACTAATAGTATCCACTGCGAGGCCGGAGAACCTAATTTACACTTACGTCGAAATTATTTAACACTAACTTATGCTGCAGCCACAGCCTCCTATCCCACTAAACCTGTCTATCGAAACATATTTGCAAACCGTTTCAGAAATACCTTTCTCCAACATCCAAGATTAGACCCCCCATTCCACGAACGACTTAATACAATCCTAGAAAATCTTGATATTCCTCTTCCTAAAACTTATAATGAGTCATGTTTAGAATCTTTCCCCCCCTGGAAGTATACTCCTGTTTATTGTGACACTAGTTTAACAAGGTATGATAAATCCAATATAAACCCAGCTAGTATTAGAAAAGCTTTTCAAAGTGTATTGAATACATACCGGGGCTACAAACATATCTACACTGATGCTTCTAAAGCACCAAACGGCGTTGGAGCGGCGCTTCTCTTCGAGGATGTTCAGGAATCTTTTCAACTCCCAATGTCAACCTCCGTTTTCTCTGGTGAGTTATACGCAATTTGGAAAGCGTTGGAATACATAAATGACCATAATATCCATCGGGCATTAGTAATTACAGACTCTTTAAGTTCCATCTCCTCTATACAGCAGTATCAACATTCACACCCACTTCTTACTATGATAAAAAATGAATTGTTCACTGCCTCAAATAACCATCATAGCAACATCAAATTCCTTTGGATACCATCACATATAGGCATCGTGAATAACGAAAAAGTAGACAAACTGGCAAAAGATGCAATATCAACACCAACCACTTTAACTGAGTACAGAACACCTTTATCGGATCTGAAACTTTTTTACAAAAACAGAGTAATATCCCACTGGCAAACCGAATGGAGCACTTCTACCTCATATCTAGCTGAGGTAAAAGAATCGGTCCAACCTTGGAAGTTCAACCCCACAAACCGACATCAACAAGTGATGCTATCTAGATTAAGACTAGGCCATACTTCCATCACACATGGTTACGTAATCTCAAGAACCCCTCAACCAAGATGTGAAATATGTAACATGAGGTTATCGGTTAAACATTTTTTACTCGAGTGTCCAGTACATCAAAACTTGAGAATACTCCATAACATCGGTGGTGATTTGAGCATAGTACTAGGAGACCAGTGCAATATAGACAATTTATGTGCTTACCTTAAAGATATAAATATGTACCACAAAATTTAATTCAATTCATATAGTGTTTAAAATGTATTTATCATGTATCAATTACTAATATTATGTAATATTCATGCTACTCGCTAATAACCCTATGGGTTGATGCGATTCAATAAATAAAAAAAAAAAAAAAAAAAAAAAAAAAAAAAAAAAAAAAGTTACTATATTTGCGCACGTCGTAAATTAATAAAAAATGAGTTGAAATTTAAATTGTCTAAATAATTTTGATGTTTCATAAACATTTTACCTATTTTTGTCCGTACACATTTTAATAGTTAAAAAATAATAACAACATGATTAAACGTTTTAGTGACCAATCAAAAACTTTTATATAAAACGTTGTTTCATATTTTAAAAACCATAAATCAATTTGTGACGCTACAGGAAAAATTTATAAGCAAATGGCTGCAAAGATGTTGAAAACTAGCAGTTGTTTTATGTACAAAGATCAGAACAAGAACGAATAAAAAATTAATTTACAAGCTAACGCGAAGAATGCAACGTTAGCATTTAACCTGAGGCGTTCTTAATATTTATAGAATGGAGAGCTTATTTCTTCATATAACTAGCACTAAAAGTGTCTCAAAGTATTTCCCGGTTTTCAAAATCAACGATGTCTGACGCAGATTGTGTAGAAAAATGTCTCAAAAAGTAAGGGAATGTAAAACGACAGTTAATTTGCTAATTTAAACAAGTTTAGGCAAATGATTCATAAGATGTATGATGGTACGGAACATGTAACAATAAATTCGTTACATAAACGTTTTTCTGAAGAAATGCCTGATGTTGTTTGTTCTGAACAGTCAATTATCACGTGACTACGGAAAATGTTTCCATTACAAAAGAAATTTTTTTCTGCCCTCAATACAGTTAAAAAGGACCTCATTTTTGAGTTACTATAATAAAGACATAGAGTCAGATATCTTCAAGCCTGTCACCACTCCTATTTCACCGGTACACATATTGGGCGAACGTGTTGGAAGTCGACGTTGGCGTCAGACTAGTTCTATAAAGGGTACCTTTACGGGTTTGGTACATAAATAACTACATATTATTATATACAGGGTGACCCACTATTATCGAAGTTACGAAAAATAAGTTTTTACAGATAGTATAGGCAGTCTTGAGATTCATGTTTTAAAATTAGTCCCAAATATACAGGGTGTTGAAGAACGCAGTGCCAGCCAAAGTGATGTTTTTTTAAATGGAATACCCCGTACGATTTTACATTTTTATAAACCTCTTGCCGAGGTAATTTCAACGATGTATCACACTTTATGTTTAATAAAGAATCTACAGCCACCTGAAAATCACATTTTTTTTTTATTCAAATATCTGTAGCAGCCAAACCGTTGAAAATCAATAAAAATGGTTTACATGTCCCTATCCTAACTTTTCAAGTTCTACACTAAGGCATAAAAAAATATTTGATACAGAATTATTAAGAAACAGATGGGATTTCAAGTTTTTGATCTTGTATATCTTAAACAAATATTTTATATGTGAGAAATAAATAACAAAATATTTTTGTGTCCAAACACTATTTAAATACATTTTTATATTTATAGGGCAATCAGTTTTTGGAAACCATGAACAAAAATAGTTTATTTAATTTGGCCTATTGCGGTGCCCACTTAGATGACACATATTTTCTGATAATTCAAAAATTGGCAATAACAAACTTGGTCGGTTCTATGATGCATCTTTGAAAAGTTTCAATAACAAACTCTTAATGATTGAAAATCAAGTGATTATTTATTTAACAGTATCAACATGGGTATTTGGCCAGTGGCGCATGTCCACAAAAATCGGAAGTTTGTGCACATTTCAATAAAATCAACTCAAACTAAAGTCTGCTTAACGATTTTTATAATTTTTTACTTTTACATTCCACAATTTGTTGTAGAGGTGGAAAACATAAAAACTAAACTATATTATAATTTATAGAGAATTGAAGCCGAGTTAAGATAATTTATTGTTGCAGTGTCATTTCGTTTAACAGACCTGGTTTGTTTAATTTAAAGAAAAATTTAGAAAAAGCTATGACTACTACTTTTTTGCATTCTTCAAGTGAGACAAGTGAACCGGAAGTAAGTAAAAAATATTTTCTAGTAAGTTTTCAGTCCCCTTTTTGTAGAATGTGTTATAAATCATTAAGTTCAAATAATTTTTCCTACACTAATATAGGTAACTACATGAATATTTTAACCTTTATATATTGTTAAATATAGTTTATTACATATTATTAAAAGCTATCCGTTATTTGCTTCTCATCTAAGGTTTTGAAAATGTATTCATTTTAGGAAAATGAAAACAATTACTTAATGTATACTTAAGAGGAAAAAATTAAAAAATCGACTCTTTGTATGAGATAGACGGCAATAATTTTATTTACCGTAATGCAAACATGTAAAAAAATGTTCGTTTTCAAAAATATTTAGCCCAGAAGTCAGCCAAACAGATATTTATAATTATGTTGTTAAAGCAAAACTAATGGCATTTATTAACGGTCAAAATACATTTTTATTTACATATTGAGCTTCTGGTTCAGGTAAATATTTTTTCATGTTTAATCCTTAGTTTTTTTAAATAGGGTGGGATAACATTTCTAGAGATAATAGAAGTTCAAAAAATAAGTGTGGTTTTCTTAATAAGTACATGTCAGAAATAAAATAGCAGCAGCTCCTAGAAACGCATTAACGAAAGTCAAATTTTTAAAGATGACTTAGGAATAAATTAAGATGTAAAACTCAAATTTTACATAGCAGCATAAGCTATTAAAATATATTTTATAATTATAGTTTTTAGAATTACTATAGAGTTAATTTCCTCGATTATTTGGCCCCGTTTGTGCCGCAACTTAATTACTTCGTAGTCGGTTTTTTCAGTGGATATTAAAACTTACATTTTTGGAGAATACTTCTAACAATATATTTATGTAGCACATTTAAAAATTTTGAAACATATAAAAAATATATTGATATAATTTTTTACCAACAAAGTAGTTCCTTCTAAATTCTTAAACTACTAATCTGAGTTATTCCTATAAATTCAAATAATTTAAAATTATGCTTTTTTATTTTATTTTTATTATATATTATCTGTTTTAATTTGAATTTACATCTCTACTGATTCCAGAGTTATCCATAAAAAATTGCATTTCTTAACTCCATTTTAAGAGAGAACAACACTGCTAAAGTCTAAAAAAAAATTTAGAATTTTTTTTATTGTATATTAATTATTAATAAAAGATATGCTATTGAATTATGCAAATTTTTATTGTAAACTATTTTACATAGTCATCAAATATAATATGATGTCTTCTTGAAAAATCGTTTCCTCATGGTCCATTGAACATTTTTGCAAATTATTATTTGAAAAAATCAAATTAATTATTAAATATTTTCTTAACATGTATAAACGTGGTTATCGTTGTGCTGGGCATTTTTTTCAACAATTTCAGTTTTAATGATAATTATTAATTTAAAAAATTAAAAACTAATTGCGAAAGTTGCCAATTCTTCAGTCTCAAACAGCGTTGTTCCCCCTTAAGTGTTTTAATTCGTAAATTTATTAATGGTCATTAGCACCGACTTCCTGACTAAACTTCCATTTAAGATGTGATTATTTATTAATATATGGCATACACCAATTCAAATACATAACAATCATAAAATACAAGCGTATATAAAACCTAAAAATACAAAAAACACAATTCACAAATCAATGTTTGCAACTGTTAAAATAAAACTCTAAAAGTTTACATTTCACAAAAAAAGTCAACTGTCAAAACATTTAAACCAAAATTTGCCTTAGCTTATATTTAAAAATATGTAATGAATCGAGATAGGGAAGAAATTAAACCAATATTGGAAATATAGGAATCCGTGAAAAACAGACGAAAATTATGAGTATGGGAAAATGTGTTGAAAGAAAATCTGTATAATAAATTAGATAAGACAATACCACCATTAAGAATAAATTTTTAAATATAACTTTACAAAATGTAATTTTAAGACACCAATTTAAAAGATTTACTACTTTAAAATTTATAACATTATTTCCTAACTTATAAATTTTGTCAAATCTTTTAAATTTTAAATTTGATTTTTTAAACTATATTTTGTAAAGTTATATTTAAAAAATTCATTCTTTTTTAGTATAATGTTTTTTGCACCATTATGTTACCAGTTTATAATAACAACAAACCTCGCAAGATGTAAGTTCCATAATCTTTTTAAAGTTCTTTGGAATTAATTTAAAGTGTACATACACTTCCTTTATTCTGTTGGATTCACAATAATTTTAAATCATTATATATATATATATGAATAATAATGGCCTAATCTATATTGAGTGTAAATTACCCTAAGCAAACCATACTTATTTTCTGTTATTCTATCACCCCTACAGATATTGTCCTACAATTTGAAAACACTTATTAGAAAACAAAAATGAAACATATCTATAAAATTCAAATTTAATATACAATTGAACAAAGTATGAACATAAATTTCTTTCCTTTAATATATTGACTTTCAATTAAAAGTTCTAAAACCAACTCTGTTTTATAATTTTTAACGTAAAACGGTTACAATAATTGGAACTCCTGAAGAGCCGGGGCTAATACCACGCTCATTAGAATACATTTTTAAATTTAATACAATTTCTACAATAAAACCATTACCAAATGGAAATAATATCGAGAAATTAGATAATGAACAGTTTGACAAAATACCTACATTTTAAGTAGTGGACATACAGACCAAGAGAGCCACATCAAAACCTGTAAGTAAGGGGAATATTTATTTTGTATTTCATAAATATTCAAAATAACTACTCCTTATATTGCATATGAATGAATCCAAAATTAGAAAACTATTCCCATGAAAACAAAAGTGGACTCTTTGTTTACATTAGTATTTATTTGATATATGAAATAATTTTCAGACAAATTCAAGAGCATCAAGCTTCAATGTCAATAGCAGAAGTTGATGAAAATCAAGAAAATGCACTGAGTTTTTGGGTATCTTTCACAGAGATATACAATGAAAATATCTATGATTTACTGGCGCCCCCTCCTCCTAAGGGAAAATGCCGCTGTAATTTCCAGTAGATCCAATTCTATATTTTCCATAAAATTAGTAAAAACATCAAGAAAAAATAAGGATGTTTTTATTAGTAATTTTAATTTCTGTGATTTAGCTGGTGCTGAGAGATTAAAAATGACAAGAATTGTATTTTAGGTAAGATTAATATTTTGTTTGAATATTTCATTCTCAATATTTTATAGCCTTATAGGGCCGCGAGAGGCTGGAAATGATAATTAATATAAGTCCTTTAAAAAGTTTGGTAGATGAAACAATCCATGTATTAAATTTTTCGGCGGTAGCGAAAACAATTTATATTGAAGAGCCACAAATCGTTATAAAAAATGCCGGATTTTCACTATTGATTGATGAAGATCGCATTCTCAACTATTTAAGGAAAGGTAAAAAATATTAATATCTTCAAATAATTGAAAAAAGAAAAAACTCCAGTAAAATTTATCAACACTTCTTATATTTAGTAAGACTGGTAAATATTTTTTTTTTAAAAAGAAATTAAAATAGAGCAAAATTCTATTCTGTATTTGGGTTTGGGTTTATCTTTTGAGGCAAAGTCTGGAAAATTATAGAGATAATTTGTAATAAGCTTATAGATCAGTATGAAAGATACATTATTTAGACATTTGAGTGAAACTAATATGAATACTGTAGTTTTCAGTAGCTTGACCAACAGATCAGTATTTGAATAGCATCAAAAATCTTGTATTTTGTATTATACCTTTTCTTGAGAGTATATTTAACCTTTTTTGAGATTTTACACATAATAAATTTACTTTTTTAGATAGTGAATTCGAGAAACTTAGAAAAGAAAATAAGCGTTTAGAAGAAAAAATTAAGGTACACAAATTAGATGCTGAATATGAACAAATTAAAGAACTTTTGATTCAAACTATAGATGAAAGATATAGTATCATTGAACGTCATGAACAAGAAATTGTAACTGTAAGAGAACATGTAATCAAGCAATATAAAGATTTGTTAAAAATGCGCAGACAACAACATGAAGAAGAGATAAGAAGGTATAAATGATCTAATTTAAAATATAACTAGAAATATCAATCAATAACAAATGATGAATGCTTTTGTTACCAATGTCAGACTTATAAAGAAGAAAATCTGAAATTAAAAGAAGATATTTCAAATTTATATGAGGAGAAATAAAGGTAGCATTTATTTATGATTATTATTGGACTTTATAAATTCTATTAATTTTTAGATATCGCCAAGCATATAAAGAGGCTACACAGGAGCATCTAAGCAATACAGAAGTTTTTGATGACATCATATGTACAATTAGCCCACAAAAATTTTAATTTTAAATATTTATTAAATTATAATTTTAATAGTTGATATATTTTTTGAAAATTAACAATAAAAGTATATTAATTTATATCCACCTTTTTTATTGTAACAACAATATCTTCCACTTTTATTTACAATGGTCTAACTAACCTCTAATCTGTTAACAGAAATGGTAGATTCACAGAGAAAATTCCAGTATAATCATTTGTTATACAAGTACAAAAAATGCCTGTTTTGTAACGAATAAGAGTTAAATATTTTATTATTAATATTATTATATTTTTATGATTTCATTAAGTATTTTATTTTTCACTATGGTTCTTAAAAAACTGACATAATTATAATTATATTTTCTTTTTAAGAAAAAAAAAAGTTTCTTGCACACATTCAACTTTTAAATTAATATTTTCGTTGTTCGGACCCGAAATACTATACAGAGTATCTCAAAACTCTGACAAAGTTTAACATATTCGTTACCTCTAAGCTCCATACATTTTAAAAGTATACAAGATGTCTCATTAAGCAGTGCGAATGCACAAAATCAGATTTTTTTCATTTCAAATTTGAATTCCGCTCACTTTTTCCATTTCGGCTATAAGGGGTTTCATTAGGTTATACTTGGTATTTTAGAACAGGGAGCCACTTTAATTAAAAAAATATAGATATATATTTTAACTTTTGTAGCAGGCACTTTGTAACTTCATCTTTCACATATATAGCCCCATAAAAAAATAATTTATTTTAGATTTGAAATGAATGGCATTTCGTATTCTTCCGATCATATTGTTTCGCATAGTTGGTCTAGTTGCAAAAACAAGCTCTTTAATCCGTCCCCAGAGGAAGAAGTCTAAGACATGTAAATTTGAAAATAATTTCCAGGTTTTTCTCAAGGCCACTTTTGTTATAAATTGTTTTTCCCGAAGCTGTACTATACACGGTTCACAAAATATAGCTGAGAGCAATTCTTATTGGGAGACCCAGTACATATTTATTGTGTAACAATTTTCTACCCTCTGGTAATTAAATGCATAAGTTAAGAATAAAAAAAATTGATTTTTTTTATTCTTCTTTTTATTATATAATTCTTAAATACGTTACTATAAATTATCATATCTTGCCATAATACTTTTCCTTCATTATTGAAATAACGTTTGAAATGTTCTCTTATTTGTTCAGCTTTTACTCCATAGTAACTTTTGTGATTTCTTTGTAATGGTATAAATGATTCCTCCGATTTTCGCCAATTACCTTCGGTTATAATTCCAATTTCAGTATCTTCAGTATCAAAACTTTGAATTTGAGTGGATGTTTGTCTCGAATTAAAAAATACATTTTATATTATTCTTCTGAGACGGCACAAACGATAATTAAAAATACGCTCTCCTCTATTCAAACTATTTAAAAATGGTTTCATACTGTTTATTGACAGAGCAAAAGCATCATCTGCTACAAAAACATAAGGCATCGGAGTTTTATCAATGCATCCAATTAATGGCTGTTCTTTTGAAAAATTAAGTTGATCTGATTGTAATTTTTTGTAAAATGTAGTGTTTTCTATAACACCTCCATCTGATATTCTTCCGATTGTACCTACGTGTACCATAATAAATTCATAATTAGATTTTGCTATAGCTAGGCATTACAATCCTGTGACTTCCTTTATAATTAAGCAAATAACTTCCACAACCAGGAGGCGGAATAATTTACGTGTTTGCCATCTAAGGCTCTAACAACAATTAGAAAAGTTCTAGGATTTTTGAAAATCTCTTGCAATTGCAATCCACTCTTCCTTACAGGTAGGGGATCCTGAAACAAATGTTGCTTTTAAGATATTGTTCAAGAACCACATCAACCACCAGATATTTGATTGTTTACCAATTGGCTTGTTTCTCCTAAAGCGTCCACACATTGGGACCAGCGCCAGTTACCCGTTCGTTGCTAAACATCCAC
Source organism: Hermaeophaga mercurialis (assembly GCA_951812935.1). Classification (NCBI taxonomy): domain Eukaryota; kingdom Metazoa; phylum Arthropoda; class Insecta; order Coleoptera; family Chrysomelidae; genus Hermaeophaga; species Hermaeophaga mercurialis. Next base: position 3,912,836 of record OX638360.1, on the reverse strand, counting down.
TTAATAGAAAAACAATGTGTGGCCGCGATCTCAAACGTTGGCGCCAATGATCGAAGACATTGAAAACCGACTCGCTTCGAATACGGTCGAAAGTTGGCCCCAGTGCTATTTTACCGGTAACACATTTAAGACTACGTTGGTCCCAATGTGTGGACCCGAGGTTAGTGAGTGGCGAAACGAAATGGAAAACGTTGCCGAATTTTGCGTCTAATTGCTTAGTAGATGAATCCTATACACGGAATAAAATTACACAGCCTGTATATGAAACTTATACATAATGATATCTGATAAAAACGGTTTAAAATTATATTCTTAAAGCAGAAAAACATATTGTTTTATTAACTATAAATAAGTGACCAAAGTAAAATAAAATATTTGAATTATGATCAATTGAAGAACGTAACTACAATTATCTAATTGAATAAGGATTATTGGTAAATACTGCAATGACAAAAAATATGATGGGCCATCAATCTACCGTCAGTTGCGTGTTTAAAGGAAGTATGTAAAAAATATACTAAAGATCCTCCAAAGTTTGAAATCTCTATTTATTGCATTATAATATATCTAAATGCCATCTAGCAGCAAAACGCCCAACAATAATTGAATAACAGAATTTGTGAGAGGTACCTGACCTCCCAATTGCACCTTGACCCATGATCTTATTCCACTCGCCAGCGTTGTCAGAACTTATAAAATTGTAAACAATCGTTATGGTGATTTGAAAAAAGATTACAAATTCAAAATAACTTTTTAAGACCCTACTTTCAAATAAAAATAATTTAAAAAAATAATATTGTATCTGTAAGTAAAAAAAACTAAAAAAATATACACGATTCATTTTTTTAACATTATTTATTCCTATTAACTTCTCGATGTTCTCTTTTCAATTTGACTTGATTTCAATGCGAGTACCATTATCAATTATCATATAGCCGTTAATTGCTAGGAAAATATTCCAATAAAATTTTGAGGTACCGCAAGGTAATGTATTTGTATCCTATTTGTATCTAAATTTTATCCCAGACTTACCGACAACAGAATACGACATTTTTGCAGATAATACAGCTATTTTGTCCTCATCAGAAAACTCCAAACTCCTGTAGATTAGTAGATTACCTAGAAAGATGGTTTAAAAAATAAAGAACAAATGTAATTACAGATTAATTGACACAAATTCCGTTTACCACAAAACGAAGCCGTGGTCCACAGATTACAATAAAGATTACAATAAAGAATACTCACATACAAATTGAAAAAAAATACATTTAGACCAAAAACTAACCTGGAAAGTACATAAAAGGCCATAAAACGATAATTAAATTTAAAAGTCATGAGATTTCTTGGTTAATTGGTAGAAAACACCAGTTATAGCTTAAAAATTGAATCTAATCATGTTGGGGATGCAGCAAGCCATCAAATTCGAAAATCCTTAAAGCGCTCCAATCTAAAATACTATAAACATTAACTAACGCACAATATGATATGTCTCAAATATACATTTCATAATGATCTGGGAGTACCTACCCCTCATAACATAAATCATTAAATCATATGTACAAAGGTACAGATCAAAATAATGAATTAATAAATCAACTGAACCATTAAGCAGTACAAGAAAGAATACTAAAAGGAATGTTGGATACATTTTCTGGTAGAACATCAATGGTTTGTTACACATTCAGGCCGTAAATCAATTAATGAGTATACTTAGTTGTCTGTAAACACATATTTTGAGTAGATTATAAATAAACAATAAAGTTCAATAAAAAAAGGCTGAAACTAATTAGAATTTTAATAAAATCGAAGATTCAAATTTACCTTGCTACTATAAAGACAGAACACTAGTTACAGTATTTGAAGAATGATCAGTCCTCATGTAAGTTCGTTGTTACTAATTTAAGAGGAAGGGTTCAAGTTCTTATATCCTTTAAAATCTAGGATTTTCAGATATAAGTAACGAGTTATTCATCAATAATTCAAAATTTAAACAGAAATCCCAGGAGTATTGAGATACATTTCCATAATATTTTTGTTATTACCACACTGGGTTCAAAGACATATTAATGAATACATGAATGGGTTTACGTTGTGTATTAAGGTCAAATACAAATTAATTTTATTATTAAATTTGGCACTCGATACCTTTTTTATGAGAAGATTTTGGACATGTTCAAATGTTGGCAACACTGTGGCTAAGTTTCTTGGCGTTAATGAAAACATTATTTATAAAATTATTCGATAATAGAGTGAGGAACATATGCAACCTCAGCAAGAATAAAACAGCCTTATTAAATGAGAAACGTGTGTGTTTGAAGATCGTTGACAGTGGTGTTAAACTTCAAGAAAAGATAGCTAAACTATGAAAAAGAGGTATTAGAATAATAATTTTTTGTCTGCGGGTATCTCATAATAACAACCTTATAATCCTGTACTATAATATAGTAAGGATATTCGTTATAGTATAGTCCAGTGGTCGGCAAACTTATTAGCCAAAGAGCCAAATATGAACATTAGAACAATTTTAAAAAAATTGGGAGCCAAATCTAATCTGTCGTAGTATTAAGGGATTTTAATTTATTTTTCAAAATAAGATGTAATGGATATTTGGGCCGGAGCCGCACTTAAGGAGCCAAAGAGCCACATGCGGCTCCGGAGCCGCACTTTGCCGACCACTGGTATAGTCCAAGTGTCATATTATCGTTTGTTTGAATTTGACAACAATATCTTATGTAGGGTATTCTTAAATTATGGGGCTTTTAAACTAAAAATGTTAATAATCTTTTATAAGTTTCAAATTTACCAATAATTTTTCTGATATTGAATACCTTTGCTTTACTTGATGGCACACACTTCAAATGAATATTAGGAAAGCCTTTTAAAAATCCATATCAGTAAAGTACAATTTTTTAAAACATTCTTTAAAAGTGGGCAAATTTAAATATTTTAAGTTTTTACTTATAATTAGAAAATTAAACAATTATTATTTATATTTATATATTTCTAAATTAATAGTAATCGCAAAACGGTTTATCTAAGGGGTGTATTCAGATCGCCTGAATTAAATCTGACCTATTTGGACGAAAACTTACTAGTCAAGCACTCTTTATCGATGTTTTTTTTTATTTATATCTATCTATCTGCAAACCGGGTGTCCAACAAAAACGGGAAGACGGAATTTTGCTGTTATATTGAAACTTTTTTTTTTCCATTTATGGAGTTTTTGGCTTATGGAAATAAACGATAAATTATGTAGAAGAACTGTTTGTTTCGAATTTTCATATGATATGTATCCTTACTGTCGATTTTTGAAAACTGCTGACTTTCGAACTAAATGCGTATTTTTTCTCCATTGTTAATTTATTATATCGAACTGACTCTACCGAAATATATCGGTATGAGTGCAAAAATTAAAACGATTGCCAAAAAGGCTATCATCTAGGCATCTGTCTAGAGGTTTCTCAAGAGGCACAGCTGAAACTTTGTCAGCATTCCACTTAGTTTTTGCCAATGTACCACCTCTTTTATTTGCCAAGTATTTCGTAGTTCGTTAGCCGACGATATTTTATATTTTCCTATGAAACATTAACATTCTAAGTTTTGATTGAGAGCAAGCAAGTTAGCATAAGTATCGTGAAGTATGAACCCGTCTTAAAGTAGTAATAATATATTATATTATGGTAATATATATGAACTGAGTTTTTGCTATTCCATAAGTAGCAACTGCCTAAAAATGTTACAGAACAAGCCATGATAGATTTTTTTAAATCTTTAATGTCATTTTGAGACAACTGTGCAGCAGAAAATAAGGACGTTATTATATTAACCACAAATTTTATGAGCTATATGATTAATGCAGGAAAATAGATTATAATAATAATAATAATAATAATAATAATAATAATAATAATAATAATAATAATAATAATAATAATAATAATAATAATAATAATAATAATAATAATAATAATAATAATAATAATAATAATAATAATAATAATAATAATAATAATAATAATAATAATAATAATAATAATAATAATAATAATAATAATAATAATAATAATAATAATAATAATAATAATAATAATAATAATAATAATAATAATAATAATAATAATAATAATAATAATAATAATAATAATAATAATAATAATAATAATAATAATAATAATAATAATAATAATAATAATAATAATAATAATAATAATAATAATAATAATAATAATAATAATAATAATAATAATAATAATAATAATAATAAATTTATTCGCATCAAGAATATCTACAATATATATAATAATCATAATAATGAATTAGACATAATATTCTGACACAAACAAATAAAGAGAAGGAACACAAAGCTTTCGCTGTCCGTGTCATATCTCATTTATTTATTCATGTGTGACATGATAATCTCAACACCTAATTATGAAAGTTTTAATAAAATACATATATATTAAAGCACACATACACACACACATATATTTATATATTTTTTTTAGTTAAAGAAGTTATGTATAAGTTGTCTCTGGTTACTTAGTAATAATGACTTAGCCTTATTCCTATAATATGTCTCAGAATTGGAGATGTTGAAAAGGTAACTGTCTGAAATGATATTTATGAATCTTGGTCTTAGAAAGGCAAGACATTTGGTACCCACTGTTTTATTTGCTGAAGGGGTTTTTACCTTATTTAAATATTTAGCCCTTGTTGGGTAATTATGTGAAAGAAAGTCAGTATGTTTCCTATTCTTGTGCAAAAAACATATTGCTTTGAGAAAGAAAATGTGTCGAATATCTAGTATCCTAGCTTCTTTGTATAAGTTGTCTGATGGGTAAGTTCTTTCTTTTTTTAATAAAATTTTTAAGAAATATTTCTGAAGTGTGTTTATTTTTTCTAAGTACACATTAAGAAAATATACCCAAAAAGTTAGACATCATGTGTACAGCTGACCACGGAATCCATTGAGTTTGTGAAACCGAACCAGTTGTACTCGTTGGAACTCATGGGTTACTGCCGCGTTGTCTTATATTAACAATTTTGATATGTCTAAAATCTTTGCAGAGTTCAGGGAACTCAGACATATTAAACATTTAAAAAGAAATCCGCACTTCGTAGAAAATTATACGAAAGTACATATTTTGTTAAGGGTTCAACAGAATCCACATCAAATTACTCAACAAAATCACGTCATTCATACAAGTGTCTTAAGGCGTCTCCACAAAGCTAGACCTCATCCCTATAAAATGAATTGAGTCCGGCTTCTAACAGAAGAAAACATTCAAATCGCATAATGGAGGTCTGCAAATAATTAATGAAGCTGGACAGAAATTCGATCGTTATTGGTACTATTTTTTAGACGATAGGAAGCAAACCGATAAAACTGTAGATATTAGTTAGCGGAATATCCTCAATGGACGCGTAAGATACATGCTCAATTTTCTCTAAAGGTGAACGTTTGGGCGGGTATCATAGATGACCATATTGGTCTAATTGGTCCATAATGGTCCAATTTTTATACAAAGAAATTTGACAGCGGAAAAATATTTAAACATAATTGCAGACGATGTTCCTGTTTTGTCAAATATCTAAATGCACTGGTCCGATTCTTGGAATGAAAATATTTGGTTTTTAACCGGATGGAGCAACACCCCATTATGTTATCATTGTAAGAGATTGATTTAACGAAATGTTTTCAAATGAATGGATTGGATGAATATATACTCTTGAGTGGTCATTAGATCTTATGCCGTTGATTTTTTGAGGGGTTATCTCAAGAACAAAGTTGTTACCAATTGGCCAATAAAATTAATTTATTAAATGTAATAATTTCCGCTACTTATCAGGTGGTTTCCTGATAGGAGTGTGATCCATTTTTTATTTGAGCTCTCAATTAGAACATATAGTGAAATTTTAAGTAAATATTCGGATTTTCTAAGCTAAAAATACGATAAAAGCTATTATAACACATAATTACTATTATATCAACGCTAACTGATTATCACGTTGTGGATATAGGTCCAAATTTAACCTCTGGTGAGTGAAACCACTTGCTGAAATTCTCCTTTTTAAAACACATCTTCCCTTTCATTATTTTAGGCCCTTTTCTACTTATTTTTAATTTAATTCCGTTATGCAATACACAATGCTTAAAAGGGGATACATCACACAATTGCTTTGGCAACTTCCCCACCTATGACCATTAGAACTATAACCACTGTACCTGAGGACGAATATCTATGAGTTTATTACAAGTGATTTTATTTTTATTTATACAGACACTTTCGCTGCTTTCCTCCACTTTCCCATTGGTGAGACGGATGCACGCGCATGGAGTCAACGTCAAAGTTGCACTTTCCATTTTGCTCGATACTAAACGGTTAGATGTGAAATTTAAGCTCAATGCTGATTAATTAGGCTTGAAATTTAAGTTCGATCTGAAAAGGCGCTGAATGAAAAAAAAACCACAAGAGTATTAATATAAGAATACATGTAATTAAATATTTGCATGATTGACATTTATTCATATATTTAGACATTAAGGAAAAATCTAACTTACCTGTGATTATAATCGGGTACCACTTGATCGTAAATAGCTTAATTTTATACCGAACAACACAAAATTTATTACATCTTAAAGTTTCTAGGTTTGTACTCTGATTAACCTACAGTTTTTTATTATTTAAAACATCCACTAAACAAGCCATAGTTTCAAAATCCGGATTGCTTTAGAAAACTGCATTTAGTTTATTTTTTTATAATTTCCGCCAGGTCTCCATCTGTTTGTGAAATGTTTTGTTCGAGATCAACGATATTTAGGGCACTTTCCGAAGAAAACTTCGTATGGGGCTGTTGAAAATTTTCTATAAATGAGGGAGTTTACTTTGAAATTTTCATGTATAAAGGCTAATTACATCTGAGTATAGGCTAGAGATATTACATTCTACGTATTTGGAGTTTCAGACTCTGAACTACTCATGTTTCATTAAAATATTTGTATCATAATTATAATCTCAATGAAATAGATACTTAAAAGACTGTGGAAATGTTGAAAATAATTATTTTTAGTTTTTTGCTGGTTCATTGATTTTTATTAAAAAATATGTAATCAGTTATTTACCCAAAGTTTAAGTGTTTAAAAAAATAATTTAATGTGTACATAATTTTCTTAAATTGCAATTCAGTTTTTGATACTTACACAATTAAGGCATAAGGATATAGGATTTGCAAATTTAGCATTTTATTTATTTTTTAAATTGATTTTATATATTTTTTTTGTTTTAGGATTTTGCAGGACTAGTATGACTGTGTACAGATTTATAGCCCTAATCTTATTTATAGTAAATATTTATTATGCATCCAGTACAACTTCAAGACCAAATATAATTTTTATTATTGCTGACGATTTAGTAAGTTTTAATTTAGATTATTCTTAATAGAACTGAATTTTTGGCCTAAAAATTCTCATGTTTTGTACTACCATTTTACCTCAAAAATCTATCTTATATCCATATGTGTGCTATTTAAAGATAACATTCTTGGTGTTAGGAAATTTGTTTTATTTTCCTGTTAAAATAACAAGGCCGTGGATTTTACTTTAATGTCGGCGCCTCTGCATCTTTCTTTAAACTGGAAACACAGAAAGCTGAAGTTCAAAACTAAAAAAAACGACAAGTAACAAAATGTATTTAATATTATAACATTATTACTGCCATTATTTCTTATCTCTTGTTTAACAAGATATGATATTACAAACATAATTCAAAGAAAGAATTTAAAATGGTAAATGTAAGAGATAAGTATATTTTATATTTTACATTGATAATGGATGATTCCCCAAAGTAAAGATAGAAACAAGCATTATAATTTAAAAGTGGTTAATACTAATGTATTATATCTAATTTAAACTATATTGATGTGTATGTTTGAAGTAAAATAGGACTGAAGTTAAAATAAGTGTTTTATGGACACATAAAATTATTATGAAACCAACTCTAGTAATGCTCCTCGGATCATAAACATTAGTACAATTGCCACGATCTAAAAGTCAGAACAATTAAAAACATAAAGAAATTTAATCAAAAATAAAGGTATTCAAAAGGTCTTTTTTCACACCCATAAAATTCGCAAAAAGCTTAATGTCACAATTTATTGTAAAACGTAAACTTACCTCTCATGATTTAATAAATAAATTTTAATATTGTTATTCCCTTATTTTAAGTAGATATTTATATAGGAAACTTCTAAACAGCAAATCACCATTAGGTACTTCTCTAAAAGCTATAAGTTACATTGTTGGCTTATTGTTCATATTGGAAAAATAAAAATATCTATTCGTACGACTTTTTTGTTTAACATGTCACAGATATGAATTATCGCATAATTAATTTACTTCGTATATTTGTAGGGATGGAATGACGTAGGTTTTCATGGTTCCAATCAAATTCCGACCCCAAATATTGATGCTTTAGCTTACTCGGGGCTAATTTTAAACAACTACTACGTCACTGCAATATGCACACCTTCCAGAAGTGCTTTGATGACTGGGAAGTATCCCATACATACGGGAATGCAACACACGGTACTATTTGGAGCCGAAGCTAGAGGATTACCCCTAAATGAAAAAATATTGCCGCAGTATTTAGAAGAATTAGGATACGACAATCATATTGTAGGAAAATGGCATTTGGGATCTTATAAGAAAGAATATACGCCTTTATACAGAGGATTTAAATCTCATATTGGTAACTAACCAATTATATTTAATCTTTCTCATATTTAATATTTATTTTAATACAATGCATAAAATAATATAAATGCTTTTTATCAGTGTTTACATTAACGAAATAACTTTTACAAAGTTCGAATATTTTTTGCCGTTTGAAGCTTTATTCATATAAAATACTTAGCATTTTAACACAAATTAGCATACATTATTTTCCATGAATACTATGATGATTTTTTTCGATGTCAATAACGGCAAAATATTATTAGCGATTAAAAAAATTACTACACCACTGGAAATATAAAACTTTAAAAACGGAAATATATAAAATTTCAATAAAACTTATTTGTTAAAGAAAAATATTAATTTTGCGTACAGTTTTTGAACAGATTTTAGACAAATTCTGAAAACTGCTAACACTGATAATCTTATCTCTAGTTAACTCTAGTTAAGATTAATCTCTGCCAGCTTGTCATTTCTTTGACACAGGTCCTATCTCATTTTTGGATGAATTTGGTAACTTTTTAAACAAGAAAACTCCACAAAAAGTTGAGGGTGTCAAATAGCGAAATTTGGGTGACTATTCTGTTAAGTTTACTCATTCTTGAATCGGAAAGTCGTGAATAACAGACGGTTTCTTAAAATTCTATAAACATCTATTTTAATGTAATGCAGTCAACTAAACAAGCCTTTAAGTATTTTTTTATTGGTAAAGAATTTCAAAATTTCACCCTGTACTTATTCATTTTCCCCTTCAGATTTTCGTTCGGAAAATGTATTGTAACGGTTTAGTTGCAAAGGTCAAGTTCACTGCTCGTGAGAACGTTGGCTACATGGCAACAAAACAAGACCTAGAAATCCTACCTATACTGACAGTTTCCCAAAAAATTTCTGAAATCTTATAGAAAGCAAGAAAAGGATATAAATAGAGAGATACTAACAGTTGGGTAGTAGTGAAGTGTCAAGTATGAAGTGACCGAATCAGTGTCACGTTTTTCACATTAATTTGTATTTTTGTGCAGTTTTAAAAAGTTTTTAATTAAATAAAGTTTGTTGAAAGTTTAACAGTTGACTTTACTCAACATTTTTTATAAATCTCTAAAATATGAGAAAAAGAATTTTATTGCATGAGAAATGTTAATATTATACGAGTATTATAAGAAATATGGAAAGGTAAATAATACTTATCTTGAATTTCCACAGTCGTTTTAATATGTATTAAGGACTACCTAATTTTCGGTATCTGACAGTACCATTCTCAGATAGAAATTTGAAAGATCTTTTTAAAACACGTAAATAAATTTTATGTCATAAACCTGACAACCAATCATTATTAAGCAATATTCTTCTTTTTCTAAAAATATATTTAGTTAGTATTATTTATTTACTTCAAAAGGTGATCTAAGATAATTGAACTTCCCAGGTTTAGTTATTCATTCAATACTATATATATTCCTCCAAAAAATCAAATTCTTCTTTCTTGTCACTTATAAAAAGTACTTCCGTTGTTGTTTCCATTGTGTTATTATGTGTAGGTTTATGTTTAGTGTCAATGAGGTGTTTTGCATAATGTGACTTATCTGGTTTTAATCTATAAGCTCGTAAGTGCTCACAGTAGTGTATGTTAAAATTTCTTAATGTCTGGCCAAGATATATATAATAAGCCTTCTGTGAAAATGACATTTAAAAAATGAAGGAAAATAAATATTAGAGTTTTAAGCTTTCTTGAGTTAAATACAATTTTCTAGGATTCTGGACTGGTCACCAAGATTACAATGAACACACTGCCATGGAATCTCCTGGGTGGGGATTAGATATGAGAAGAAATTTATCAGTTGCATATGACCTTCATGGAAAATATTCTACAGATATATTTACTGAGGAATCAGTGAAAATTATTAAAAATCACAATACCAACAAGCCACTGTTTTTGTATTTAGCTCATGCGGCTGTTCATTCTGGGAATCCTTATAATCCACTTCCTGCGCCTGACGACCTTGTGAAGAATTTTTCCTACATTAGTGATTATAATAGGCAACGGTTTGCAGGTATGCATACATTGTTCTTTAAACTTATTATATACATATGGTAGCGCTGTAAGCCGTCTAGGCCTTTGTCTTTGTTTGATATTTTTTCCATTCTCATCGGTTGTTTGTCTCATCTCTCCACCTTAGAATTCTCAGCTTCCTTAAGTTGCTTTTTTCCTCCTATAACCATCTTCTGTTATTTTTAATTGTTTCCTTTCATTTGTACTAATCTGTAAGATCTGCTTGGTTATTCATTTTCTAAACTGTATCTGCAGATGTTCTAGTCATCTTATTCTTTGGACTTAAAGTCCAGGTTTCAGCTCCATATAAAACTGTTGGTATTAAAAATTGTTTATATATATAGTTTTATTACCATTTTCATTTCGTTTAATTTTCGTATAACTATTGTGTAAATAATAAACATATTTAGTCTTTACCTATAGTTGTTTAAGATAAACCTTTGGTCCGCTGTCGATCCGCCACTTCTGAATCAACATTCATATTCTTCTAATAGCTCATCTGTATTCAATTTCAGCGACTTTCTTTATTACTGCAGCCATTATTTTTATTTGTTTGTTTCATTTAACGTCGGTCTAGTTCTGCGACCAGGGCTGATCACCGACGCCGGGAGCACGTTACCCCTAGCCGGAAATTTTGCCGAATCCTCAGGTATTCCAACCCGAAGTAGGGATTTTTTGCAGCCATTATCCTATTATTATTTTTATTTCAAAACCAGCCAGTTGAAATAACTTTTAATTTTCCGTAAAAAGAAAAACAAAAAGACACGTCAAATTTGATATCAAGGGTAATCTTTTTCTAACATATCATCATCAACCATTCGTCATTCCCCTGCCCTCAATCACGGTAACCAATACAATTTAAATAGGGAAAGTACTAAGTATGATCAACATTGAAATGGTAATTTTATGTATGATTCAAGAATATGGTTATCACTTGCTTTAATTTTGATTTTAGCTACCTTTTTCGAAAACAAAAACTACTAAAACCATATTGCTGAAATACGCTTAAAATTATGTTTTCGTATGATAGTTGAGGATATATTAAAAAAAGACCCCCTTGACATAAAACTTATTTTTCATTTTTTTTAAATATACGTTATATCAAAAGTTATTTAGACTGACTGATTTTTAAATGAAAGCACTGTATGTAATATAATAGAGCAACTCGCCTATAATTTTTACACTCCTATATCTCTTCCTTTTTATAAAGTGTACAGACTAATTCTTTTTCCCACCTAGATGGAATTTTCTGTGGTTTCCGTAACATCGCACTACTAGCTCTGCGATTTTTCCATCTAATAGTTGTTGCCTTCTGCGTTTCTTATAAGTTTTATTTGTTTGTTTTTACAATATGTGCCTTATAGTTCATATCATCTCTCTTCTTTTTTCATTCCTGGTTAAAAATTCCTTAGATAATTCTTTTCGATTCCTGATATTTTCGTCTTTAGCTCTTTTCTTTTTTTACTGTAAATTTTGTTTCGCCTTTTAAATATTTTCTTGTTTTCTTTGTGCCTAAATTTATGTAATTAATTTTTGCCTTTTGTCTTGCTACAACTTGTTTACATTCCTTGTCGTACCAATCACTTTTAATGTTGATGCTACTTTTTTTTAAGGTGTCCCCTACTTCATCCTTTATAGCTTTTTCTTAGTATTCCCATTTATTTCAATTATTCCATCTTCTTTATTCTTAAAATGTCTTGAAACTTTTCCTGATGTTTTTGTTTTATTCCCCCTTTTTTTAATGTTTTAAGATCAATGTTTGCCTTATTTCGGTTTCTTGATTTTAACTTTCCGGTATTTAATTCTATTACAACTAAGAAGTGATCTGTTCTCAGATCCTTTCCCATATAACTCGCGATGTTAGTTATTATGTTCAAATCCTTTTGTTCTATTAGCACATAATTGATCTAATTTATTGTACTTATATCTGGATATTTCTATGTCTTTATATATATTTCCATTTGAAATACGTACCTTTAATTATAATTTTTTTTTCCATCGCGAACTCATAAGTTTTTCTCCATGTTCGTTGAACATGTTTACTAAATCTCCTTATTGTTGGTTGATATTCTGTCTCTTGTCCTATTTTCGCATTGACATCTTCCAATATTATTTTCGCATCTTAGTTATGCAATTTTTGTAGTTCTTCATAAAATTTACTTTTTTCTTCTATAACTTCCACACCTTCATTTGGAATATTTATATCTCTCCCTGCATTCTAGTACTGCCTGTCTCATTTTTTTACTAATAAGAAAACCTGTTCCAAATATTCTGAATTGACGAACCCTTAATTTGTTAGTATATTGATCTAAATAATATATGTTTTGTATCTCAGCTGTATTAACAAAACTTGACCAATCAGTGGGAGCTGTTACAAAAGCTTTAGTAGACAAAGGACTTTTATCAAACAGCATAATAATATTCACTTCTGACAATGGAGGACCAGCACAAGGTTTTAATCTAAATGCTGCATCTAACTATCCCCTTAAAGGAGTAAAAAATACTCTCTGGGAAGGAGGAGTAAGGGGTGCTGCATTGCTGTGGAGTCCACATATTACTAAATCTAAGAGAGTTGCTCTACAAAAAATGCATATCGCAGATTGGCTGCCAACGCTTATTGACGCTGCTGGTGGTGACTCAAGGTAAGATTTGTTTTTATTTTTACTATATACTCGATTTTACTCTTCCAACGTATGTACTCCCCAAACACATAGATAGGGTTAATGGGTACAATGTCTGGTTAAAGACAAAAAGTTACTGTTTAAAGGGTTATCTATCTATAGAAATTCATATTTAAAGTTGCTGGCTAATTTTTACTGGAGTGGCAGCTTTATTCAAATTTACTATGAAAAGATTATATATTTAATGGTTTAATTATTTATGTAAATAAATATACTTGGAGGTATTAAAAACATACCTACATTAATGACTTCAGTTTTATTTGCTCTGATTCATACAACTATTAAGTTATAAGTTATTTTAAGGACAAACCAAGTATAAAATATAATTTTAAAGTGTAACAAACCAACCTAAAAACTGAAATTTAACACTATCGAGTATGGCTAATTTTAACGGGGGCCCAGTAAGTTGCCTCCAGTTTCCGATCTAAAAACCCAAAATTCAACCGCAAAATGGAAATTTTGACGTCCACAGGTAAAAATGAAGAAACAGAACAGGTCAAGTTTTCAATCCTAAGAAATATAAGTACAGAATCTGCCATAATTATACCAGAAATAGAAGCAGATAAGCATCAATACATGTAAATAATCAATGAGTGTTGTGAAAGTCACAATTTTATAAAACGAATCTAATAGAAGGGCGAATCACTCGAATATTTTTTAACAAAAAAAAATACTTATGAACTCCGCGGCCAACTGATATTGATTGGCGATATTTTTCTGTAAATAAATAATAATTTTGTCTTTCAGTGGTTTGAAGGATCAAACAGAAAGAAAAAGAAAACTTATCTTTATCGAAATAAAATCAGTCAACGTATTAAAAATTGCTTTTGTTCTAGGATTAAGCTTAGACGTATTAGAACTTAAGAATTAGAGGTATAAAGAATAGATCACAAATCAATTAATATTTTTGGTTTAGAAAAGTGTCCCTTTTACTACTTATTTTAAGACGTAGTAGAATTGAAAAAATATTTTCACTATAACATTTTGATTGATTTTCCCTTTTTTTATATAGGTAAAAGCGTGAGTTATGTTTATTTAGTTTAAAATATATGTAAGTGTTGCAAATAGTAAATTCTGCAGAAGCCTGCAAAATGATATATCTCGCGAGCGTAGAATTTTGAATACATGAGTCAACGGATCTATGGAAAAAGTGCTTTGCTGACACTACTTTTTCAAGGATCACGTTTTTTAAAGAATTTTATTTGAAATCATCATTTTTATTTTTGTCAAAGGTAAAGCCAAGTAAATTATATTAATAAAAATGGAGGTAAAGAGGTGCAGTGTCAATGTCAAAAGTCCATATTAATTTTAGAAAGAGTTAATATTTTTTAAACAAAATTAGAATACTAAGACCATAATTGCCAATTTTTGTAATAGTTTCTGTTGTAAAAATGTCATCTGCGGTACGTGACAACATCTACCTAATAAAAGAATTAATTAAGAAGGGGAATAATTGCTTGAAAGGAACTTTAATTCTATATCCAATAGTGTATTAATTTTAGTTTTTCTTGTAAGGAAGATATGGGCCTTTAAATATTTGAAATATCATCTTTTGAACTTGGTAATGTTTTTGAATACATTTTTGGAGGGGTTATGGAATATCTCATTTGAAAGGTTTTGTTTTTTTGCACTTTTGTACAATGGAACTAGTCTAGATTCTAAACCCAGTCGTGTTTCTTGCATAAAGACAATTCTGCACATTTTATATTTTAAAAAATGGTTGATTTTATCTTTTTATTCGTTAAAAGTTAATGGCATACTTTCAGTTAATACATATACATATACATTATATATAGAGGAATAAAAAAGTATAGAACGGCCTAAATTATTTTTATAAATAAATTAATTACTACCTCGGTTCGTTTAAGGATTTCATGAACTTAGATCTTCCAATTCTTTTATCACACGTGACGGATATTTTCTTGTTTGGCCATTTTGAAAATTTATAGTTCCACTTACAACAAGGTAACGTATAGTGTTATAGTTATGATATTATCTCAACAAAGACATACATAAATGTGCCTTAAAGTACTAACTTTTTCATTAGTTTTTACACGCGGTTTCAAAGATAGTATTCTGCAGAATATATTTAATATGTAAAATTTTAACAACAAGAAATTATTCGTTTTTGTTTAGAAAAGGAAGTAGTTTTACATAGTTTTTAATAGGGGAATAAAATGGTATAGAAAGGCACATATGAATTACACATCAGTAAACATCTAGATATTTAAACTTTTTGATCTGCTAAATGCTGGATGTAAATTCCATATCGAACCCTTAATGATAGATTAGGTAAAATATAGATTTTACCATTCCTTCATTGTTAATGTTAATTGGGGCGTTTTGTCAAAGAGTTTAAAAATTCATCAAAATAAACTGGATAGTGAATTTGCTTAAAATTGTAAACGGTATAATGTTACATTTTTCTTCAAAATAATATAGGTATAACTTATTAATGTCCCTTAAAAGGGATTTTAGACGGTAAAAATCTAATAGTATATGTAATAAATATGTTGCATATAAGTATATAGACTAAGATACATTCTTCTGTAACACATAGAAGTTATTAGTACCTATTAAGGTTGTTTTTTGGCATACAATTTAAAAAAAAATCATAATTAAGGAACGAAAATGAATTTCAAATAAATTCTGTATATATTTTAAGTGAATATTTGATATTACAAAGTATGGAAGTCAGTAGACACAAATATTAAAAATATATATACAATTAAATCATAATGTATCTATTTGTAATTTTAGATGATTTATCTCTTCATTCACTGAAAATAATAATAGGTTGAAATACATATAAAATTAAAATTACTTACTAATTTTAATGAAAAGAAGTTATTACATTTTATTTCATATACCTACCACATAAAATATTATTTCAAAAATTGCATTAGTTTTTTTAACAATATCTTTTAAAAAAAATCAGGTTCAGATCCTAACCAAAAATTGTCCAAATGGTCCAAAAATAAAATAATATTTTTTTTAATTTGATTTGGTCACCTTTACAAATGATTAAATATTTCATTTTTTTCTTCTATGCCTGTTTTTGGTGTTAATTTGAAACAAGAATATGGTATGGACATTTAATTTCGTTAATTTAGTTAGTATTAATAATGCCATCTGTACTTGTCCTAATAATATTCTTTGAACTTTCGTTTTCGATTTGTGGTCTTTTATTAATTTCAAACGGATCCAAAATTTAAAGTTGTAAACATATTACTCCGATATTCTTTCCACAGATCGTTACTGACCTGGCCTCTAGTAGATAATTCGATTTTAGAAATAACTATGTGTTGTTGTGAATTGTCCAAATTTCCTATTTTCTTTGTTCCAAAACATCATCATTATCATCATCAATGTAGTTCATAGTTCATAGTTCATATCCATAGGTACTCCACTTGAGCGTTTTTTTTTAATTGGTGCCCCTGGCTTTTCTTCTACATTTAGGTTTGTTCAGTCTTTATGTGTGAATTCGGGAAACACTTTTTGACAACTTTTTATATAGATTAGGTATATAGTACTCTTTTTTAATAAAAGTAATTGCTACAACAATATTCCGAAAACTATAACCTCTGTTTACTGCAAAATTGATCAGCTTTCCTCCAACAAACTTAATCACTATGGAAGTATTAGGATTTTAATCATCTCTAATAACAAACTTTGGGTGCTTTAAACCAGTCTATTACCAACAGATATAATGTCATGTATTAGTCTAACATTCTTCCATTTTTGTAAGATAATTTCTTTCATTTTGATCTCTATGACAAAATTATTATACATAGGTTCTAACGTCTGTGTTAATTGCTTCAGGTTTTCATTAATTTTATTGGCCATTTTTCTATGATAATTTATAGCCGACTTAATTTCCAATCGTAACTATAAAATTATTTTTCTAACGGTATTATTTTTTCGAAATGTCACGAAAATATGTGAAGTAATTCCTGAGAAGATGGTTTATGCATTCTGCTTTGCGAACGATTGTTTTTCCGTAGGGCCCCTCTAAATAACTTTTTTGATAAACACTGTTGTCCTCATCATAAATAGCTCTTGTTATTTTAGTTAATACTGAAATAAAGACAGTATTACGGATTTTTGTTTTTTTTTTGTAAACACCGGTCTAACTCAAGAGATTGAAACAAAACTAAATATTGTCTTTTTTCACATGAAGGTTCTTTACTTTCTTAAGAAAACCGACCAAAATAGAAGTGAAGCCTTTTAAATTGTTATGTATTAAAGTTGGGCAAATAAAAATCTGTGAATGTTGCACATTCATTTATTTAATTTAAAATAACTACTTTTTGCTTTTCAATTCAAAGATAAATACAACAGTTGAAACCACAAAACCGAAAAGAAGAAATATAAAAGCGCTTTTAAAAAAAGATAAATTTAATTTCCGAATGGAGGATGCTTGGATAAACTTTTTTCCACTTTTTTGAACGGTATCGAGTTTACGTACCACCACTTGTCTGATAAACCATTTTCATGTATAGCTTGAATCCAAAAATTCAATTGGTGTATTAATGGATGGTTATTCTTAAAAACATAACGGACTTTCAGGACAGAGGCCTAAAATCAAAAATATGCAAATTGTCCTTTAGGAATGAATAAGTATGTTATTCCAATTTGTGACAATTAATTCCTATATTTAAAAATACATACCAAAAAACATGGCGATATAAATAAAGCAAAAATTTAAAAGAACTGCTGAAAAAAAAAACGATATAGAGGGTAATGGTTTTTTTGGACTACATATTATCTGTTGAGGATGATATATGTATATACCATTACTAAGTATCATTTGCAGAGGAACCATAAAAAGTACAATTTAGATGGGTTCAGCTTAGACAGACATTTGTTATAAATACTTATTTATTTCTTTACAAGAGAAAGTTCCCGCACTACACGTTTACTATTCACCCATCGAGGAAAAAAGTACACCCAAGATCGGAAATGTTTAGAAAAACCGAAAAAATCTGAAAACTAAAGACGGGCCAGGTCAAAGAAATAACCCAACCAAAGGCCAGTGGGATGAAAGAGCTGGAAAACAAGAAATAAGTGACTCCGAATCTTCCACTCCAACAAAACACCTCAACACGAAGACTGACAGAAGATCAGCCTGTTTATACGTTGGTCAGAGGCGGATAAATAAACGCTCAGAATTTGCCTAGGAATCCAAAAATACTCTTAAATATTGGTAGATCATTAAAAAAATTAATTAAGGTATTTATACGATTGAATAAAATTATCTCGAAATGGTTTTAAAAATCACATTTTTCAATTTTAATATTCTAAATCAGATTTAAGTGAAGATAAACTTACAAACCCAGAGAGGCTTTACGGCATTTATATCATTTTTCTTTTAAAGTAATATTTATTGCCATGTTTTTTTGACATATCTACTTACAGGATCCTTATACATTATTTCTAAATCTTCGATATTTGTAACTTGCAACAATTCTTGGCCAGAAGTTATCAATCCATATTTCAGATCATTTAGAAAATTATTAAGCTCAATATGAGGATCGCATCCAGATATTTCTCTTGCTATTATTCTTTCGCGAAGATTTTTACCAAAATCAAAAAAATATGAGAACGATGCACCGTGACCAACGAATTTATAATCCGAATAGCTAAATTGTTCTAGTATTTCAATTTTCGGGGTTAGTCTAGGAATATTCGTTAAACTACTTGAATTTGTTTGGTAAAAGGCATTACAAACAAAAATGTACCATAAACAGTATGAAACTGTACCGAGCTTTGGATCCTACAATTCTCTTTAGGTTAATTTGAATTACTACAAATAATGTATATGTTTCGATTAGAGCGTTCGTCTAATTAGAGCGATATGTGATTTTCAGAAAGATTACAACAATAATGAACGTCGTAAAATAAAGAGCTATATTTCCAGAGAAAATAGATAAAAAAAATTTGGTGTTATTTCTTGCCTTGGTGGCAGCACCATATATGCTGGTGCCCATGCGACCGGTTTAGTATATTCACAATGATAATTTGGTATCGGCTGGTCGTTGGGCCTTGCATACATAAATACTTAGTATCGCATGTCTCTAAATAGTAAACTGCACAATCTAAGTCCCAGTCTTATGTAATTCTTGAAAATAGTCGTTATAAGACATGTACTTTACATGAATATCTAATTTTTTTCCAATAACATTTAAGAAAGTTGCAGCCCAACCTGTAATTTATTAAAAATGATAATTACATATTTCGTTTTTATTATCTTTTTGTATTTATTTTTTTATGTTTTATTTTAGTTTAGTATTTGTAATGTTAATGAATATCGCCACTAATCAAATCTATATTTTAGACTAGTCCATCTACGTTTCGCTAACTATAGATCTTAGTTTATCATTTTTTCACCGTCCTAAAATGTACTTCAC
Source organism: Hermaeophaga mercurialis (assembly GCA_951812935.1). Lineage (NCBI taxonomy): Eukaryota > Metazoa > Arthropoda > Insecta > Coleoptera > Chrysomelidae > Hermaeophaga > Hermaeophaga mercurialis. The sequence goes on along the minus strand of OX638360.1, from coordinate 3,892,970 downwards.
TTATTGAAAATGTAGTTTTGCTTTGGTGGTATAGATCGATTACTATAACACTTTCGATACTATCGTAAAAATTCGATTACAATTAGCTTCAAAACGAGTTATGGCACGAAATTTTTCAAAATCTGAGTTATGCAACTGATCAGTTGCCCTAATAAGCCGGAAGCCCTCATAAAAGAAGGTGTACAATGAATTGCAATAAAAAGTATACCCTTCCTTAGGAGCACAGCTTTAATCAACCCATTATGTACAGTCTAGAATTTATAATGCGCAAGCGCAAACTCGAATAAATGAAGAATATGCTCATGAAGCAATTGCAATTAAGTACAATGCTCAATTTACTTACCTCTGTCATCAGCAAAAGCAAAAGTTAATGTCAGAACATCTAAAACAAATACTAGATCTCTGGAAAGCCAATGGCAACAAGCCCAAGATCTTAAAATAATCTTATTTGATCAGAACATACTGTACACATAAAGCCTACTTGTGGATTCCTTAATAAACATTTTATTATTCAAAACCAGACCACTCCAACAAAATATAATAGTTTATTCGAATTATTTAAAAAAAAACCCGCTTACATCACAACAAAACAGTTATTGAAATATTTGACTGTAAAATCTGATGTGAAAAAACGCTGCAATATTTGTCAAATATTATACAAAAGACACTTGCGGAAACAATAGCAATAAGCTAGAATTAAAGAATATAAAGGAAGGATGGAATCCACTAAACAACTGAAAGACTTAATTAAAAATGAACAGAACTAAGTTATTCCAAGAGTACTTAAAAATAAGTCTCAGGTCAACAGAAGCCACGGAGTACTCACTTTGGAAAGCCACAAAAAGACTAAAACAACCTCAACAACCATATTGGAACTGAAATGATGAAACGTAAACCCTTTTCGAAACATCTAGAAAACCTCTTCAAAGCGTTCCCGTCTGAGTTATCTACTGAAGAAGAAAACGAGATAATCGTCGTCGTGTACGTACCAGTTTAAAAGTTGAATGAAATAAATATAAAAAAAGCATTTCAACTCATGTCTTGTAAAATATTGCAAGAATAATGTGAAAAATGCAACAAACTAATTATCTACATATTCAATGGGGTACTAAGTAGAAATTACTTCACCGGCACTTGGAAAGTTGTTCGAATTATTATTATTTTATTATTATTATTATAACCAATGCTCTCCAAGTCGTTAAGAATATGTACGTCAAAAATAACATAATCGTAGCAGAAAGTAAGATATTTCCGAACCCACATATTTGTTTTTGCAATAAACATGAAACAATTAAGCAAGTATATAGACTAGTCAACCAAATTTATAAAGATGTAAATACTGAAAAATAATCCACAGCAGCTTTTCTTGATATATCTCATGTTTTTGATAATGGCACAGTGGTTTACAAATTAAACAAAATAAGCTCCTTCCTCATCCTCACCATCAATTGCTTAAATCATCCAAACAAACACTTCCTTGTCAAACAGGAAGTTTATACGTCGATTTACATTTTGTGAAGCGTTCCTCAGGGAAATAGTGTACTTAGACCAATATTATACCTCTTATTTATAGAAAATCTGCCAATGCAGCACTGATTGAAATCATGTATATCACAGAGAAGTAAGCTGTTAGGACTTAATCAAAGCCAAATGTATTCATTCATTGGCCGTAAATAAAATTTATCTTAGGCTTACAAGATAGTACTGTACCAATCCGCCTTCAAGCCAATCTGGATTTACGATATTCATATTTGTTATATTTGCGATGTTGCAGAGGTTCGCAAACAATTGTTTATTATTGATAAATGGACTATATGGAATTTGTTTTGCCAAATTACCAGTGTATAAAATGTGTGAGCTTCCTTATCTAAACACTGATTCTCGCCATAAATAAACGGTGAATTAAGTTGTTTTTGCTAATTTTATTGAAAAGGACTAGAAAATACGCTTAATATGTATATTAAGATTTACACTGTAGCGACTTTCTGGCTTCACTATGAATAATTTTTTTGCATTTTCTACTAATTTTACTGAGATTTTAGCATCACTGTTTAGTCGTTAACTTCATTAACTTGAGATTATGAGACTATTTTACTTTAGCGTGGGTGATATTCTACAACTTTATTTATGAGGAGAATCTGTGTGTGTTGAAGTTGTGGCTTTCGAATGCAAAGTTGAGAGCGGTTTATGAACTATTTTGATATTTTGATATCGAAAAAGCACCCTAATTTTCAATTTTTAAAAAAATCAGATATTTTAACGCGAGAATTTTCGATTGAAAATTAGGGTGCTTTTTCGATATTAAGTCAAGGTGAAAAAATAAATATTTTAAATCAAAAAAAATACAGTGTGTTTGGGTCATAAAAAGGTAAGTTTTCACCAAATTTCGTGAAAAAAAATCTACTATGTTGCAATATTCTACCCATCACTTTTTTGCATGTTTGTCTTGGTCTTCCCCTTTTTTTTCAACTGTGTTTTCGTCTCGTATACTCGCTTTAAATGTCTGTTGTTAATCATTTATTGTACATGCTCCCACCCATCTTAGTTATCGTTGTTCTATAAATTGTATTGTAGTTACTCAAGTACTTCAACTAATCTACTTGTATTTTGCTTTTTTGTGCATTTGTGACACTGGTCTGTATATGGTGTAAAAAACTTTTTTGGTTGATTTGAGATCTCTATTTTAGTAATGGACTTTTGGTTTATAGAATAGAAAAGTTTTATTGTTTAAACTGTTTTTCCGTTAATTTCGTAGAACGTAGAAAAATATTGACCAAAGTAATGACCAAAAATATTGAAGTTAAATTTGTCAATATTATTGATCGTGTAGGGTTATAATTAGATCATTCCATTTTATATCCTTTCTTATATTTAGACTTATATGCTTCATTCCAATTATGTGGCACTCTTTCAAATGTCTCCAAATGTTTACTATTATTATTATCATCATAATAGATATAATATTTTCAATTACTATTGTTACTACTACTGCTATTTCAACATACTAAATAATCATAATGTGACAGAAATTACTTATCTTTTATTTTAATAGAAGCGTAATGAAATAAAAATTTACAGATCGTCCCAAATTATTTAGTTTTCCTTGGCTGTCTTATCCAGCAGTTGGAGATCCCATCGGTTGTTAATTCAATCCCAAAGATAAACAAATGTTTTTCAGATTTTCTCTTAAATATCATTTACAAAAATATTTTTGCATTGTGTTAGATACAACATTTACAGTTATTAATTAATCATTTTACGATTAAAATGATTTATTGATACGGCAATCAATTTTTATAGAAATATATCAAATAAACGAGCGATGGTTTAGTAAATGAAATACATTTTTCTAGAAAGCTATCGAAATTAATTAAGCGAAACGAAGAAGTCGTGTAATCAAACATGGAGTTTTGGTTAATGGCGATATTCATCAACATAATACAACAAAATCCTCCATCACGTTTTCTGTCTAATACTAATGGTTTTGTTTTAATGATTTTCGGTTCAATTAATTTTTTTTTAGAATTGAAATAATTTTTTATGTTATGTAAATCATTGCAATAATTCATAAAATAATCAATTTTCCAAGCCAATATTTTAAACAAATATTACTTATTACTTGCACCACATTGTTTTGTTTCATATTCTGACAAATTCAGAAGATAACGTTTCCCAGTGAACGGATTTGTAAAAATAACTTTCTCCATAATAATTTTTGTAAACACAGCATATTATTCTAAGCACATTTTTCTATTTGACAGTTATCAACAAATGAATCGCGATTCATGCCGCTAAAATTTAAATCATAAACATTTACATCAGCAAGAAATATTTAGTTTATCCAGGTAACGAATTTAGTGATATAAGTATTCTATAGAAAAAACAAAAAAATTAATTTTACTTCTTAAGTAAAACACGAAATAAAAACAACCTATGAAATATTCTGCATTTAAGCTTCTTGGTAGTACAAATGGTCTAAATAATTCCGACCCACAAGCTGATGAGTTCAAACTGATACTGATGATGCCTTACAAAAGAAGCACGGAGATTTTCGTCTGTCCATAAATGCAAAGTATGGGAGTTCATGATACTATTTTTGAAAAACTAGCATTGTAGGTAAAGAGAATTGAACCCATGAAATGTGCGTCGTTTCTGTCCCGATCTACAACCAAGTTAAAAATTTTTTCGCGAAAAGCCTCCAGGAAGAAGCGCATGGACTTTCTGAAGGCGATACGGATACAATTGTTGCTCTCTAAAGAGCTCGATATTTACGTGGTATAGAGATGTATAAAAAAAAAATTTGTGCAAAGAACCAAACATTATTTTGAGATATAAAGGGGGTTTAATAAATTCTGACCATTTCAAACTTTTTTTAATTTTTTTATTTCCGGATCCTTTTCCCATTTCAAAAATATAATATTTTATTCGGTTACACCCGCTTTCAAAGATATTGTCAGTTTTATGTGAAAATCTTGCTGAAGTTGATGGCCTATATATTTTACAACGAAGCACTAGGGGTTATGGATTAATTGTCAAAGTCTAGTTTTACTACAATTAATAAACTTTTAATTGTTTCTATTTTGTGTAGAGGGTAACTGAAAATTCACGCCCATGATTTTCTTTGATTTATTAAATGGAGTACCCTGTATCTTATACATTCAAAATACCCTTACTTTTTTGTAAAACATTTCTCTTATACATTATATATGTTAAGTTACCGAGTCATTTCGAATTTTACAAATTAAATTAAATTTTTGGAATCTATTTTGTTTTTTAAATTATGTTTATCGTTTGACGGCTCACAAAAAAATCTTCTTCAATCTACGTAATATTTGAAAAATAAAGTAAAAGATTTATAAAACTATAATTTTAACAAATAAACAATAACAAATACAAACTTCTAAATAAGTAATAATTAAATATTTATAAAAGTTGCTAGTTAAATTCAAACAGAATTGCAAGCGGTTTTTAAATGACCAACTTGCATTCCTAATAATTTCAGTATTCTCTAATTCTATTTTTCATATTCTCCTTTGTAGTTGTATGTACTTTACACATTTCATTCTTTACATATCAACACAGAAAAAGTCTACTTTACTTAGATCCGGTGATATAGCTGGCCACCGGACTGATCCTTCCCTTCGTATCCATCACACCCTAAACTGATCATCCAGTAGATCTTTAACTAGTACCCTGTATATTGTTATGTACTGAAGCCCCATCATGTAAGTACCGAATCTTTCCCTTTTTGCATTTTTCTTATAAGCCAAAATTCCATTACTCATTCATTACTTTTTCGATATTCGTTTTTCTAAGTACCGGAGAGTTCTGGATATTTTTCCTGAGAAACTCTAGCTGCCACTAACCAGTTTTTATTCCATTCATCTTTGAAGCAGGTCTACTAATTCCTGGCTAGAAAAATCATATTTTCAAAATTAAATATAAAATAACAGTAATAATACCCAAACAGTACTAACCAACAATTATTGTGCAGATTCATAAATATATTGACGCAATATTTCTTATTGAAAATTGCAGTTTCTTTATTTCATCACGTTCATATTCATATGGTGATTTAATGCATATTAAGTAGCACCCCTAATATGCCTTTTAAATATGGAGATTCAAATTTCGAAAAAAATAAATATCTGTTATATTAACTAGAAAAAACAAATTTGGTACAGGTTGTGACAGTACAAAGACCACTAATCGACAATGAGTAGAGTTCATTTATAGCATTCTAAAGTATTGATAAGGGATGATACACCATTAAAATATGACAGAATTTTTAAACTCTGGCGGATCTAAAAAGTTATTAGTTTATTTTATGGGGAATTTAATTCTAAAACATTTCTTACTCTTGTTATTTTTCAAAATTTTTTGTTGTTTTCAACAAAAACCTGAATAACTAAAAACACCTTTTGTAGCTGTTACTTAAAATAAACGAAAATTCAAAAGTTGGCTATGAAATTAAACGTCAAACTTGACGATCAGGAAAAAAGTTGAAATAGCTACAATACGTGTTTTTAGTTATTCGAGTTTTCGTTACAAACGACAGTTTTTTGAAAAATAAAAAGAGTAAGAAATATTTTAGACTTAAATTCCCAATAAAATAAAGTAACAACTTTTAGGTTCCTTATCAATCCTTTAGAATGATACACTCAAACTTTACTTAGTGTCGATTAATGTTCTTGGTACACTCACAATATGTACCAAATTTGGTTTTTCTAAATTCAAGTATAATTGAGATATTGATTTTTTTCGAAATTTGAAACCTCATTTCAAGGCCTATAATTTCTCAGGGATGAAATTTAATATAAACGTAAGTTAAATCACCATATTTTAGGTTCCCTTTCATGCCTTTGCTCTATGTCAGTTCTTATACGAATCACCCTTAAGAAGCCAGCATAGTCATTTCGCGATCTTAACGAACTTTTAGGTGAAGGCAAATCAGTTATAGTTAATGTTGGGAATGGCTTACCCGCTTCAAATTTTGACAAACCAGGAAGAGGGTCACCATCAGATTTTGATGACCAGGCACTGCTGACAGTCTTGGAAGAAAACAAAGCATGATAACTCGAATTCTAACCGAATACTTCAATGTTAACCAAGGTCCCATCGTCACCAACTTTATGACAACAACAAAGCCCAGCATGTCCGAATTTTCACAGAGTTGTTAAAAATAAACCAGGAAACACCATTTTTTTAAAAATCAAAAGAAAGAAGGTTTACGTTTCGTTGGATGTTTAACCGAAACAAATACCTAAACACGTTCACTCTAAGAAAGCAATGTGGTGTGTCTGGTGGGACAGAGGTGGAATAATCCATTGAAAAATCATTCCAAATCGGCAAATCCCAATTTAACTTCAACAGCAATGTCTATCTGGCCCAACTTTATCATAAAAAAAAAGAATAAAATTATCCCGACCACATAGCATGGAAGAATATATCGCAAATAAGGGATTAGACAAGCTTCTCTCATCTGCCATATTCTTCTACAGTGAGGCCCACAAACTACCGCGTCAATCGCTCGCTAAAAAACTGGCAAACGAATAAAATTTCAACGAATTGTGACACATGTTAAAGCATAGATGTCCTTGAAGAGTCGCGAAACGATATACAGGATTTTAGTTTTTGTTCTTAAAATTCTAAATAACTCGGTTACTGAAACATTTAGGCCTATAGAATGTTTACAAAAATAAAAGTATTTGGAAAGTACTTTAACAAGATTTTCATACAAAGGTGAGGATATATTTGAAAACGTTCAGTTTAACTTAGGAAAACCTTATATTTTTGAAATGGAATAAGTAGGCGCAATTCAAATTTATATAATGTACAGAACATTGAATTTAAAAATGCATAGCTTTGATAAGACCCGAATATCATAATATAATTTTAAAATGTGGATCTTAACTCTCTGCACAATTTTTATACGAAACTTTTTTTAGTTCATCTCACGACAGTGAAGATATCGAGTTCTGGATTAAAAGTTGATCACCCTGTATCTATATGACAGAAGCCTGAAGTCATGTATTCAAAACTTTAGAAGAGAGCTAAAAAACTGCTGGTGGTAATATGGTACTATATTAAACTGTACCTACAAATGTTCTACTTTTTTAAATTTTGTTGTGGTTTTCTTGTAGTTCTTTTATATCGTAGCTACAACTCATTTCCACACAAAATAGGCTTTTGATATACAATTTATGCTTTTTAGTAAAATACAAAACATCGACGGGATAACTCAGTGGAGAGCACTTTGTGAAGATATACCATCAAACCGAACAGAAATATTACATAACATTGATGATATCTATGGCAACGCTGCACTTACTGTTGGTGCTTGGAAATTATTGAAAGGTATCTTTGTAATTATAATTTCGATAAACATAATGAAGGGTTCTAACTAGTTTAATAAAAATAAATATTTTCCTAACATTTGTGAAATCAAGTTCTGAAATTCTTTTGCGAGTACCCACAAAAAGATTATAGTAGAGATCGCTTACTACGGACGTAAGACAATCTCGAGTGACTTATCGAAGTCGGTAATTTTAAATAGCATATAGGGAGAGTGAGGCGTTGTCTTAAAAGTCGTTTCAGTCTCTTTATTTCCATCTGTTTTTTTTTTAATTTGGATAATTAGTAACAAAATTATGAGGGTTGCAAAATAAAACAATTAGTATCTTATAATTACTTAGTAGATATTTGAAACAATTCTTGCACAATAAATAGATAAGTGATCTACAATTATAGTTTATATTTTGAAAACTTCATATTTTTTGTAAAAAACCGACTTTTTTAAATAAAAGTTGCCGAAATAGTTTAGTACATCTACAAATACACGCACAACAATTTAATGTCCAGTCCGTTAACTTATTTTTTTGTCTTACTCGAGCTTTTATGAAGTTATCTAACAGTTTTTCTATGTGTACCTAATTTTACTCCAAAACATTTGACAAATTGTCATAAAATTACTCATTGACTCTTAAGCAGAAGGAAAGTCCAAGATTAAAATACTGACAGAAAATTTGGAAGTGCAACAAAAGTTTTTCATTTGACAGTATTCTAAATAGAGTTAGTGCTACATTCAAGTCTGTCGAGGTAGGTTCTCGAAATCAGGGCGTATCCAAATTATATTTATCTGCACTAATAATGAGGCGGCTCTCCGAATTGTTTGCAGACTCATAGTAAAACTAATTGTAATAAATGAGTGAGTAGAGGCTTTAAAGAAGATGTGTATTAACAGAGAGGTTTAACTATTCTGCGACAAGACTAGGAGCTCGCAGCATTTCTATGACCCCGAAAACAGTATAGTACGCTTGGTGGTCAGACAAACAAATGTCTCATCGGACCCGATCAAATGGCTGTGGAAAGTGAGTAGGGAAAGGAATGACAAAAAACCTATACGGTTAATTGGTCTAATTGTCAGGGTCAGCCTCTTCTCCAATACTATTAACTAACTAATTAGCAATGTTATTTTAAAGTGCAATACATCCAATGGGTGTCATTTCTTACAATTGACAATTTAATTTTTTTAATTCATTTTGGTAACCATTTTAATGCCTTTTTAGGTACGACATACAATGGTACTTGGGACAACTGGTACGGCCCAAGTGGTAGGTTTCCCTATAATTATGATTTATCTCAAGTAATTAACTCATATGCTGGTCAAGCCCTTCGTCGTATCAATAAGGCGGCTTCACAGTCACAAATTAGAGAAATAAGGAAACTAGCTACTGTTAATTGCTCAATTTCTAAACCGGTTGATGTAAATGAGAATTGCAATCTATTAGAGGAACCATGTTTGTTCAATGTAGAGATTGATCCATGCGAATTATATAACAAAGCAAAAAGGTATGTAGTTTACTGAATAATAAATAAGAGGTTCTATTTTTTTTATTATTTTAGTTTTCCAAGTATTGTTCAAAGATTAAGCAAAACATTAGATGAGTATAACAAAACAGCTATTCCACCTGGAAATGTACCTCTTGATCCCAGAGGTGATCCCAAATATTGGAATTATGTTTGGACCAATTTTGGAGACTATATCATGGATGAATGACCTCTCAAAAGATTATAACATGTTATAAAACCTTATATATTATTTAATGATTAAGTTGTAATTATAATGTTATCTAAGGTTACCCTGTTAGTGCTCATTTAATCACTCATTAAATATTTCACAAGAATCTACAAGCATAGCATGAATAATTTCCAGCCTAACTTATAGTGCGCTATAATTTTGATCATTTGTTTATTGTTTTATTTAACATCATAGATCATTCGTATTTCTATGAAATATTGTAATTTCTAAGTATTTTGAATGTTGGAGATAATAGCCGTTATAAAACATTTGACATTAAAAATTTAATTTCATGGAAATTAAAGCTGAGCTGGATTTTACTTAAGGCGAGTCTGCTCTTCTACTATATTCTGTGTCCACTTTTAGGGTCCTCAAAGGACAGTGAATGATGATGAGAGAGTGTATTAAAAGATCATCCATAAATAATATTATTGTTATTGTTATTAGCGTTTTAATACCATTATAAACGTGGCTAAATAGACCAGGTCCAAGGCCAAAAAAAGGATTGCATATTTTAATCATACAAACATTAAAAATGCAGAGCTCTTGGTAGGCCAATTCGGCTACGATGGAAGATATGGTCCTGAATATCTATAAAATTGTTTTGAGTGACCATCAATCCTATAGATTTTTGCTCATATTTATAATATATTTACTTGAGTCGATAACTTGGGTTGACATTTACACATCGGAGACCAAACAGCAGTCGAGACAATGGACAGCGAAAGGCTAGCCAGTCAAAATACATTATTTTTATCGATTACCTTGAAATGGGTAAAACAATAAATAGAAAATATTAGACTGGCTAGGTTGATCAGCTATAACAGAAAATTCTGGAAAAAGGCCGTGTCAGAAGTCCATTATTGGGATGGTTAAAATTAATAAATAGGGATTTCAATGACTGCATAATTCACCTACTCACCTCACTTGTGCCTTCAAACTTTAGTTGAATTTTAAACTTAAAAAAATTTCACGCTGGCAACAGATGTGCATCTGAAATAATTTATAGCACAAATGTCTATGTCACCTGCATGTGTTTATAAGGATATCGCCCCATAATCATTTTTCGCTCCCGCTCTAAGGTTAAGACAATAAACGACATCCATTTTAAATGTTTTGTGAATATCATTATTAACTCGGTTATATTTAAAATCACAATGTATTTTTTTAATACCTTAAAGTTTCAAAGCGAGTGTGTAAGATTGGCTTTCTGTTTGTACATTTCTGTGGCGATAATTCTTTTTGCGTTGTCTTGTGTAAATCCTTTATTTCCTAATAGTGGCAGTAACACTTATTAGTGGAATTCATATGAATATGTGCGATCCCTTTATTATTTAAGAATCCAATGTACTATTTCATTAAAAAAATAATATAAAATTGGAGCAAATTTTTACATGTTTGTTAGTTGAACATTTAAAAAAGAAAAGGAACCTTCAGTTGAAGAAAATAATAATAATCGATTTTAAGACTGAAAAGGGCATAACGTAATAATCTTTCTTCTTTACAGCTGCGAGTCCTATGAAATTGAAAAAATATCTAACCAAATTTATATCTGTCCAGTGATATATTTAAGAAATGATACTGAAAGGTTGATAGGTAAGTTTCCGCAGGTCCATCAGGTTTGATTTTTTTTTTGTTGGAAGAGCCGATCTTCTATTTCAATTAATTGAAATATTCGAAACAAAGTGTCAAACAATCAATTTAATTACGTAGGTATTAATAAACAATTAAAATGACGCATAATTCATAACATTTTTTGTAACAAATTGTACGAAGAATAGATATACACACACAAAAATAATAAATAATTTTAATTAACGTAAGAAAAATAGGCATCAGTAACATTTTATTAAATTTATTTTATACTCAATTTCTAAATCTGATATCACAAATTAGAATAAATAATAAAAAAATAGCTGCTCTATGTGTAGATAAATCAACCCAAATATATACAAAAACAATCTATCATACGGAGTAATCTATCCAGCTGAATTTGATGGTCGATTCAACGTTATTTTATTTGGACAATACATATTCATTATATCGGTCCTAAAAACATAGATATAAATTATTATTACTACATTGACATATTAAAAAGGAATTTAAATGAAAATTTAAATTTGGCAGTCTAAAATAGAATGTTTAAATAATGAAGTCTCTGTTTTTATTTGTCCTAATTAACTGAAATACATGAAAATCAGATAAGGTGATTTTCAAAATCAACAATAAGAAGTTCTACATATTTGTTAAGGTTGCTTCAGAAATATTTTAAAATTTTTTTCAGTATTATTTTTTTGACTAGTTAAAATTACGATTCAAGAATTTTAAAAAAATTTTTCATCATAATGGAGATATTTGATTAATTACTGTAGTTTTTCAGTTCAGGTATTCTATACGTATTTCTATAAAACGTAAAACAAGCAATCTATACAGAAGTATCCCTTCATCATGTTTTCTTAGCAAGTAAGATTGGAGATAGTACTTATGAGTGGTGTGTAAATAAGAGTGGTCAAAATGTTTCAACTAAATTGAGCTTTACTTCGAAGTGGCGATTAACAATTTTAGCTTGTTTTGAAATTATGGGATGATAAAAAAAATAAGTGCTATTTAATTGTTAATACAAGTATGAACAAAACCTGACTTGTAATTTTTTTTTTAGAAATCAAGATCAGTTATAAAGCTAAAAATTCAATATTGCTCCTATTTTTAAAACGCTTAACTACCAGAACATATTTGAAACAGTCATAAAGCACAAATTGTCTATTACTTTAGCAAAGTTTTATGATGAATTAAAAATTTTAATCTTTTATTTAAACTTTACCTTTAATAGTTTAAACTAGATATTATATTTAAATTTAAAAAGACAATTTGAATAACAGACAATGAGGAGTTTGTTTTTTATATGACACTTCTAATATAGGACATGAACTAATGCACATATTATTTTAAAGAAATTATGAGCAAATACGTTTAGGGTGAAAATTCCGTTAACGTCAAATCGACATGAGGTATAAGCACAACCCTTGTTTAAAACAAAGACAATATTTTTGTTTAAAAGATTTTTTTGTGATCCTGTTTGGTCTATGGTGTTGTTCAGAGCCACCCACGATTCCCTTCCTTATACTACGCCTGGAACAACTACCGTGTCTACAGTAGAGAGCTTAAGACTACCTCCCTCATTGATTCCCTTATTTGTTTATTTATTTGTACTTACTAAATGAGAGTTAAAAATTTAAATGTAGAAAACTAACGGAATAGTCATATAGTCATATACTTTCACATTTGTTAGAAAATGAGAAGACTGCCAGTGTCACTAGAAACCTACTTTTAATTAATTTATCAAATTTGTAAAAAAAATTAATATAAGCAAAAAATTAATACAAAAGACTTACCTAATACTTAAAGGTAGAGAAGATTCATCTAAATTGTAACTTCTAACTGCCAAAATGCATAACGTTTTTAGTGTTGGTTTGAAATCCAATACGTACATATCACTATGGTCTATTAACTTTTCGTCTATGTTTCTGTCTGATGAATTTAAAAAGGCAGATGGATGAGGACTAAAAGTAACAACCAAAAATATTTGTACGAGTCAAAAATTTAGTTTAGGATTTAATTTCAATATTATTTTGTATGCCAAATGTATTTTTTGTTGATAAAAATAATTTTAGGTAGATTTGAATACTTAAAATATAAAATTAACCTAGATTTCAAACAAATGTGAATAATAGACAAAGAGCTATACAGCGGGCCACCTTTTAAATGCATGCAGAAACTACGTATAGAGTCAAAGGGCGTCAGCTACTCGGTCATCGACCTCAAGGAATAGCTGAGGAGCTCAGGTAAACCCAAGACCGTCCGCGCACAATTAAAAATCGTATTCTGCGCGAGGTGACCCCGTTCATAAATCCAATGGTGTTATGCAATCTGTGCCTAAGGTTGAATGGCACAGGGGTAATGAAGTATTGTAAACGGAGCCTTTGTGATCAAACAATCTCTTAGAGTAAGCAGCATTACTTATGTCTAAGGACACTGCAGACGTGGACCAGCCTCTTCGCCTGTACTTGTGGAAACAAAATTATATAGCTTCATCAGAGGAATGATTACGACACCATGGTTGAAACATTTCCAACGAGGGGGGAGGCAAAGCCCCACCGTGGCATAAGAGTCTGGACACAAGAGAACCCAGGTAGAAAAGCGCAACTCGAATATGTGTAAAAAAAACAGAAACAAAACCCCCAAAGGAAATAAATATTCAGAGAGACCCTACTAGTGACGGGGTCAAGAGAGTAAACGAGCATAACCTCATATGGAATTAAATATATTTGACAATTATGACAGCTTGTTGCATGATTATGGTTTTTGAAAACAACAACCTTATTTGCCCTTGACGTGAAATAACATGGTTATTTGAACAAATTTTTGTACCTTGTTCCACCAAAAATGAAAATTCTATCGCCAACTACAACACAAGCTTGTCGCCTTCTTTTGCAAGGACTTTTTCCAATAATATTTAATTGCCTCCATTTATTAGTCTTGGGATCAAATTCATACATCTGATTGTAGTGCTCCTCTCTTTCTGAATTATATCCACCAAATATATACATTTTTTCCTCATAAACAACTAAAAAAAAAAAATAATTTTCTTTAAGTTGAAAATGCAAATACTATTATATTTCTCATTAATACGTTTGTTGACAAATATATATATGTTATATTAGCAGATGGATTATAAAAACAGTAGATATAGGAGATTTACCATTGCTTAACCTGCTTTTTTACATTTTTCCCACTCAGCTAAATATTTAACAACCCGCCAATTGGTTCCCTTTTAATACTCCCAAACAACATATGTATTTATGTCATTTTGACTGATGAAATTTGTAAATGTTAAAAAATGTTTCCAAATAAGGTAAGAAAATATTTTTTTAGTAGGTTCCATAAGGCCCTTAAACAGATACAAAATGCAATACCGATTCGTAATCTAGTACAACTCAATTGGTTATCTCGTAAACTAGCGTTTGTCTTAAGTAATTTAGTTATTACAGGCATAATGAGGACAACCACTTTTATAACACCGATTGTCTTGCATAGTACCCGCTTGGACTGAGTCATTCATAAGGCTAATGACCAGTTGGTGCTGAAGGGATAGAGGATAAGGGTAAACTCTTACAGGGAAGAAGGTAAAGGCAACTTCTCCACTAACCATCAACTAACTATAGAATACAATTAAGAACACTGTTTGATTGTTTCATATAAACTGTTAACAGTAAAAATAAATACAAACGAAGTAACTCTTTTACAAGCTGTTAAAACCGGCTTTAAATTAATATATTATGGTTGATGTTCAGGCAAGGCAACTCGACGGTACGCAGTACTGACAGTGTTAAAAAATAAAATATTTATATGTATTTACTTATTTAAGTCTCATCTAACGATTATTATTGTTCACAGCAATAATTCAATGATGAATTATTATACTCATATCATATATTAAATTTGCATCTAAATTTTTTCAAAATTCCGACTATCTAGGGCAAAACAATTAAACTAACAAGAGCGCATCTCTGCTTTTAATTACATATTACTTGATAGCATACGAGGATGTTTGGAATAATTGTTACAGAATGAGCTTGCCTAGAACTATCATATGCACAAACTATAATTTCCTAACATGTTGGAATACACCCAATTAATTTAATAAAATTCAAATGTTTAGCCTTGTTCAATGACATTGGTAGTTTAAATATGAAACGTCTAGGGCTACTTCTCAATGGTCATCTCAATTTTTTCCATTAAATTTGAATGATGGCTTCTATGCTAATCTTACAAATGTTTCCTCAAAGCTTTAGACAAATGGTTTTCAGGATATTGTACGTCCACATGCACTCTTAACTAATCCAACAATACTTAGATAATCGTATATTCAAAGAAAAGTACTTACAGGCAGAATGACTTCGTCGTCCAATTGGAACATTTTCAGTAACTCTAACGTTATGCCATGTCCAAGAAAGAAGGTCCAGGTACCAAAGCTCATTGCAGTATGGTACCTGTGATCTGCCACTAGTAAACAAAGGCTCATTTGTAGAACCCCTACCGCCAAATAAATACATGCGGTCTTTGATTACAACTGTAGTGTGGAAGTCTCTCAAAGATGGTTCGGGACCTAAAATTTCATACCAAAAAAATTAAATGTATTTAAAGTCGTTCAAAAGGAGTCCTTAAGGTTTCCTTCTACTACAGTGTAACTTAATTAGCGTATAACGTAACAACTTAAGTAAGACTTAACCTACTGTTTAGTTACCAACATGTGTTATTAGTACTTTTACAAGGGCTTTGTAAAAACATTTTTTATAGCCGCATGTGGAGCAATATCACTACAGAAATATTTTGATCTTTATTGTTGCTTTATAAAATACTTTTAAATCGTTTTATAACCAGCATATATAGCGGTTTAGCTATTTAAGCAGAACTAAATAAAATATCACAGTATATCTTTATTTGTTAAAAAATTATATCAAGGTTACATTTAATGTTTCTACACAGTGTTGTATCTCTAAAGTGGCTTTGAAAATAAAATTCAGTAAAGTGATAAAACATCAACTTCAAATACAATACATTTGAGGTGGATATGGATTTCAAAAAATTATAGTAATGATTTAATATATTTTCAGCATTTATGATAGCAATAAGCATGAAACTTTTAAAAATGTGCTTAAATAGAATGTTAAAAAATCCACCGCTCGCTATATAGTTTTAATCACCTCCAATAAAATATGAGGCATCCTTTAAAGTAACAATTTTCATGGGGTACTATGAATATATATGTATATCTAACAACTGAACCAAAAAGGCCAGCGGAAGACTCGAGAGAATCAACGAAATACTTAGATTCTATTTCCAATTTAAAAAGTGTAATATCAGAGATTATTAGAATATTGCAATTCAATTTAAACACTTTGTATTAACAAAAAAGTACAAGTTGCATACACATTTCTATGACTTTGTGTTGAAATCCCCAAATACAAGGGTTGCGAACGTTACGGTTTTAAAAAAATGAGATAAGATCTCAAAAAAATTATAGAACTTTCATATAGTTAAATATAGTTTAAAATTGTCATTCGTCAATCGAAGTAAAATAAATCTAACAGAAAGAAAGTACCAAAATATCGACAGTTTTACGGGGGAGTCGGTGCCAAAAATTGAATATTATCCATTTTGACGAAGAAAAATTTGGAAGGATTTAAACTGTCTCTTAAATTTGATTTGATCAGAAGGATCGCCTAGGAAAGGACTGTACCGGCTTAAATCTTGCAATTCCGTGTAAATTAGTTTTTCTTTTGCTTAGGAAGATAGTTTAGACAAATAAGCGTCGAGGTAATTTAAGTCAATACTCTCAATGAAAAAATTTATAGTCAAAAGAACCAAAGTAGCCATTTTTCCAGACTATCTCCAGGGGTTGCTTAAGTCGTGTTTTTAAAGAAAATTATATTTTTCTATGGTTTAAATTTTGTTCGTCTACTTTCGGGGTTTTTTGATCCGAATTTAAGTAATAACAACCATCTATTATAAAATTAAAAGTTGTATCGAAAATTCCATTCTTGTATGTTTTAATTTTATGTTTATAGCCATATAAAAAAAATTGGTTTCATATACTGTCATCCCTATCTTTAGGTTTACTTAAAATTCGACTTTTTATTTTTAAGAAACAAGAAAACACCAAATACCTAATTTTACCGAGTTCAACATTATATTTTTTTGTATGGCTGTTATGTCTCAAAATTTAATATTTGACTAAAACCCCAGTAAATACTATAGTAACAATATTTTGAAAGGATCACGCACTTTTTTTTATAAAAAATGTCTTTTGGTCAAATTGTCTAATATTTAATTATGTGGAACCTGTTAATAACTAGTGTCCATAGGAAAAGTCCATATTTATACAATCATTTTGATATGTTTTTTCAATTATTCAAATAAAAAAAAAAATTTTTGTGTGCCAAAAGATGTTTGGAGGTTAATATATGTAAATATATAAATTTTAAATCACATCGTCAAAAAGATATTTTTAATTTACCTCAGTATATAAATATATATGTTTACATATGTTAACCTCAAATGTCTTTTGGTATCCAAAAACTATTTTTATAAGTTGAAAAACAGATTTTAAAATGGTTCTAAGTAGATATATGATTTTCTAAAAACACGACATTTTTTTAACTTCAATATTTAGCAGATGGATACATGATTTAGAAGCGCTTTGGGTTTCATTGATACTTATTAAATATGAGAATCATCTTTGAAACAAAGGTTGTCTCCAACGTTAAAATAGGGTTGTTGAAACGTTACCAAATCATATATTGATCAGCATAACATCTGAATTCTTAACATGGCTATGTTCAGAATAAAATGACAGACTGTATCAAAGCTATTCAAAAGATGAGTTTGTACCTGTGGGCACTATTCATTAGCAGGTTAAGAATAACCACATATTAAAAATGAGACAATTTGATCTAAAGCCATTTTCAGAAAGAAAAATGGGTAATTTTTTTATATGTTCAAGGTAAGAACTATTTCAATTTCCTTTCTGATAAAATGGTGAAAATGATTTACTTACCTAAAATATGAACATAAGTCCAATGCATAGTGTCTAAATTCAAGTAATAAACGGATCTAGCAAAGGCATCTGAATCTTCTTCATAGCCACCAAAAACAATAATTAAATTTTTCCATAAGCTGGCTGTATGGCCATCTCGAGCAGGTGGGATGTTACCACTGGTTTTGGGGGCTGTCCAATAATGCCAAATTGTATCAAAACAAAATAAGATTGAACAAGAAGCTCTGTCGTTTCGACCACCCCAAATATAAACTTTATCACCATACACCACTGCTGTATGACCATACCTAAATATTTTAAATAGCTTTGTAAATATATTTTCTCATATAATTACAAATTATTCTTTGAAATGTAAATTTTACATTGCACATACCTTTTATATGGTAAAATATCATCATTTTCAAAATATGGAAGATCACTAACAGGGTGTTGTGTCCAATGAAACGTAGTTGTATTTAATACATGAACATCCATTGAAGTGTATTCCCTCGAGTTTTCCCCAGTACAATACCCTCCAAATGAATATATTTTGTGACCTACAGCTACGGCTGCATGATTTACCCTCTTGGGCCCACCTTCTAAATACGATATCCAAGGCATTTTTATTTTTCAGTCACTTATTTTCTTCTCTATCGAGGCAATTAAAAACAGTGATCCTAAAGCGGAATTTATTATTTCTATATATATCCTTCCTGAAAAATTATGTGTTGGTCCCTAGTGTTAGTATGATAGTATTTAACACCTGTTTTGATCCTCAAGATTAATTTACAAACTGGCATAAATCAAATACTAACGTATAAGATAAAATAATCACTCCACCTAAACCCACAAAGTAAACAGACTTGAAATACTGTGATTAACCCAGAATCCACAAAAAATTTTTTTATCGTAAATTGTCAAAATTGTCACTTGCCTTGTTTGAAGTTTATACTCTCTTTTTTTGGCCTCCACTTCAATTGGGAAAAGTAGTATTCGATAGAGGGCGCTGTCAAATGTCAACCAAAGCGGCAAGCATCTGTAAACAAGCACGGTTATGTGCTTTGTAAGTTTTTGTTGGAGGTGTTTTTAAAGTGTGTGTTGAGGGAAATTTATGAAAAGATAAATTGGGATTGTTCCCTTTTCGGCTAATGCAATCAAATTGGCTACAATTTTGATTGTAAAGAACCATGATTGATTGTCTATTGACATAATAATAACAGATTAAATAAAAAATAGTAAAGGTAAAGATCGGTGAGAAGCAGGCTCCTAGCTCCAAACTACCATATGTACATTTGGCAACAGCGCGCTAGCCGAGCGACTCGAAACTCACACAACCTAATGCACATTTACTACGAGGGGTGAACTAAAATGAACCCGTTATATTTATTTTAAATTTAATTGTAAATTATTATTTTCAAAAAATAGCAAATAAATTTATTGACAAACGGTAAGAGGATAGGAAAAATTTTTTTAAAGGAAATGATATAATTTTTTTGTGATTTCTTACTTTATCCAAAAAGATTGTTGTTCGTTGATTAGACCGGCATTTTTACATCTCTACTAACATATATAATAAAAAAATATCAAAAATTTTTATTGACAAACGGGACCAGGGGGTGAAAAAAATTTTTAAAAGAAAATATATCACTTTTTTGTTATTTCTTAATTTATCCAAAAAGATTGTTGTTCGTTGATTAGACCGGCATTTTTATATCTCTACTAACATATATAATCAAAAAATATCAAAAATTTTTATTGACAAACGGGACCAGGGGGTGAAAAAAATTTTTAAAGGAAAATATATCACTTTTTTGTTATTTCTTAATTTATCCAAAAAGATTGTTGTTCGTTGATTAGACCGGCATTTTTACATCTCTACTAACATATATAATCAAAAAATATCAAAATTTTTTAATGACAAACGGGACCAGGGGGTGAAAAAAATGTTTAAAGGAAAATATATCACTTTTTTGTTATTTCTTAATTTATCCAAAAAGATTGTTGTTCGTTGATTAGACCGGCATTTTTACATCTCTACTAACATATATAATCAAAAAATATTAAAATTTTTTAATGACAAACGGGACCAGGGGGTGAAAAAAATTTTTAAAGGAAAATATATCACTTTTTTGTTATTTCTTAATTTATCCAAAAAGATTGTTGTTCGTTGATTAGACCGGCATTTTTACATCTCTACTAACATATATAATCAAAAAATATCAAAATTTTTTAATGACAAACGGGACCAGGGGGTGAAAAAAATTTTTAAAGAAAAATATATCACTTTTTTGTTATTTCTTAATTTATCCAAAAAGATTGTTGTTCGTTGATTAGACAGGTTTTTTTACATTTCTACAAACAATAATAAACAAAAAATATCAAAAATTAAACATTTAACAAATATAATATATACATACATATTGACTAATGTGCTCATCTTGGTTAACAATATTTTCCACAATTCTGTTGTTTTATAAGCAGTGGTTTTAGGATGAATTTAAATAATACCAAATTACTAACAGAATGTTTGAAAATATTACGATCCAGCAAAGACCACGAGGAGGTGTGAGCTTTCTTTGCCAGGAGAGGAAAAGGTTGGGTGCGTTACTAAAGGAAGGAAATGTTAGTTTTTTTTTTTGTTTTTTTTTTATTCTAACCTAACCTACTGTACCTATGTAACGCATAAAAAATAGCGAGAGTACGTATATTTTAAAATCGCGACAAGATTATTGCATATTAGACACAGTTACTATCGCAAGTATCTAAGAGCTGATGGCCCAAAGACTATTAGTTCGGACTACTCCAATTGAGTAACGTGAATAATATTTAATAATGTGTTTAAGACGAAAAAATACAAGGGTACGTTATCATAAACCTGCACCATTAGTAAATATAAAAGAAATATATAGGTATATATGCAATGATAGTTATAAAAATCGCCATTGAAGTATTTTTTATGCGTAACACATTGAGTAATCCATGTTTTTATGCTAATCATTTCTAATGCTTTAAATATATTGAATGTCTGTTCCAAAATTTAGTATTATATCATATTCTTTATGAAAAAATAATCCATTATCTTATAAAAACATGGAGTGCCCTTACTGCATAAATCATTTTGCTATATTTTACGAATGTGTCTCTACAAAAAATGTTAAAGAAATTTAGCGAGATGTACGAAGAAATAAATGAATTTATATTTAAAAGTTTTCTACAATCTTAAACGTATTTTATAATTTTCGCAAACGGCACAAGGAAAGTCACCCGGAAACTTTATGTCTAATCTACGCGATGAATCTATGTTTCTATTTTTAATGCATTTATAATACACCCATCTTTCACAAAACGTACACTGTATCCAATCGTCAAACGAATTGTCTCTTCCCTCACTTTCCCGATGAAGTTGACCGCACAAACAATAATTTTTCAAATTGTCCGAATGTTCTAAAAGAAAAACCGAAAGAAATTCGCGAAAACGATCGGGTGCACCTGAATTTTCTAAATTAAAAGAACACGTATCGATAATTATTTTGGCGAACATCAAAATAAAAACCCGCAATTATAATCATCGAGTTGCAAGGGATGGCGAACGTCGAATGTATTCCACTTGCTGCCGTCTAAATCAAAATAATTTATAAAAAAGTTCATATAATATTCCAATTCCGATTTATTAGTTCCGTAAGGATTTAAGAAGCAAAACGATTCACTTTCCATACTCGCGATAGCTAAACACCAATGGTTTCGATTTATTAGGACGGGCATTAGAGTTATATTATAACAATTTATTCCCGTACTTTTACTATTACTATTTATTAATAGTAATAGTAAAAGTATTATTATATTAAAAGAATCTGATGTTGAAATAATACAGATTTTTTCTCTTCGTCCTTTCGAAAAAACGAAAAGAGAAATATCTATTAAAAAATTTGTAAGCCACATTTTGGTTCTGTTATCATTATACGCAAGAGATAAATAATCATTAATTTCGAGGTAATTGAAAGGTTTTGCTCCCTCGTAAATCGCGACCGCGTAAGAGACTCCAAAATCGCAGTAATAATTTTCATTATTAACCGTCATATTGCTGCGTTTATCGATACCGAAACGATTTACGGGTTGAATAGAGTGTACGTTACTAACTAGTTTCGCTAAATTTTGAACATTATTAAAATAAGTCTGGCTGACTTTCCTTTTCTTCCCCCAGGTTTCCGTCGCGAGCAACATGTCAACCGTTTTTTCTGTATCGACTAGTTTTCTCTTAATACCGCGAGCACATCCCGTGTTTTTAATACCCAACAAGTTTTCTTTATATTTGCTTAATACGATTTCTCTGCACGATCTAATGAACCGACTACATTTCTGTTTTCGCGGAAATTCGTAATTATTTTTAATTTGACCGAACCAATTTTCTACCGGAGCGTTACTATATCTTTCCTTACTTTTGTCACCTACGACATTGGACCCTAAGGGAAGATATGGCAAATATTTATTCAAAATTAACGTGACTAAAGCCGGATAATATAATTCGTTTTTTTGACTACTTAAGTTTTCCGTTTCTTCAAATATCTCGAACAAAATTTTAAAATATTGATGAAACTTGCTTCTTTCAAAAACCGTTTTAAACTCGTCGCTATAAAAAACCGTTTTTACTTCCTCGTCGTTTTCATCAATCTCGGAATATTGATTATAACAAAAAGTTCATTGCGATACACTGTTTTCGATGTCTTTATTATTATACCGTGACAAGCAAACGGTGAGAATATTCTCAAATACGATACGAACCTGCGAAAGGAAAGTACAAGTAAATAGAGACGCGAGAACCGTTTTAAAAAGTTTTTTATGATATTTATTAGCGATCAATTTATTCACGTCGTTTACAATTATTTTTATGAAATGGCAACAGCATAATTTCGGATTTTCCGAATTCTCCGGATTCGTACAAATTTCGAAACAAATATTTATATAGTCGCTTAAACAATCGATCTTTAATAAATCCCGTACTACCGAGTTTAAAAGTGCGAAACAAAAATCCGTAACAACTGTCGAAAACAAAGGCCATTTAAATTTATTGATTACCGCGTAATCTCTTATATACTGTAACCAGTAGCCGATATTTCGCGCGTCATGTTCGTAACCATCTCGAAAATAGGACAAACCGATTCCGTTTTCGGTATTTGAATAACCGCAGCGTAATACAAAATACGTTTTTTAATTTCCTTGTCTGGATTTTTTACTAAACTACCGGTCGAATCTAAATGTAGAGATACACATCTTCCGTCTGCGGAAACCGAATTCAAAATATTTAATTGCTCTAAACTGCAAAATCGTCCATTACTTTTAATATATATTCCGGGTGTTCTTTTTTCAATATGCGCAAATCAGTAAAGTCGTCCCTATCCCGATCTAATTCGCACGAAACTTCGGCTTTAATTTTTCTATATACCGACAAAGATTTTATAGACCTTAAGTTACCGTTTATAACAAGTCCCGCCGATGTCAAATTTATGTCCTGCATTCGAACCGAAACCGAACTAGAATTACGAAGTTTTTCGCCTAAAATTCGTCTTTCCTGACCCCGAACGTACGACGTAAAATGTTCGCCCCAGTTATGAAAAAAATCACGACAGGAGCTGGATACGGTGCCGATTATTTTTGAAGTTTCGTTGCAAAGACGAATTATAAACGTTTTGCACTGTTGATGCTTGCAGTAAGCGTAAATTGTAAAAACAGTTCTAGACTTATTTGAAAATGATTTTTTAAAGTGAATTACACAAGTACTATTGACATTTGCAAGCTTCGAGCGTATTATAGCATAATAATTTAAGAGTTTGCCATCACAGTGAATGGCAGAAAATTCCTCGGTAGACATTCCGAAAGAACCCTCATTAAAATTACAATTTTTAAAATTTAAATTACGTCTGGTAAGTCCGTTTCTTAAATTTTGACTAATAAACAAAGCCGATGAATTTTCATTTTGTAAGTTAACAAAGTTAGGAACATTATTTAATTTAGGAGGAATAACTTTAAATAGGGCATTTTCGTAGTTTATTGCATCAACTAAGTTATCTTCAATATTATTTATTGGTGATTGACATCCAAAATCATTATCTACTATATAACAATCATTAGAAATATTAGAAAGAATGTCTGAGGAATTTTCCGACATATCATCAGTACTTAAGATATTATGTAGTTACATCTGACATCGAATCTAAAACTTGCCGTTTACGTTTTAACATTACATTTAATTTCTGACGATTACGTTTCGTATTTTTTAAACAGAGTTCTTTACAAATTTCATCGTATATCCCGTCTCCATTCCAATAACTGGAGTTTCAATCATCAAAGGAAAATTTTGAAAAATTTATCAAATTTCGTACTTTTTGGAGGTCGATAGAATTATAATCATTATCAAAAAAATTATTAATATTGCCCGTATTCCTAAGTAAAATTCTCTGAATCCTATATCTATTGTTAACTGAAACATTATCAAAATATTCTCTACATGCATTAACTAAAATATCGTCGTTTATATCTAAATTCCTAAAATATGTAAAAGTTTCCAGAGGGGACTGTGTTTTTAAACAAACGGCAAATTTTTTAAAGTCGACATTAGATTTTCTCGGCATATTTAAGATATTATTTACTACTAATCTACTCTAAACTAAATTAATTTTTGTTATAATGTAAATAAAAGCTCGCCTGGTCCAGTTCGTTCTCTCGCTACGTGTCTTTCGTCTGAAGCTCTGAGATAAAATGTCTCGCAAAATCACATACATCACAGAGCACTAAGACAAAGCCCCTCTATCGAATATTGTGTCATAATTAGCCAATCACGAACGCGATTGGATACATGGGGTGACTTAGCGTTAGCGGATGGGATAACACCTGCATTTGAATAGGAAGATTCGACCAGAAATGTAAATAAACTTTTGCTTTATTAATTTTGTAATTTTAAAAAAATGAGAATGCAATCAACCTCTGCTGTTTATGAACAATATTTTAATTTAATGACATACAGGGTATAATCGAAGAAATATTTTATACAAAATTGTCATTTTGTTTGAAACAAAATTATGGTTTTTAATTTTTTATAAAATCTAGGAACATGAATTTTTGGTTCCACTGTACATACATAAGAAATGAAGATAACTGTTAAATGTAATCTAAAGAAGATAAAATGTTTCCTGAATATTTTTTTTTTATTTCCCAAGAGTTTTTACAATCTATCCTATATAGGATAATAAGTAAAATAAGTGAATAATGATAAATAACATAGAGAAGTCACTATCCATTGATAACACTTCTGAAACGTTCTATTACTATTTTTACATAAATGATTTGTACGTTACAAACTACAATGTTGGAACTATATACACTTTAACTCATAATTAGCACTAACACACATTATTGTCTTTGGGGGAGGTCCAGAGGAGTAGTGTAGCAAAGTATGTTCTGCGTTATTTCCACAAACTGCCACCAGAGGCGCTGGTGGCGCTGGTGTCGCTGGTGCGCGGTAAATTCAAATTTCGAGAGCGGCCATGTTTAGTCCAATTATGTTAAAGTTCCAGAAACTGCCACCACTACTAGATGGCGCAATGAACGTTACCGAAAGGGCATTAGTGCCTAACTTCGTTGTTATTGGTCCAATTGAATTGCGGAAAAAATAGGCATTATCTATAAGTGACGTAGATGTCAAATTTAAAGAAAAACATGCGCAATGAACAGTGCCATAAGGGCATTAGCGCTTAACTTCCTTGTTATTGGTCCAATTGAATAGCGGAAAAAACAGGCATTATCTATAAGTGACGTAGATGTCAAATTTAAACAAAAACATGCGCAAAGGACGTTGCCGTAAGGGCATTAGCGCTTAACTTCGTTATTATTAGTCCAATCGAATTGCGGAAAAGACAGGTATGATCTAGATGTTGCGTAGATGAAAAAGACATATTTTTTTATGTGCCGCAACGCTCGCGGACCCGCCGAATTTGAATAAATTATAGATAATATTCATATGAAACATTGTAACTTAGTTTTATGAAGAACGCAAATTTGTTATTTTGCGTTTCATTTAAACGACTAATTAAAATTCAATATATGTAATTTGCAAGTTAATTATTATAAAAAATGCAAGCAAGTAATTTTATGCTTCATTTAAACGACTAATTAAAATTCAATATATGCAATTATTGCGTTCCACGTAAACAAATTAAATATATACAATTTGCAAGTTAATTATTATAAAAAATGCAAGCAAGTAATTTTATGCTTCATTTAAACGACTAATTAAAATTCAATATATGCAATTATTGCGTTCCACGTAAACGACTAATTAAAATTCAATATATGTAATTTGCAAGTTAATTATTATAAAAAATGCAAGCAAGTAATTTTATGCTTCATTTAAACAACTAATTAAAATTCAATATATGCAATTATTGCGTTCCACGTAAACAACCAATTAAAATTAAATATATACAATTTGCAAGTTAATTATAATAAAAAATGCATATCCTTGATAAAGCCACATTTGCATGAAACGAATTTAGCTATAAAAGTCGAAGCACATCAACCAACAATCCAGTCGTGAAAGTCGCTTCACCAGTGTCAGTTAGTATTCAGCGAGCAGTTTCCAGTTGTTTTTATTGTAAGTACCTTTAATAATTTTTTTCAAAATTTTTTTCCAAAATTTTTTTTCAAACATTTTTTTTCAATTTTTTTTTTTTCAAAATTTTTTTCAAATTTTTTTTTTCAAAAATTTTTTTTCAATTTTTTTCTCAAAATTTTTTTTCAAATTTTTTTCAAAATTTTTTTATTATTTTAGATGAGTTTCCTGGAAAAATTAAACGAATTTACCTCATCTACAGATACTGAAATCAAACCGATAATAAAGCTAAAGGACCTGCAACCCAACGTTCCAAATAAAATTCATCGTGTTCAGCTTGTCAAATCCAAATTTGGAGGGGAATCCATTCTAGTGGAATTGGGGGAGAACGTCACCTTTCTACCCAAAAGGTCTACCGAAATTTACAAGAATCACATTGCAGATGTAAACAAAGGGGACTTCAGTTTAATTTTTATTGGCCTGCACGAGATATCCAAGAGTTGCGCTCCAAGGACCCTTTTTAAAATAGAGAAAAATTGTTGAAATTCTTAAAACTCGACACAATATTTGTACATATTCAGATATAACACTTGAGGTTTAGTGCTTTAAGGTATGCGTCAAGACAAACATATTTGGGAAAAAGTCATTAAATTTGAAGAAAGACTTAAGCAACTTCGTAAAGATATTAAACTATACGAAGACAAAGAAAACGTTATAAAACAGTTGGGAAATTTAAATTTGGACAATATAAGAATACCGAAAAAAACATGTTACCCCTTAAGACGAATACAACCAACATCAGTTCCGATGACGCCAAGGATGGACAATTAAATGGCCAAATTAACAAGACATTTACAATATCGTGCATCTCATTATCTGCTATATGTATTTTATTACTAAAATTTCTTTATAAATGTATTCAAAGAAGATTTCGATCCTCGTGTCATGTTGCAATAAACAACTAAAAATATACAAAAGGTGTTTTATTAAAACTCAAAAATTTTTCATTTCATTTCATTTATTAACATAAAAAAAAATAAAACAAATTATATTTTTTAATTTAAACTTTTAACCACTTCACTTAGAGGACGGTGCTCCATTAGACAGTCGTGAATTATGATGCAGTAGGCTTTGCTGTCTGCTGGAAATCCAATATCCGTTTCGAGCTCGAGTCTCACGTCCACAGTGGAGGACTTCATGGTTTCTTCCTGTTTTGAGCAATCTATGATAAATAGGGCTCTGTTCTTGAACTCCTTGTAGGTCAGTATAGGATGTTTTTCGGCTGAGCCATGCATATAGCTGGGGTAAAATTCAGCATAATTATGGTAAGCCATAGCGTAGTCGTTTTTGACAAAGTCCAACATGTTTCTTTCGTTAGGCCAATACTCTCCGTTCAGTGACAGTCTAATGTTGGTTACATTGACATTGTCGAAAGCCATTGGATCTTGTGCAGTATTGTTTCGTTTATTGGTTTGGAAGCATACAATAACAAATCTTGGACGTTCAACGGCCATAGTAGTTTTAACAGCCCAAATTTCTCTTCGCGAACCGCTCGTAACTGCAGGCAACTCATTAAGTTCCCATTTGCGGAACGGTATCAGTATAGGTGTATCGCTTCTAATGGCCTCCATCAATTTTATTTTAATTTCATCATTGGGATATATATGTTTGATTTTCAAATCAATGGTTTCGATCTTAATTGTTGCAGAAGTGTTTGTTGTACCAGTAGAAGTAGTTTTTTCTTTAATCATAAGACAATCACTATCATCGCGAGCGCGAACCAATCGAATTGTTTGCCTTCCACAAGTGATCATTGGGTAATCGTTGAATATGTTGAAAATATGCTTGAGCGGCATTAAAAAACTAAACGATTTTGTGGAAGCGTCCATAGGAGGGTTGGAAGTACCATTCCAACCAGCGATAGCCATGTGATTTGTATCTAATGCGCTGTAGTTGAGAAGAGCTCGTACAGCGCTCACTACTCCAGGATCACGAACCGTTTCAATCTCTCTTGCACTCTCGCTGTACGTGCATGAGTCAAAGAGAAAGGCACAAAAGTTGGGTACCAGAGAAACATCTCCTCCTCCTGTTACCTCCAATTTTCCCTTGATTTCGAGCAATGACTCGTTCATGGCAAAAAATGAATCCACTTGATTGACAACAAATTCCACCACATCATTGTTGTTGAAGGATTTGATGAACGGTGAGCACGTTCGATATTCCATCCTTCTAATAGACTCATCATAACGGGGTTGTTGGTAGAGGTTAAAACTCGGATCAATGCTTTCAGTACGTGAACGTTTACCGTAGTCCCCCATTTGTACGTTTTGACGATTTACCATATTTTTTTATGGTTAATCCAAGCGATTGAAGAAACAATTTATTTGCAGGCGTTAGCTCTCGTTGACTCGGAGGAGGTCTAGCAGCGAATGGTGTTATTGAACTGACCGCGTTGTTCTTATAATCTATCACCAAACCCATTTATTATCGTCTTACTAACTCTAGATGAAGGACACTTTGTTCTCCTCGAAAATTTATGGGCTTAAAGTTTTGGTCTACAGCCAGCACTGTGATGTTGCTAATTTCCCCGGTATTCGTAACAGGTAGATATATTGGGTTATTAGGTCTTTCCACAATTGCGTAGCCGGCGTCAACTGTAATCGGAAATTCAAAGATGGTGTGGACAGGCCTGTTTCCGTAGAAGGCACCTTCGGTAATGTTGGACTCAAAGCGAATGTTTGATACTTTTATAATGTTGACGGGGAGATCTGAAGAGTGTACAACACCGGGGGCCAGTACCTTGTTGGAAAATCCCAAAATCTGCCCAAGACTATTGGGGTGATTCTCAAAAGTAATTGCGTGACGTTTGCTGTATATTTCACACTTGAGGGTGTTGTTGTTTGGCTTCAACGAAAATAGTGTATCACCCGTATTTGGAGCAATAGAATTTTGAATTAGCTTCTCAATGTCAGTTATTTCGTAGCAACCGGTAGGAATCGCGACTTCTCTCAACTTTCCTCTATCGTTGTTTTCGTAGTAGAAAAATTTCTCACCGTCAATATTGGGTATCGAGTTGTATGAGTGAAAGCCAAGTACTGCTAGGAAATATCTCTTTTCAGAATCGAGCACAATTGGGGTCGGAGGCGTGAACGAAAACACGTGAGTGTGACTCGTTAGCGTCAAAAGCAAAGACATGACTAATGCATATCAATGGGAGGTAGTACTTAAATAAAAAAAACTGCTTCAAAAAAATAAATTTATTTATAAGTAATTCCACAAAATAAACATGTTGGTATCTCATAACCGCAAACATCACTCCATCGATGAAAATCATAATTTTGACATGGTAAAAATTGTGTTAGTTCTTTTCGGTATTTCTGGGGAATTTCTCGCCAAACCTCGTAGGTAATGTTCTTCATCAAGAGTTTAATGACGTCTCTCATTTCATTAAACTCCTGATGTTGCTCCATCATATAGGAATTGTAGACAGAGGTGTCCGCAGTTGATTTGTTGATAGTTTTGATATTGGTCGTTGTTGTAATAGATGCGAACATTCTTCCCCACATAGTTCACGAGTTCTTTCGGTGGCTTCAAGTCACCAAATGAATCAAAATATTCAACAACATTGTTTATCTTTCTATATGCTACCCAATGAGTCCCCGGATTATTAGAGTCATCCAAATTTATGATAGCGCATTCGCGTTGCCGGGGCTGCTGATGTGGTAGAGAGTCGCGCATGAAAACCCCTCTAAAATGAGGAATTTTTAAACGTTTGACATATCGCAAAAGGTCCACATCATATAACGGTCTATTGGGTAGCTTTATTGGTAGTTTTTTTGTTTCTTCATATACAATCCAAAGCCTCCGCGAGCGTTCTTTTTCATATACAGACCGGATCCTTTTGCCCCAATAACTTCCATAGCTTTATTGTGACGTTGATCTTCTTCCAATTTCTTTTGCGCATTCTTAGCATCGATTACGGTTTTAGCTATTCCTGCTGCCCCACCACTAAGGGCTCCAAGTGCCGAAAGGCCCGCAAACAGAGGAATCAATGGTAGAAATCCTCCAGATTTTCCTTCAAAAGGTATCGTTCTGGGCAGTCGAATTCGCTTTTTACCACCAGCTTTCCTTACGGCGACTTTCGCGGCTCTCAAAGCTTGCGAGGCGGCCTTCTGTAGAGTTGTGGAAGGACTATTTTTCATAGCCTTTTTAACCTTGCTGATTACGTGATTTCTAAAGGAACTCTTCTTCTGCTGCCCCACCCCCATTCCAAGTTTACGTTTGATCTTCATGCCCCCGGTCACCGCCAAAGCAGCTGCTCTTTCTCCAAGCGTTGCGTCCTTTGATTTGACACGTGTCCAAGCTTTGTTTTCGAGTATTTGATCTGCCTTATGTCGATCGTTCAAGGACTTGTGTTGAGCGTATGCAATGTCGTGCTCCTTACAGGCAGCGTCTAAGGGATTAATGCCCGAATCACCGCGTGCTAAGCGTTTTTGTAGCTTTGTGCCCGGACCACAGTATTGGTAGGTCGGAATGTGGAGCTCAAAGGGCAGATTGTTTATGAGCGAATTTAAGACACCTTTACCTAAGTAAAGACTCATTTGAACTGATGACATATCATCACGTTATATATATTTATATACACAACAACTTGCTCCTCAAGCTTGTCACACACACACACACACACACACACACACGTAAACGTGACGTAAACGTCGAAAAACGTCTCGCACGTCACGTAAACGTCGCGTAAACGTCACGCACGTCGAGTAAACGTCACGCACATCACGTAAAACGTCTCGCACGTCACACACGTCACGTTTTACGTCACACACGCAAACATGGTGGCGACGGTGATGGTGACGTATCATCACGTTATATATTTATACACAACGACTTGACTAAAAATGTCATACAATGAAGGTCATTCAACAGAAACAAACGCTTCCGATTGAAAACTTGGACTTTACCTCCAAGCATGAGAAAAGTAAACATGGCGAGTTATTACCAAACTCGTTTCGTGCAATGATATGTGGACCGAGTGGGTGTGGTAAAACAAACGTAATGCTGTCATTACTGTTTCATCCGAATGGCGCGAAATTTAAAAACGTTTACGTTTACTCCAAATCTTTGTATCAACCGAAATACGAGTTGCTTCAAGAGGTACTAAGTAAGACGAAAGGAGTAGGCTATTTCCCGTTCAAAGATAATGAGGAAATAATAAGTCCCGCTGAAGCTAAATCAAATTCCATATTCTTATTTGACGATGTAGCTTGTGATGGGCAACAGAAAATTCGGGAATATTACTCAATGGGCCGTCATAAGGATATTGATGCTGCTTATCTATGTCAAACGTACTCAAAAATACCCAAACAACTGATTCGAGACAATTGTAATTTAATTGTACTCTTCAAGCAGGATGAAATAAACCTGAGACACGTATTCGATGAGCATGTGTCACCTGACATGAGTTTTGATCGCTTTAAAAAACTCTGTTCTGAATGTTGGAGCGATCAATATGGTTCTATTGTTGTTGTAAAAGATTTTGCTCTCAACAATGGAAGGTATCGTAAAGGATTCGACTTGTATATAAAAATGTAATTCCATGTGGTGTATGATTAATATGCAGCAAGATGTTAAACCAGCAGGATGTTCGTAAACGTAAAGTTCTACAACTCTCACGTGATATACGTCGAAAATATCTAGCTCTCAAGTTGGGTAGATCTGAGCAGGATCGGACATTAAATACATTATTTAAACCCCTAATAAAACCTCTAAAAGAAATTGTTACAACGTCTCATGAATCTGCACAAGTTTTAAAAAATATAAAGAAAGAAGAAGAATCCAAAGAGGAAGAACCCGAAGTAGAAGAACCATTAAAAACAGAATATACAAGCCATCCCACTAATTTTATTCCGATGGAAGATGTAGCTCAGACTGGGGGTGATGATGATGATGATGATGATGAGAGTGTATATTCCAACGCTTCAGAGCCGGCCTCAGAACATATTTCGGATGAGGTCTTCAGAGAGTATCTGGAGCAATATCCCGAAATATCACATAAGTATATGCTTGATTACTGGAATAAGAGTCCAAATATAGACCTAGTTTACGGTCCAGTTTACGATTCGACTCACTCTAAATGGCTTCTCGGAGGGAAAAATATTGATTTTGATCGGAATACTGGAGCTATTATAACAGAGGGGGGGTATGTTAAAGGGACACCTGGTCTCTACCAACTGATATTTTATGATGAGCCTGAAGATTATACCGATGATGATAAATTGACATACAAGACGATTTTAAATTTAACTAACGCTCACAGAAACACAGCTGGACGTCTAAAAGGTACATCGAGATCAAAATATCTAGATATTATTAAACCTATGTTTCCTCCTCCACCGAGAAAGCCATCGAAATCGACTAGCAGTATATCGAGATCTGGAGTTGGACTTGCAATGGTCTACAATGAGAACCCTATTGATTACGTGTACTGGGACGATGTCAATGAACTTGTGGAACGGCTTAAACTGTTAGTAGCTTCCAAACACGCTGGAAATACATCACACAACAACGAAATAGTTGCAATCATCAATGAGCTAAGAGAAGCCAACGTTATATACTAATGTAACACATCGTTTTAATGTTATTTGCAAGATGAGTCTCGACAAATTCGGACGTCGGTCGACGACGATGTCAAATAGACCTCCTCAATCTCTGCTCCGTAATACGTTATTAAAGTTTCCACAAACGGCTGAAGGTAACGTCGATATTGGCAATGTGAGGATAAGCAATGTGTTACCACCTTCAGCTAGTTCTGATGCTGCCAGTAAAGAATACGTTGACTCTCAGTTAAATATAAGAGTTGATAATTTGTTTAACCAATATAAAAACGCACTTGTAGCTTTACAAGCTAAAACTGAGGAAATTGATGCGTTCGTAACTAAGGATCCTCCTGTATATGCTGGGGATATTGCAACAAAAAAATATGTAGATACCAGCATTGTAACTGCTAAACAGCATCTACGGGGTGATATAAAAAACGCTCAAACTAGCGTTGAAAATCAATTGGCGAATAATGTGAAAGTTTTAGATAAAAAACTAATGGGAACTAATTTAAAAATAGATATACCTAAAGAAATTGCTAGTGTGATAGGCACCCAGTTTGCTGAAATCGAGCGAAAAATAACTGTTGATGAAGGTATTGTGAAAGATTTGGTTAAAGCTCACCAAGAAACGGCCGAGTTAACAAATAATTTGAAAAAAGAAATGACTGCTAATGATTTTATTTTGAGAGATTTAATTAAAGCTAACCACGAAACCGCCGAGTTAACAAAGAATTTGGAAAGAGAACTAAACCAATTTCGTAATACTGCTACAGTATCATCACATATTTGAACTGAGGCTGGATATAAAAAAAAAGAATTGAAGCGAAATACTCCTTAAATACTTCAACACAGTTGCACTTGCTTTAGAGCTCTTCAAGATGTCTAAAGAAAAAATTCAAGTTGTTAATGAACTCCATGCTCCAGCACGTAGGAATTATCCGCGACGTAGAACAATCATTAAAGGTCTCGATAATTTATGGCAAATGGACTTGGCTGAAATGCGACCATATGCACACCAAAATAAAGGTTACAAAATGATTATGGTTGTTATTGATTGTTTCTCAAAGTACGTGTGGACGATGCCTCTAAAGACAAAGACTGGAGTTGAAATTACCAAAGCTTTCTCCAACATATTAAAACACAGCCGACGACATCCTAAAAATCTTCAAACCGATCAAGGCACAGAGTTTTTCAATACAAATTTCCAAAAATTAATGACGCAATGCAACATTAATCATTACAATACGTTTAGCGTTAAAAAGGCTGCGATAGCTGAGAGATGTATTAGAACTTTAAAGACAAAACTATACAAGTACTTTAGTTTGCAAGGCACCTACCGATGGATCGACATTTTACCGAAAATTGTGGAAGAGTACAATAACACGAAACATTCGAAAATACGATGTAAGCCTTCGGAGGTCAACAAGTCAAACGAGAAGGAAATTTCTCGAAAATTTTACTCACATTTGAAGATTGCTGGACCACGTAAACTTAACGTTGGCGACATTGTGCGCTTAAGCAAAGCCAAGCATATTTTTCAAAAGGGATACACTCCTAATTGGAGTACCTAGCTCTTTAAAATTACTAAAGTCAAAATAACCAATCCCGTAACTTATCTGCTTGAAGACATGTTGAGTACACCAATCAATGGGGCTTTCTACGAGGAGGAATTGCAAAAGACGAAAGCACCCGATGTCTACCTCGTAGAAAAGGTGCTTAGAAGAAAGGGGAAGAAGGTGTACGTGAAATGGTTGGGTCTTGATAACAAGCATAACAGTTGGATTGAAAACACTGATTTTGTATAGAATCTTATGGAAAATACGAACAAATTTAGCAATTCAAGGGGCCTTTTTTGAATAACCTTCAAATTTATCATTTCCCTCATAGTGGGGGTATATAAATACAAGTGTGTGAACCTACATTTTATTCAGTCGTGTGCACCTGTGTAATTTAAATCAACATGAGTAGTCAAGATAGTGGTTATAGTTCTTGTGAAATTGTTTTCGAAAGTGACTCAGCATCGTCGTCGTCGTCGTCACCGTCACCGTCGCCAACACCTTCTTCACCTTGTGCAGTGTCGCTTAATGATTATGCTATCGACCAAGCTTTAATTTCATACGAGTATGCTGCTAAATTGGAGCGATACCATCTGCTGGAAACGAACTTTTCCCTGAGAAGTTATACACTTTTGTGTGGAATAAGTCCAACGAGAACCTTTAATCCCGCAATAACGCTAACACCTTTACTTCGACCTGGAAGAATTTCGTTTGGTACATTTGAGTGGACGACTTTTATTGAACTGCTGCGTCAGAGATACGATGACTTTTTTCACGAGAATCTATCATCACCTCCTGACGAATACGATCCTGTAGTTTTCCCTTGTGGAGACTTTTGTAAAGTCACTCAATTAGTGTATGACGATACCAAGTTTCTACTTGTAAACAAACACGGAGTAGAGTTCTATCTGGACGAGAATGATGTTTCCGACATCCTTGAAGCAAATTACAATTTGGTGAAGAACTACATTTCGTTGCTGGAAGACTTGAACTTTAATACATTTTACTGTAATTTAATAGATTCTACACGAGCTTATTTTAGTGCTAATTTCAATAGTATTTGTGACGATATTAGTAGATTTAATACTTTAATTTTAATTTGTGCTGTTATGCCAAATTGTTTAGAAAAAAATGCTCTACAAGAGTACATGTATTACTATAAAGATGATGTTATTAATGATATATATAATCATTGTTCAAATTAAAAAAATGTATCAAGTTTATTTAAATAAAACACTTCTTTCTTATATTTTATTTTTTATTACCCAAGCAAACATAAAAAACTACAAGCCATACAATAACTAAACATACATAAAACAATACATAAAAACTATAAATAATTCATTAGGCACACATAGTTCAGTCTGAAAATCGCACTCGTTTTATTTTCATGTAATTCATATCGAAACCAAGCACAATATTTCTGCATATTCAATAAATATTTCAAAATTATGGCAAGCTAATAATCAGTAATCACATCTAAAAAAAGGAAAAATTAACATTTATACCCCCACGGAAGGGTGTCATGCGATTGGGGAAGTAATTGACGTTTATCGTCATAGGGGCTAAGTCCAATTTTAGTCTGACTTATGCTGAAAACATTGTGTAAATAAGATCGAATGGTATGTTGAGTAATATATTTTTTAGTATAATTTTGTAAACAATTTAGATAATCGTCAAATGTAATTTTATTTTTGACCACATTGAATTTAACCCCCTTTGATTTCTTCACAACTTTACCGTCTTGAACTTTATAGCTGTACATTTTCGAGCGCAAGCCTACAAAATGTGTCATGATTTTACCGTTACATTCATCCTTCATTAAGCCTGGTATTTTTTTGTTAACTAAAGGAATCATGTATACGTTATTGGAGGGGTAATCTGAAGTGTCAAATTTTTCTAAATGATCTCCAATAAGACTTTTGTAAACGTCATCGCAATTTAATTCATAAATAAAACTATCGGTGTCTGTATACATTAATTTTAAATTTTCCACCCCCATAGTTGGTAACATGAAATTATAGTGAAAATCATACATACAGGTTTTAGAAATGTCCAGAATAGCCATACCGATATACAGGGGTTTGTTGAAGAGTAGTTCAGCCTTCTTTAATTCGATAGCCATAAGTTTGTCGTCAAAAACTCTTCGACTATGAAATCGGGGGCTGGCTATCAAATTTTTTGCACCGTAACGACCCTCGTAAGAAGTAAGTAATTTCACTACCCTATGGAGTCTGATGTTTTCCATAGTCTTACCGAATACGGCATTATTAGCGAGTTTAAATTGATTTTTCTTAAAATTACTTGTGGCCACAGTCCTTAAGCGAGTATTCAGCTCGATATAGGACTGCAGCCAAGCCGATTGTTTGAATTTTAGTACTTTGTGGATTTTTGTTAATTTTAAGCCGTGTTCGAGGGCTTGTTTTAAATTACGGTAATGCAGAGTGTATTGTTTTTTCGGGTAAAGGGTGGTCATTAATTTGGACAATTTGGAACCACCGGGAGGTTTACGGTGTTCTGGACAAAATGGGAAATCTTTGTGCTCGTCATGTAAACTTTCGGGATACTCTAAATCAACTTGTAAAATATATCCGACGGGTGAATCGTCGGGAATCTGAGTAATGTCGATGTTTGTATTGGGCTCCCATTCAAACCCCCCGTAGGGGAGGAACTGTGACATTGCCCACCCATATAAATTGTTTACGTCAAAGTACATAAGGTACTTGGACGGCTTAGAAGGTCCACGTTTCGCAAGATCTCTAATAATAAAATGGCTGTCGTATCCGCTAAGATTATGGAAAACTATGGGCACTACAAATAGTTTTTTGAAGTTCAGATTGCACGATTGATGTGCGAACCCTCTAAATAATCCCGTAAAATGATCATGGTCTTTAACGATAATGTCTTTTTCTTTAAACTTATTGTCGCAAATGTGACAGCAGACACCGTTTGCGACAGTAGGCATACAAATAGGAACAATATTTAATAATTTAGATTCAATAAATTTCGTGACATCTAACATTTGATTCGCAAACCAGTCCATGCAATCTTCCCCCCTATAACTATTGTAGTATGAAATCTGATTATCGTAGCTGCATTTTAAGTAGAAGCCTGCACTAAATGTTTTGTGATGCTGATACTTGGTCGTTGTATGAGATATCTTTTTATCACACTTTTCTAAAATTGACTCGAAATCGGCATACACAACAAAAGGACATTTCTGTTTGTATACATGATTTTTAAATTCAACGTTATCATATGATGGGAAAGAAATTTTACAATCATTGGCATTTATACACAAAATTTCGTGGTCCGTTAGTTTTTTTTCGCTTTGAAAATAATTTAAACACCTATCACAAATAAATTTTTTAGGTGTACTCTTGCTAAGTTGACTTGAAACTAACCTAGATAAATTTTTAATCCAACAATAATGGTATTTAATGATGTTGGTAGTAGTGTCCTCATTGTTGACGGGAGGAGCCTCGTAGTCGTTTAATTTTGGAAAATATTCATCTTGAATTAAAAGTAAATTTACATGACGCGGCAGTTTATTTTTAGTTAAACGTGCAGGTACCACTACGTAAAATGACCTTTCATTAGTTTTATTTAATTCTAAAGCGTAAACGTTTACAGAGATATCATTCAACTTTTCAAATTTCGATATTTGTGTTAGTTTCATAGGCAATTCTAAACCATCTGTATTCAAAACTGTACTATAGTGAGGATAAGTATATGTATATTGAGAGTTATTTTTAGCAGGAAACAAAAAACTCGTTACGGCCCAGTAAAAACACGCTTGGTCTGCATTTTGGACGTTTATGCAAGCCTTTTTCACAAATATTTCTTTTGGTAGTGGAATGAAGGATGAACCGTTCCCAATTTCAAATTTATTAATAGCTACTTCTAATAGATTTATTTTTGACAACGCCCACCCACTGTCTTTTTCTTGAAATTCCAAAAGTTTATTTAAAATAAAATCTACAACACTTTTATACTCTTGAGCTAAATCCGTCCCCAAATCAACAACGAAATTTGGGGATCCAAAGTATTTAATGTCAATTACTTCCCCACCATCGCTATCATTTTTCAAAAAATCGCCACAAAATGTAACATTTACTTTTAGCGACGGTGTATCATTTAAAATTTTACAAATTTTTGATTTAAATACATTGTAAGCGGCCTGCAAAAAATCTTTTATCTCTTTGTGTTTTAAATTTATAATGACCCCAGTTCTAATTCGATTATTAAAAATCGCGTTTACGTCTTCCCATTTAACGCCCCCTTTAGTACCACGCCCCTCTCTAGTACCTCCTCCTACTACATGGGGAGGTGTTAATTTTATGATACACCGCAACCTTTTTAACTGCCCCATTTTGGTATAAATTTTTCTTTTTTGCCCTACCGTGAAATTACATTTTTTTATCGCTAAAGAACATTTCCTAAGGTGATTATTAATTAGTGATAGCCATTTGTTTTTATCTGAATATGTAGAAATATTGTGCTGAGTTTTAAGAATTTCTTCAATTTTTTGAAAAGCGAGTGCGAAATTCATGATGGTTCTAACCTAATTTTTCACTATTTTAAAAAGGGTCCTTGGAGCGCAACTCTTGGATATCTCGTGCAGGTCAATAAAAATTAAACTGAAGCCCCCCTTTGTTTAGATCGTCAATGTGATTCTTGTAGATTGTAGTAGACCTTTTGGGCAGAAAGGTGACGTTCTCCTCTAATTCTAAGAATGGATTCCCCCAAATTTGGAACGTAGGATTGCAGGTCCTTTAACTTAATTATCGGGTTGATTTCAGTATCTGTAGATGAGGTAAATTGGTTTAATTTTTCGAGAAAAAAAAAAAAATTTTGGAAAAATAATTTTGGAAAAAAATTTTGGAAAAATAATTTTGAAAAAAATTTTGGAAAAAAATTTTGGAAAAATAATTTTGGAAAAAAATTTTGGAAAAAAAAATTTTGGGAAAAAATTTTTGGAAAAAAATTTTGGAAAAATAATTTTGGAAAAAAAATTTTGGAAAAATAATTTTGGAAAAAAAATTTTGGAAAAAAAATTTTGGAAAAAAATTTTGGAAAAAAAATTTTGAAAAAAAATTTTGGAAAAATAATTTTGGAAAATTTTGGAAAAAAAATTTTGGAAAAATAATTTTGGAAAAAAAATTTTGGAAAAATAATTTTGGAAAAATAATTTTGAAAAAAAATTTTGGAAAAATAATTTTGGAAAAATAATTTTGGAAAAATAATTTTGGAAAAAAAATTTTGGAAAAATAATTTTGGAAAAATAATTTTGGAAAATTTTGGAAAATTTTTTCTTTAAAGGTACTTACAATAAAAACAATTGGAAACTGTTCACTGAACACTAACTGGTAGCACAATAAAATAACAACTGGAAACTGCTCGCTGAATACTAACTGACACTGGTGAAGCGACTTTCACGACTGGATTGTTGGTTGATGTGCTTCGACTTTTATAGCTAAATTCGTTTCATGCAAATGTGGCTTTATCAAGGATATGCATTTTTTATTATAATTAACTTGCAAATTGTATATATTTAATTTGTTTACGTGGAACGCAATAATTGCATATATTGAATTTTAATTAGTCGTTTAAATGAAGCATAAAATTACTTGCTTGCATTTTTTATAATAATTAACTTGCAAATTACATATATTGAATTTTAATTAGTCGTTTAAATGAAACGCAAAATAACAAATTTGCGTTCTTCATAAAACTAAGTTACAATGTTGCATATGAATATTATCTATAATTTATTCAAATTCGGCGGGTCCGCGAGCGTTGCGGCACATAAAAAAATACGTCTTTTTCATCTACGCAACATCTAGATCATACCTGTCTTTTCCGCAATTCGATTGGACTAATAATAACGAAGTTAAGCGCTAATGCCCTTACGGCAACGTCCTTTGCGCATGTTTTTGTTTAAATTTGACATCTACGTCACTTATAGATAATGCCTGTTTTTTCCGCTATTCAATTGGACCAATAACAAGGAAGTTAAGCGCTAATGCCCTTATGGCACTGTTCATTGCGCATGTTTTTCTTTAAATTTGACATCTACGTCACTTATAGATAATGCCTATTTTTTCCGCAATTCAATTGGACCAATAACAACGAAGTTAGGCACTAATGCCCTTTCGGTAACGTTCATTGCGCCATCTAGTAGTGGTGGCAGTTTCTGGAACTTTAACATAATTGGACTAAACATGGCCGCTCTCGAAATTTGAATTTACCGCGCACCAGCGACACCAGCGCCACCAGCGCCTCTGGTGGCAGTTTGTGGAAATAACGCAGAACATACTTTGCTACACTACTCAGAGGGTCACACCTCTTCAGCCTTTTTTTGGGTTGGGCAATCAAGAGATCTGTTGCCAGTTCGTTTGGGTGGACGCTCAATCTGGTATGGTATTTGTCGGAGATTTTGGAACATTCTTCGGCGACCGTCTGTACTTGTAGGTCTTTATGTAATGCTGCGTTCGTAATATACCATGGTGCGTTTGCTGCTGCTCTTAGGACTTTCGATTGGAACCGTTGGATTTTTTGGATATTAGAATTACTAGCAGAACCCCACAGTTGTATGCCATAAGTCCATACTGATCGAATGATAGTTTTGTAAATTATTACTTTGTTAGCTAGTGACAGTTTTGAGCGACGACCAATCAGCCAATAATATTGTCTATATAACTGGCCAAGTTGGAGTCTTTTTTTGCAGATGTGTTTGGCCCATGTTAAACGCTTATCAAGATAGATCCCTAGGTATTTAACTTCATCCTTTTGAGGTAGTTCAATTTTGTTGAGTCTTACAGGTGGGCAATTGAGTTTATTAAGGGTGAATGTGATATGGACTGACTTACTTGAATTAGCTTTGACCCGCCACTTCTGCATCCATTCTGCTATTTTGTCAATATGTTGTTGAAGGTTATTAACTGCAGTAATTGGGTTTTTGTGGGATGCTAATACGGCTGTATCATCGGCAAATGTGGCTAACGTAGTATTGTTTGTTGTGGGAAGATCAGCGGTATACAACAGGTATAGAACAGGGCCAAGTACGCTACCTTGTGGAATGCCTGACTTTATCTGCCTTAGTGATGTTTGCTCTTCTCTATATTTAACTAGGAATTTTCTATCTGTAAGGTACGATTTAATTAACTCAAAGTATGTATAAGGGAGATGTTTTTTTATTTTGAACAACAGTCCTTCGTGCCATACCTTGTCAAAGGCTTGGGCAATATCTATAAAGGCTTCGGAGCAGTAATTTTTGTTTTCTAGATCGTACCTTATTTTCCAGGCAATTCTGTGTACTTGCTCGATAGTGGAATGTTCGTTTCTAAATCCGAATTGGTAGTTGGGAATGAGTTTCCTTTCGTGTATTATTGGCTTCAATCTTTTTAGGAGTAGTTTTTCGAACAGCTTGGATATAACTGGCAGTAAGCTAATTGGCCGGTACGATTTTACATCAGTTGGATCTTTACCTGGTTTCTGTATGAGGATTACGCAGGACACCTTCCACTGTGGTGGTATGTACCCAAGGGTTAGTACAGCATTGAAGATCATAGTGATTAATCTGATTGCATCTATTGGAAGTTCACTTAGTA
Organism: Hermaeophaga mercurialis; assembly: GCA_951812935.1. Lineage (NCBI taxonomy): Eukaryota > Metazoa > Arthropoda > Insecta > Coleoptera > Chrysomelidae > Hermaeophaga > Hermaeophaga mercurialis. The sequence goes on along the minus strand of OX638360.1, from coordinate 3,850,415 downwards.
CTTTACCTGTTATTAGATCATATCCCGGAGATTTTTTGTGGTTTATCCCAGTAGTAACCATATTAGATACTTCCCTGACTTTAAATTTTTTTATTGGTAGATCTAGTTGATTAGGACCTTCAAGAAAGTTCCTTATGGTTTCGTCTACTTGAGTTGGGGTTTCACTCGGATATGGCTGGAATACTTCTTCGAGATGTTTGGCAAAGGTGTACGCTTTCTCAGCATCATTTCTGGCCCAGTTTCCCTTTTGTGTCTTAATTGGAGGGATATGATCTTGTCGGTTCTTTATTCTCCTGGTTGCCTTCCAAAGGGAATAATTTGTTTCTTCTGTCGCAGCCAAGTTGGATATGTACACATTGATTTTATCGTTTTTGTATTTATCTAGCAATCTTTTAATTCGTTTTGTTATATTATTTAGATTTGTTTTGTCTACGGGGGCATGAGTGTTTTGCCATCTTCTTCTTATTTTGCGCTTTTCTGCAATCATGTTTAAAATGTGTCTAGGGTACGTCAGTTTTTTATTCTGGTTTGGTATATTAGGAGTTGCTTTCCAGGCTGCCTCTTGTATTGTTTTCGTTAACTCTTCTACGGCTTCGTCAATGTCTGTTTCTTTTTTCAGCGGGATGTGTGTATTTAGTTTTGTACGGATTTCTTGCTGGAATATACTCCAATCAGTGTATCTATTTGATAAGTTAACCGATCTCATTGTTTCCATGATTTGAGTGCTAAATGATATTAGGACTGGTGAGTGGTCTGACGACAGATCTAGTGATGATTTTATTTCTAAGTAGTGTTGTGATATTCCTTTAATGATACAGAAATCTAATAGGTCAGGTGTTTTGCTTGGGTCAGAGGGCCAATACGTTGGTTCTCCCGTAGTTAGGGGATACAGGTTTTTGTCTGTCATTGCTTTTAATAATTGTCGACCTCTTGGTGTTATCACTCTGGATCCCCAATAGTGGTGCTTCGAATTATAATCTCCTCCTGCCAGGAATCTTTGACCTAATGTAGAAAGTTATTAAACTGCTCATGTTTTATGATAGGACCTGGGGGACAATATACCGCTGACAGTACGAGGCTACCTCTATCATTGTCTACAGAGATACTAGTGGCCTGGATATACTTCTCGCTTACTTCGTCTAACATGTGATGTTTTATGCTAGATTTAATTATGATGGCTGTACCTCCCCGAGCTTTTCCTTCTGGGTGTTCGGTGCTATATATAGAGTATTTGGGAATTTTAATATATGTTTTATTAGTTGTATGAGCTTCTGATATGAGCATTATGTCAATGTCGTTTTCTATAATAAATACTTTTAGTTCTTGTATGTGTCCAGCCAAGCCGTTTGCATTCCACAACGCTAATTTTAGGGTGTAGTCCATTAGTTCATTTTGGAGATCATAGTAGTTAGTAGATTTAAGATAGTGTCCATTCTTTCCATCAATTTTGTCATCATAGACTCTAGGTTGCTATTTGATTGTAGGGGCGCTGCGTAAGCAGTTGGAGGATTTACTGTTATATTTTGTGGATTACTGCTAGTTGCCTGTTTATATGACGTTCCTGGTTGGGTATATCTTGTTTGGTTGGTGTTACGTGTATTGGGCTGATTCACAATATTTTTTGCTCTCAGTTGAGGATATTTTGCCTTTTGTATTTCCTTATATACAGTGCAACCTTTGTAATTTGCGGGGTGGTTTCCCTCACAAAGTACACATTTGAATGTCACTATCATATTTAGTAGTGTTTTTATCTCATAAATGTCTTTGTTATTCGGTTTCGATCTTAGCTCTATATGAAACAGTGGTAGTGCTCTTTTTGTTTTGTTTTGATATATATTAGCTATGTTTAATACTTCATGTCCTAGTTCTTCTAGTTCCGTTTTTAGCTCTTGTTTGTCAATTGTTGGATGCACATTTCGTAGAACGACTCTGAAGGATCGGTCTTGTTTCAATTGGAACGTGTGAAATTGGGTGTTTTTATCTTTTAGAGCTTTTACTATTTCCCTATAGCAATTTGAAGTAGACGGTTGTACCTTAACCTGTTCATTATATAAGCATTTAATTGTATGTGCCTCAGGGACTATCTGGTTAAGTAGATCAGTTAACGGCTTAAGGTTTCCAACTTCTTCGATGAATATTGGTGGAGGTTTCGGTTCCTTTGGTGGCTTGTCTTGATTTGTGTCTTCTTTTTCTTCTATTTCACTGTTCTGGAGGGCGTCAAATCTATTTGAGGTGGATGTTAATGGTAGCGGTTTCAACCAGTAATCCTTCAGTCTGGTCTGTTTTAAATTTCTGGATGTTTCTGGGCTATCATTTCTCATTCTCTTGCGTGTTTCAACTATTTTCCATTCATCCACGGTTTGTTGTGTATTTGGGAGGTGTTGTTGCGGTACAGAAAGGCTGGACTGGCTTAACTGGGTAGCTTGTGTATTTTGTGGTAGGGACTGTATTTGTTGTTGTATTCCTTGCTGTAGGGGTTGTTGTGATCCTTGGTATAGTGGTTGATGTGTACCTTGGTATATGGGTTGTTGTACTGGAAACTGCATCTGTTGTTGTTGAGTGCCATCGTCGGTGACGATGGGTTGATTTGTTTGTGTATAAAGTGTTGGGTAAGTATTTTGCGGGCTATACATCTTTATATTATTTATTATATAATATTTCAATTTTATATTTCATTTCTATTTAAGCACCTGGCCTATTTTAATAGCAGTGATTGTTTTTACTGACCTTATCGGGTACTTATTATCTCTCGCAGCAAAAACACAGAGTAAACTACACGTCTTTACTGTTCCTGAATATAAACGCTATAAATGTAGAACCACAAGATTTTTATAAATTGATGTATTCAAAAATGTATTCAATAATTTGAATGAGATAATTTACATATTCTATTAAAAAGGCAATTCCTTATTTTTCAGGTCATATGAGAACTTTTGGAATTCCTTCAAAAATAAAAAGATTCCCGTAGTACATATTAATATGTATTACGGGGATCTTTTTGACAAAGAAGAGACCCACAGTTTAGGTCACTGCGTAAGCAGTGATCTGAAAATGTCAAAGGGAATAGCCAGAAGATTCTAGTAAGTAAAATTAAAACAAAATGTTGATTATCTCGGGTCAATTTTAAAAATTTGTCTAATACATAAATCTACCTTATAACTTTGTACAACTAACCCAGTCTTAAAATTTTTTTTTAGTGACAAATATGGCCCAATAGTGGAGACTTCAATGGTGGGAGAATGTATTGAAAAAAATAACGGCAAAAATAATATATATTATTTGATAACGAAAGATAAACACTATAATAAACCGCGTTAAGTTAAGTTAAGTTAAGTCCATATTTAAAGCACTATTGGCCATGAAAGACAAGGCTACAAAAAGTGGGGTAAAGAAAATAGCTTTACCCCGCTTAGCTTGTGGCCTTGACAAAAAGTCATGGCCAGTAGTGCTTGCCATGTTGAGATTTGTATTTAAAAAGTCAAAAATCAATCTAACAATTTGTTATATTTAATTTACTTCATGCCAATAAAAATGATATATTTTCTTTTAAAAATTTTTTTCACCCCCTGGTCCCGTTTGTCAATAAAAATTTTTGATATTTTTTGATTATATATGTTAGTATAGTTTTTGAAAACAGTAAAATGTAACAAAAAAATTATATATTTTTGTTTCAATAAACAACTTCTTAATTAATTTATTGTTGAAAAACTATAATTAAGTAATTATCTTTGTAACACTATAATAAACTCACTATTTTATTCTAAATATATTAATTTTACTGGAATTTGATTTACACTATTTTCGGGATTATTATGTACCCCTCCTCTTGATATGCGACCGAGACATCGTACGTGCGACGTTGCCACATCCACGAACCAGCGCTTGGAGCTAGGAGCTAGCTTCTCACCCGTAAGGTAAAGTAAGTACAAACACATTTACACAATGAAAACATTACTCCATCATAATAAATAACAAAGCTATGATTTGTTTATTGTTTGTTTTACTACTTTCAAATGGTTCACTTTTTTCACCAGAGGTCGTATTCGAATTATACTCTGCAATAATTTGGCCAGTGCAGGTATATTTATGGTGCAGGTTTTATAGTTAACAAGTAAAACAGTAGGTCAATTAAATTGGTATTTAAGACTTAAATTTATCAACTACATTGATATGTAGCTAAGCAAGGTTCTCTTCATTACTTTCATGAAAATTTTTTTGGTAACATCTTTTTTTAAGTTCATTTATTCTTCTATTTTAAGATTTTAAAAATAAAATTCCAAAACAACAGCATACCCAGATTACAATTTCTGAATTTGTATTGCTATTTTATTTAGCTTAATATAATTTTTAGATCAGATCTTACAGTACTGAGCTCGAGTCAAATGGAATCTACAGTCTGTAATTTTTGCATTACCGATTGATAATACGAAATCTACTAAAATTTGATGTAACAAAAAATTCAAATTAACAAAGATCCGCAACTTTTGAAAAACATAATTCTTAACTTAATTGGCTTTTATCATTTAAAATGCAAAATATTATTACAGGGAATGTAATTACTATTTAATAAAACATGTTTTACGAAACGTTGTTTAATATAATGAGAGAAAGTTTCGTTAATATAAATGACAATGGAATCACACAAAAACTTTAAATTGGTAATTTGCAAGACAGATAAATATTACAGCACATTTTTCACTTTATTTTACAATATTGCTTATGCTCGCAGGGGAAGATAATAAACTTGTCCAGTCTTCTTCCCACTGCCCTTCTTCTAAGGAATACTGAAGAAACGACGCGTGACTCGATTCGTATTCTTTCCACCTTGGGTAAAACCTTAACAAAACATATAATTACACAAATTTCTCTACATGTCATGTTCACAAATAAATACTTACATGAGCCCTCCTTGCTCCAAACTCTCCGCTAATGCTCTCCTAAGCATATTGTCTCTATTAAGGATGCCCCGAGTCTCAGAGGCAGTCGCCGGCAGATCTATTCCATAAGTCATGTAGTCTAGACCCCAAACAAACAGTTATGTCCAATGACCAATTTATCATTGCGGGTTTCCAGTTGTTCTTGAGCATCTTTGTCGAGTAATTCGTTGAAGAGCTGATCTTGAACAACGGTCGGAAGTTCATCAACTTCTACACAAATAGAAAATAGAAATTCATTTACTAGTTAGATTTGAAATGAAAATATATTTTGATCTTACTTTTCAGTGGAATTGATTTTCATTTGAATTCCAATTATATCGTGAAATTGACCTATTCATTATATCGTGAAATTGACCTATTCAGAGTCATTTATTTGAGGGGAATGAAATATTTCATTAGTATTTTTTTTTATTTAACCAAACTGAGCTGCATTAAGCATTTTAAGATTGATAATGTCAAATCCCAGAATTGAAAACAATTTGTTTTTCTTTACTTTATGCTTCTTTTAATGTTCTCGTTTTTAAAGTCTTTCTACGTTTTTGAAGTTTTCTACATTTATTTCGTTTTTTAAAGTTTGTTGTAAGCCTGTCACCTATTTATGTGTTCTGGCGTTTCTTTAGGCCTTTGATGTTTTCCATATTTATGGATTTGAGGTTTCTTTACATTTTTCTTCGCCTGCACCGTTTTGGTTTTTCAAGATCTTTTATATTTATAGTTTTTTCATTTCTAAAATTTTCTACGTCTAATGTTTTTCTATATCTACAGTCTCGTATTTTCCCAGATTCTGACATGTTTCTAAAGGTACTCTTAGAAATTTTAATGAACATCTTTATTTTTTTATTGCCTCGGCCAGGCACTATGTTTATAACTTTTAACATTTATAGCGAACATTTACAACCATTCAAACCAAGTCCATGCCCAAGCCAGGATTCAAACATGACAACCTCGGTACCGAATGTTGCCTTTAACTGCACTTGACCACCAAGGTCGGCTTGTAATTTTTGTATATTATGTTTTCAATGTCTGTGGTTTTTCGACAATTTCAATATTTTTTTTTTTTCGTTTTTCGACTTATTTCCTCGTATTTGGCCGTTTCCTACATCGATTATATAATATAATAATACAAATGTGTTTATGATATTTATGATTTAAGACATTTCTCTAGGCTATTATATTCATTTGTTAATGTTTAAAGTTTTTTTCGTATTGACCTTTTTTTATTCTGAACTTCATCTTTACTGTATGCCTCAGGTTTTGTGTTTTTCTAAATCTTTGAAATTTTTCTTCCTTGCTGACGAATTAGTTTATCATGGTCTATGTTTTTGCACATTCCTTCAGTTTTCACATTTTTCCAAGTTCTTGACATTTTTCTTCAATTTTTGACTTTTATCTAGTTTTTTTTTGAGAATTTTCTTCATTTTTGAGAAGTTACTACCTCATTTTTGCCCAGACATTAAATTCTAATTTCTTTTTTTAATAATGTACAATGTCAAACCGCGACTCGACGCTATCAGTTGGAATTTAGTGTTATTGAAATTAACAAAAATAAAAGGGCAGAATGAATCTTGTAATATTTTAAAAATATTTAGATGTAAAAATGGTTGTTTTGAGGTTGAAACGTAGCTTTACCTAGCCTCAAACAATTTATAATATAAAAATTGAAATTACGGAAGACAAGCCTGTATCTGATTAGAACTATCAAAAAGAAAACAGGTAAAACCTTTGAAAATACAGTATAGGAATTCAAGCAGAATAAAATATGACGGCAAAGATGAGATAGTGGACTTGTTGGCTCCACTTTTCTAACGACTATGCCCTGATGTCAAGTCGAATTTCAAACTTTATAAATAGCTTTGTTCCAACCTGCATCACTAATAGTTTCGGATAGCTGTGATTCTGCGCAGTATCTGAAATGCGTTCCAACCCGAGTCACTAACCATTATTAAATGATTTGTATTCTGTACCAATCGAAATCTAACCGTAATTGGAAACTATCAGAAGAGTTTGTGGATTTTTCACTTATCACTTGTCCGAAGCATGCGCATTGCGCATAACGATGTTTTGTTTTGACAACATAACCTAGATCACAGACCTCGTTTGTTGTATTTCTGTGTTTTACTTAAATTTTAATTGAAATATGGATAATATTTGATTATAACGAAAAACTTAAGATTTCGTTAGTGATTCTTTGGTTATTCTTAGGTTAGGTTAATTTCTTAGGTTATGTTAAATGCTAACAATAACAAAACATCTTTGGTACCAACCTACTATCAAACCATCAGAAATGGACCGTTTTGACAGTCATGCGCAATAGAAACGATTGGTAAACACTTAGAAATCTATTTGTAATTTCAGGTTGGAACGAAGCTTATATCTATGCTTCAAACATACCTACACGCTGGAAAAGTACAGCTAACAAATATCTGTAAATTAGTAATAGTGTAGGTAGTTTTTGTTGAATAAACAACCCTTTGAAAAATAGTTAAATAGCCTACAAAAAAAATAGGCTTATAAATCTTCAACTTTAGTGTAAATCGGTTTTACCTGCGGTAAAGTAAAGGTTGGGAATTCATTAACAAAATATAAACTTGGTGCACTTCGAAATGATGACGTCAGAGCAAATTTGAAATGGTTTTTAAAAACTGTCACGAGAAAACAGCTTTGACATAAGTTTTTGACATTGGCCTGCTAACCTGCTAACCTCTCTTTGTTTATTATTTTATCATAACCACATTAAAATATATGTATATAAATTTAAGAATAAAAATGGGAAAATTGTGTTTGCAAATAAAAGCAAATCTTGAAGGTTTAGAAGAATTGTATACTAATCATCCCGAATATAATTTTCTCTTGAAAATAAAATGTACTAGTTGTGGAGAACAGTCTGAAAAATGGCATGATGTTTCTGAAGCAACTACTTTTCCGGGAAAAACGGGAAAATCTGAAAATAACTTCATAGCGAAATGTAAATTATGTGGAAGAGAAAATTGTTTGGATATTGTTCCTGGAAGTAATGGTAATGGTTCTTTTCTATCTTTTATTCAATATGTTTGGTAACAATTTTACTTTACTAAACAAACATTTATGATTCAACCATCCAATATCTAATAGGATCGATATTGCTTCATAATATTTATTCTTTCTAAGGCACTTGTACAAGTGCCCTATTACTTTTATTACACGGGAAATGAGATCCCAGATATATATTTTTATTTTAAAAGTAAAAAGATAAAGGGTTAAGCCATAAATAAAAACGGCAGAAGATCTAGTAGTGTTGACATTGGGGGTGTTACAAGCCGCAGTCTTACATATTATATGAAATTCAGTTAAATCCAAAATTGAAACAAATCAAAGAATATAAGTTAGATAAAATAAAATAACATTTTACAAGTTCTTAACAAATATATCTTAAAGTCACATGTAAAGTATAAAACCATATTTAGGAAATGTATTTACATATCTTAAGGACCATTTTCTATCTAAGCTAATTTCATAAGTGTTTTCAGTTGTCAATGTTGCAAATTTTTTGGCCGTTCTAAATAGATAACATTTTTTTTGAGCTTCTTGTTTAATTCTAAGAATGGTTATTCAACATAGCTATTCTTATAGTTCCAGCAACTCGTTCAATAATCAGAAATTAAAACGCGTATGTTTTATACCACTAAAATTTAAGTTATTTTTTAATTGAAGAATTGTATTTTATTTCTATTTGGAAGTACGATTACGACTGACAGTACATTACTATTGAATAGAATGAAATTATGTTTCCACCTCCGATATGCCTACTTCAATATATTAGAGGGTACATTGTAATGCATTCTCACTTGGATTGTATACATGGATTCGTGTGTAGACTCTAATATTTGCTTTGAATCTGTATAAAGTTTTGAATAGACAGATGCGATCGTTTATATTTCGAGAATAGACCACCTGTTTCTACAGCCCTGATTTTATGTAAATCATTAGTTTATTGTTATTTACCAGTTTACCATTCCTCTTATTCGCACTGTCTCCATATGAAAGCTGAAATCTGTAAATGTTTATTCAACCCCATCATTGGCAGTCTGGGTCCTCTACCGTCCTAAATAGAGCCTTCAGTGACTTGTCAGGATTCCAACTAGTACCTAGAATTATTATTTGTAGTCTCAATCACATTTATAAGATTAACTTTACGATTCATCTCCTTAGTCAAGTGGACTTTTATCATTTGTTGTACTGTATTGCTGGACACTAATTTTAGTTGAAATTTTTATGTATTTATTAATTACAAAAAAGATGTCAAAACAAATCCGCTGATCTACATTAAAATGGGTAGAATTACTAAATAGCATTTATTGTTATTTAATTTATTTGTAAGATTTTACCAATATTACGAGAAAAAAAATATTAAAATTGCTTCTTTACATCCTTAGGTGTATGTTTGCTGTTTTACACAGATTCCATTCTGTTAGATTTTTTATTTTTATTTTTTGTGACGTTCAAAGAGGGCTTGTATCCGCAATCATCTTCAGGTAAATACATATAAAAGCAATTTAGAGAGCGTCCTTTTATATTGGATAAACGTTTACTCACCTGTGGCGTCTTTTAAGATCAACGAATGATTCCTTATTCTTTTTATTTTCCATGATCAAATATACAAGACGCATTAAATTTTCGTAAAAATCATAAAGTCAAGACAATGGAAATCCTTACTCTTCTTTGAAGCATCACCATCAGTTTTGAGCGATTGTGAATTAACAAAATATAGATTGCTTTTGTACAAAAATATTTTATTCTTCTCTGATGCTAGACTACTTATTAAAGTCCTTCGCTAGTTTTATACTGTTGTCCTTAGATCGAGAATTCATTAACCAGAGTAATCAGGATAATTCCATTTATGTTCGTTTGGATTGTTGCCCTGTCTAGATGATATATTTGCAATACGATATTCATAAGTCTACGGGAAAATGTTGAGAGAGAAGCATACTGCCTGTCCAAGGGAGTAAAAAGGGACCTTCCCCTCTTACTCTCAAGGCGATATAATCAAGTAACATAAGGATGAATTGCAAGTACAAAACTCACATGGCTGTAGAAATGAGAGAAGATACTTTCTTGGGTTGATGGATGGCTTTAGAGTAGAAGAAAAGTCGAATCTTGATTAAAAAACATAGGAACTTTGCAGAGCCACTATTACTTACAAGCAATCTATGAACATTTTCAACCAGAGGTGTTTGCCATACTTAAGACCACAGAGTTATTGAAAGCGAAGTATCTACTTAGATTATCAGGTGGTCCCCGGTGGAGTTGAATCGCGAGTAATGAGCAGCTAGATCAGTTAGAAATACTCGGAGTTAACAAGAATTGTATGGGTCTGAACCCAGTAGAGGATTCGGCAAGATATAAAACTCGTCATTATAGTGGGCGCCTACAAAGGCATTATAGTGGGCCATAGAAGGAAAATAGGGGTCAAAAAAATGAAATACTAATAGGATCTACAAGCCCTTAAATGGAATGACGCCACAGATTTATAAAAACGTCGTGAAAATACACAGGAGAATTTAAAACTACACTGAACAGGTCTATTTGCCAGGTTATTGCCATATTACTAAATAACTAACTTAAAATACATGACAGACGATATATGTATTCATTGAAATAAGACAATTGTGAAAAAACTAAAAAAAATTCAAATTTGAAATCATTTTTAATTATATGCAACTAACCATTTTTAGGAAGATACACAAATGAAGATGTTGGCAAATTCAAAACTATAGTTGTGTTTGACTGTAGAGGTATAGAACCTACTGATTTTGCTCCTGGAGAAGGATGGATAGCTAAAGTAGAAGAAAGCGGGAAAATTTTCGAAAACATTAATTTGACTGAAAAAGAATGGGTGGAATATGATGAGAAAAGCCAACAGTCAGTTGGTGTTTTTGAATTAGAATCAAAGTTTGTATCCACTAAATAATCTTGTTACATATATTTTTTAATTTATACATAAAAATAATATTTGAAATGTTTTAAAAATATTTCTATTCACTACAAATCCTTACTAACATGTTAAGAAAAAATAAATTTATTATATGTATACAAATTTTTGTTTAATAATGCAATTACGACCTAATCCTATTGTAGATTGTGGTTTTTCTCTATGAGCTTTTTGGAACTTTACCACTTAAAATTGTTTTATTGAAAATGACTAACTTTTTTAACATTAAACCGCCCCGCCCCCTTCTGCCTTGATTTGGTCTTGACAAGGTGCTTTGTTTTAGCATACCGATTATTTCTTACAATAATATTTTTATATACTTATTTTTTTTAAGTGTTTTTCGCCTAAAAAGTAGTTGCGCCTGTTATAAATATTTTTTGGGGAAAAAGACAACTTTGTTTTGAAATCAGAAAGGTAAGGAAATGAAGAATGTGTAGAATGTAGTAAAAAACCAGTATATCTTTCAAAAATTTTTGTTAACAATATCAGAAATTTTACACAATGTTCCCCATAATCAAATTGAGTAAACAAATGTATGACTTATATCTACTATTACCTTAAGCATTCTAACGTAATCATTAAGCATCATAGTTTTAAGTATATCGTTTATTTTCGCTTTTTAACAATTTTTAAACTTCCTATTAGTTTACCCAAATTGATTACTTGCAAATAATTCATACGAATCCAAACCATAAAAGCACACAGGGCGATATTTTTAGTAAAATACATTTTGGTACAATCGACTGCCATCAGCAATTTTACGGGGTATTAAAGAAAACAAAAAAACAGAATAAATATTTTCATAATACAACAAAAAAAACCACCCTATATATTGTTGATATTTAACAGTTTGATATTTTTAAAATACATTATGATCAAAATGAACACCAATTCACATAAAATATATAAGAGGAACTAAAAATTTTTAACGGACGAACAATTATTTATGTCTTTAAAAGATATGGCGCAAATAAATATGTAGATAAACACATTTTTATGATGGTTAAAAAATTCTAATTAAAATTCACATTCATAACGTTCTTATTATCAGCTACAAGTTATTGGATGAAATATTCGTGAACAGTAAAGGAAGAAAACTGAAATAATTATATTTATATAGACAGTGCCTTCTCTTCAGAGACCACTGAAACATAAAACTTTATCTCAGTTCATACTGCAGTTTGCAGAATGTGATTTAATTGTAATTAAAAAGGCAATGTGTTCTATTACACATGACACATTTCAACGCCATTTTAATTTACATAGTATGCAAGGCACCTTACAAAATATATTGGATAAAGCAAAAAGACACATCGCTCTCCTATTTCTAATAATTGTAGATGCTTCAATATTATTGGTTCAAACATTTATGATCAAAAGTCAAGTCTTTATGTCATATGTCTTATCTGGTGACCAAAAGGTGAAACACTTGTCATTAGAATATCGAGGATTTTTAAATAAATGTATGTGTGAACATTATATATTATTTTAAATAACCAGTTGTTTTAAAAATAAAGAGTTCAGCCGCTCCCATAATTTATTTTCCCGCCCACTAGAACTATTGCCATACAAAAAACAATGGCGTTGACAAGGTGTCACGGAGTAGAAAAAGCTATTTTTTCATGAGGGTTATTCAGCCATATCATTTTGTAAAATGTACTGCCAAATAGCAACAAAGGACTTTATTAAAAAGATCATATTTCAGTGATCATCTCTTAAGACGAGTGGTTTATTATTATCTAAGTTTATGCGATGAGTTGAAATAAAAATTTTCTTTCATCTTAGTTTATTAATTAGATAAGATCTTTACACAATCAATAAAAGTTTGTGTAAAAATAGGATTATAAAACTAAACAATCAAATGAAAATTCGTAATGTCTATAAAACCACGGAGTTAAATTAAAATAAGTACCTGAATGAAAATTGAACGTTATCGAATGTCATATTTCAAAAATAAAACAATGTAATTAGAATTTCAGTGCTTTTATAACTTCATCAAAAAGTTTTTTAAACCCTATAAATTACTTATAAATCTTCACTGATCACCTAGGATGTATCTCCAAAATTAGATATAAAAAAAAACAAAAAATAAACTTTCAACAAATATATTAAATAATGAGAGCTTGAGAGCTATAAATATCATTTTAAGTGTGAATTTGTCTCTGTAGGTTGTGCTGACGAAAAATGATTATATGTATTTGTGAATAAAATTTACTAACAAGGATAATCATTTTTGATGCCCCGTTAAATATATTGTACATTAGTATAAAAAATTTCGAATAACATATATATGATGTAGAAGAATGTAGATTTATTAGTGATTTACCGTGTAGATCTTTCAATTTGGAACATTTATTGAGGGGCAGAAATGAATATTTTTTCTCAAAGCCCTACTAAATATTTCAATTCTAAAGATTTGATACCTTATATTTACATGGTAGGGCCTGCATCTGAGGAAGTGCTATAATTCCTAAAATAATGTAAATTATCTGTATAGGGAGAACTATTTTCAATTATACAGTGTAGATGAGTGAAAGAAATTCATAAAGTGTGTGATGTATTATTTAAAATTTCAATATCTAAACGTTTTCGTCATATATTTCTGTACAAAACTGCTTTGACAAAATGTAGTTAGGTTAAAGTAAGAATTAAAAATAATTACTCATTAAAGGGGAAGCAAAAATCAAAAGTTAACATTATTCATTAGCCTCATATAAATAGCGTGGAAAGTGATGCCTTTCGTATGAGCGGTTTTCTTTAATAAGAGTCAGTGTGTAAACGTAACATTATCCAATGACTTATGTACTTTATTTTGCCACACTTTGAAATGAAAAGTTTTACGCATATTTTTTTATACATATTCCTATTCAAAACATGCTGTATAATTGATACTCATTTTAAAAATCTTTCCGGATCCTGTACATATACCCTTAAAGGGGAATTTTTCATAAAAGTATTTTTGGAATTGTAAAATTTTTGACTAAGGTTTTATTCACATGCAATGCATAATAAATATAATTTGCATTTGCTCAAACTGAATATTTTCTTACTAGGAGCCAGTGAAGATTGTTTTTAATTTTGCAAAACTCACATATTGCCATTTTAAAACAGGTGTTAAACTAATAAACTAAATAATAGCCCTTAATTAAAGAGTGAATCACATTTATGCTATATTATAAATAAAAACAGTCTTAAAAAATTGAAAAATTGATAAGAAAAAGATAAATTATACTTATCTGTGTTTCCACATGATTACAACGCTTTTTAGTTGTATTAAAACAACCACGGTTTCGCAATTTCCACATATAGCTTTTTCAAGATTTAATAGAAGATTGACAGATCTTTGACAAGCATAAATTATTTCGTGCCAAAGATCTGTCAATCTTCTATTAAAACTTGAAAATGCCATATGTGAAAATAGCGAAACCGTGGTTGTTTTAATTCAACTAAAAAAGCGTTGGAATCCTGTGGAAACACAGATAACTATAATTTATCTTTTTCATATTTATTATGGATAGTTTCCACAAAGTAAGAATTGAAACAATTAATTTAATTGAAAAATTGAACCTATAATATCTACAAGAAATCATATAACTACGTATTCGGCTTTTTATTTCATTCAGAAATAGAGAAATGATTGACATCAAATAAAGCATTTTAAAAAAATATTTGCATAAAACTGAATAAAGACCTAATTTTATTACCCTGTATTGGAAATTATTTTTTTATACGTAATTAAATTTTATATAAATGCTATTTATTTTAAAAACATTTGAGCCAACTCATATTTAAAATTCAATTCTTTATTAAAAAATCTCAAACAAAAACATCACAAATGTAATATTATAAATTCATATACTAATATGTAATACAATTTTTAGAAAATAAGTAATTTGTACTTATTAAGCACCTCTTGTATGAATATTAATGTACATGGCGAAAAAAAATAGGCAAAATTAGATTAACGTTGAAATCATTTAATTAAAGTTAAAATATGTTGATTAATTTCGTATTAATTTAGAGGGTTAGACATAAGGTAATTCTCATACTTCAATCATATGTGGAGTATATGTAAAGTATCATTTCCCTCTTTTTTATTAATAATATATATTTGAAATATTTCTGTCGCACTTTTATTTAATTTTGCAGAAACCTAAATATTCAAGGATCCCAGTACTTGTTCTATTTTAGCAGAAATCGTTTTAGATTCAAACACTTCAGTTGTGATACTTTTTTAATAATTAATTCTCCTTGCATTTTTATTTCTATTTCAACTGTTGAATATAAAGGATTAGTTTTACTGAAACCTTTGCAATTAAAATGTACTCTATTAAAATGAAACAAGAAAATATATTGCATTCACCTCAATATTCCAGTTTTACCAAAATTGCTTCAAAATTGAAAAAGTTTGATAAACATTTCAAACATACAGACTTAGCCGTCTATATGTTATTTAAGAATTCCATAAAACACATTTAAATACTCTAGAGTATGAACTTTATCCCAAAAATTTGCTGCTAGTTCACCCACTACATGTCTAGAAAAAACTGCACCAATTTCAAAAAACCGTTTGATACACACAAAAAAGGAGCATACATTTTTTATGGGCATTTCATATTCCCACAATAAACTATATATACATATAAGGTTGAAGTATGTGATATATCCCATAAGTCATCCTGAATTCCACATAACTTTATTGGATTTTATATGTTATTGTGATTGATTATGTCACTCTGTACAGCTTACGTTCTTTGAGTAGCTAGGACTTGTATTACTAATAACGAATGCATTGCTTAACTTTATATTTTAATCTAAGATACTGAAAAAGTAAGTATAACTTTTATACTGTATTTGTAACTACCCTGTATAAAAATGATATTTCATGACAATTGTAATTAATTTATAAAAAATATCTTGTTATGCCAAATATGTACATTTAAGCTTTTTTAAACGGTCAAAATCAATTTCTTGAAGAGAATTGGAGACTACAATCAACTTTAAGATCGAATTTCAGGCTCACCCTGTTCAAATAGAAATATTTTTTTGTGTTGCTAAATAACGTAATATGTAAATCTCAACAAATTCTGTTGGTGGTGAATATCCATAAAAACGGTGCAATTAATCTACCTTCTTAATTGTATATATTACTAAATAATTGTACATATGTGTCAAGTAACAGCATTGATAGATTGGAGGACCAACAAAACAATATTTTCTTTTTCTGTGGAAGTTAAGATTTAGTTTTGTAAAATTTATTAGCTATTAGTAGTACAGATCCACATATGGCATGATGAGACTTCTCCAGTAAAAAATATTCTTCCATTTTATCTGGGATCATCTGTTGAGTGTTTCCTGCACAAGTAGCAGTAGTAGTAGTAAAGAAAAACAAGAGTAAAGATATGACCATAACTGAAGAAATTCAAGAAATAAAAATAAGAATAGATATGGCGAACTAATAGAAGCAAGTCGATAGTTTTTAATATCTGAGGATTGCTTTGGATCAAAGAGGAAAACAAGATAGAAAAGGCAAACAGAGCTATTATGTGATGATTAAGTGGCTCATTAATAAGAAAGAAGTTTTACCTCAAATGAAGATGAAAGTGTTCAACTCAATATATAAATCTATGAGTATAAATATTGGATATTATTGGAAAAAGAGCAAAATTAGATCCACAGAAACAGAATACATACGGAGATTTAGAGGGGTGGTGATGAGATCCACAAAGATTAAACTATTTAATAAGTGGAGACTATTTTCTGCAAAAGTAAACAAATAATAAAATCTGGCTAACCATGATTGCTTATATTAAGTTATAATAATATTGATAACAATAAACCTAACAAGTTTTAATAAAAATACATAAATTATTAGTATTTTGAGTTCATTAAATATAATAAACATATTTATATTCACGCTAAAAATGTAAAGTTTTCAAATACTTTCAGTTCAAAGCAAAGTTTAGTTTCTTCTTTTGTCATGCAATTTTTGATATTTTTAATATCAGTCATAAGATTATTTTTAAGTGCGTTCTAATTTGTAAAAAATCTAATAACAGTGAATTACTAGATAAAATGTAGTTCCTACTCGGACATATTGACAATATTGCCTACATTATATGTTCATTAAAATTTTATTATTTCGTTATTATTTAAATATAATTCCTAAGATACGTGATATTGAAACATAAATATCGTTTGATATTTACGGGTTACAATATGAGGGCGTTATAACTTGATTTCGTTCTCTCATCAGGCTACTCTCTGAAATGAAGTAGTTGTACATCACATGACGCTAAAGGCGGTAAATAACATTTTTGTTGGGCCGCAATTTTTAAGATTCAAAAAAGGAATTGGTTCACTTCTGAATATTCAATTTTTTTATATATAAAAATATATTCAAATAAGTAAATAGAGTTACAATTACTTTTACATAAAATACCAGTAACTGCAGAGCCAAAGTAACTATACTCCAATCTATCAATGCCTTACGCAGCCCATTGGGCAGTGCAAATCACTTGATAACCAATATAGCGGTTGATGTCAAACAATAAACATTCTAAAAGAAAGCAATTTGAATGTAAACCTATTTTTGTATTTCGAAGATTGATTTTTGGGTATTATAATTCTATAATACGCAAAATGACACAAATGCAGCATGCTTGTAGTTTGTCATTGCCTCATTATGGTACAATTTACTTTACTGGAATTAATTTAGGAGTGAGTAAAATCAAAATATATAATGACACATTACTCTTGCTCAGTACAGATAGATATTTTGTACTACATTATTTTTGTTGAAAAATTCGCACTTAATAAATATGTACTTTTGGTGCCCTACAACCTCCTTTGCATCTTTTAACAATACTAATATTACTCTAATAATTGAATACAAAATTTAAGAGAAATGTGTAATCTTACGCTTCAAATAACATTTCTTAGCAAATTTAAAATATAATTTTTGAGTAGACCAATGAATAAAAGTTCCACTTTATTTCACTTCTTAATATCCTATTTAGTTCATTTCTCACAGGCACCTTCTTTGTGTTGTATAAAAAGCCTATATATACACTTCTTGTAGATAATTCACAACTTAACCCAAAAAATAAAAAACCAAACATTAAAAAATTCTTAGAATAATCGAGGTGAGTGTAGTCCAGTAGTCTGGTGATCCAACTCTGGATCATGACTGGATCCAATAGGGCCCCAGTCATGAAGACCCTGTGAATTGGCTAGTCGATGTGTCAAACGATGGGCTATAGAGAACCCACCACTGCCTTCAAGTTGGGTGAGAACAATGATCACTTGACGGGTCAATGGCGGAACTGAATCAACAGTACGGAGCGTGCCTCTTGTTGAGACTACATTGTAGCTTTCCTAATTAAAATAAAGTTTTATTTAATATTTCAAAAAGCTTTCAAAGTCAGTGTCTAGTAGCAGGCTCTGGTAAATCATTTTTTTCAAAAATTAAGATAAGAAAATCGACAGATAAAAAACATACCTGGCAGTCGCATTTTACATGTATCCATTTATTTTCATGTCTATTTTCGACCATCACCACCAATCCAGCCCATCCCTTAGTTAAATAGTAAGCAGTCATTCCCTCCCTACCTTCATGCCGCTGCCCTCTAGCGAGCGTCAGTGATATTATTGCGTCCGCAAGAATGTAACAAGGGGGCTGAATATTCTCCGCTAGTAATTTTTTTGAACTATGAATTGCTAACACATATCTAAAAATAGGTTCTTTTAATAATAAGACTATATCCTTGGTAATCCAATTGGATTAGTAAATATTTTAATCATGAGCTCCCAACTTCAAATATAAATGTTTTGCTATTATCCTAATAAGATAGAGGGAGTTTAAGCTACCCACTCAACAAGTTTTTTTATTAGCGATTTTCCAGAATGGTTATTGATCAATTATTGGACATTCTTTATAGTTAAAAAATGTACACTTTTTTAACAACATCAATGTAATCAATTCAGAGAAATTTATTGTTAAAATTACCTCTACAAAGTTCTCATTTAAATATAATTTATTACAAATGTTACAAGTTATTTTTGAATTAGTACTAGAATTATTAGATAGCTGCCAAATAACTTTATAAACAAATTTAGTTATTATTAAAACTAATAAAAAATCATATTAACACCTTGTATCTTACTAGGAAATAATATTGGCCTAATATAAGGAAACAATAATATTTTAATTCTCTTATATATACTTAAAATATTTAGGTATAATAGTACTTTTTCTGCAAACGTAGTATATTCTATTATACATCAAATTTACAACAAGGAGACTAGTAGGGTAGTTATTTGATCCTATAAAAATTTTATAACTTAATTATAATTTTAAGGAATCAGTACTATACACAAATATCTTAATGTATAAGGCGAACAAAATCTGTGATATACATAAAAACATCCTAGTGGAATGTGCAATAGAAATAAGTGGAACTAGATTGATGGGGTAACAACAAATGAATGGGATGGTGATCAGAAGACGTAAAACAAGTAGTGAAAGGGAAAAACAGCCCTGAAAAAAAGTGGAGGAAAATTTCAGAAGTCATGAGTTTTGAGAACTACTAGAAAAAATAGAAACCAAGGAACCAAGGAAGAAGAAATTATGGATAAGTGACGGAAACCTTTTGAAGAAATATTGAATAGTAACAAGGGTGATGATACGACGGAGGAAATGGAGCAAAGCACAGATAATAATGAGGAGAATGAACATGATATGATGATATATAAATATGGACAATTCAAAAAATCTATAAACAAATAGATAACAGGGAAATCACCCGAGCGCGATCACATATCATCAGAAATGGTCAAGTTTGTGGGAAAGCTAGGGATAGATAAGGAAATGAAATATCCGGATTGGGAATTACCAGTAATTTGGCCACTCTTTAAAAATAGTATTTTGGATTTTTGGATGAGACAAAAAATTAATACAGATCAGGAAGAGGGACAACAGATGTAACTACAAAAGAACAAGAAATAAACTATCACAATGTTTTGGAATCACCTCCTTACTAAAACAGTACATACCTATTCACTATTTTGATGGATGAAATAATAAAAGATTGTAAAAACAACATTAAGAATTCTGTATACTGCAGGCTAGAACAAGCAGTAATGTAAATTATTTGGCGTTTGATGACGTAATCCTGATAGCCAGAAATAAATATCTACAGCACAATTTACAAATTTGACAGGAAGAATTAATGAAGAGAGAATTAAAAAATATTAAGTAAAATCGAAATGGTGACGGCGAAAATGCTCAAGTATTAAATGTGCAACTAGAGAATGAAGAGATAGAATAAGTTAAACAATGGAAATATTTAACGATATTCACAGAGAGACTGAAATAAATAAGAGTTCAAGTAACTGCGGGAATATACTTTGCTTTAAATAAAAACAATTTATACTATGTATTGTTTCCCAATATTTTATACACAAGATTTTTGCTAATTTTGGCCTTTTTATGTATAAAAAGTTCAAAATTAATAACAACATCGATGATGTCACATTAACTGTTTAATACTTAAATACTAATTTAAAGCATACATTACCTTGGGTAGGCCATAATATCTTCCAATCCTGTATGCCAGTGATTGAAGGCTAGTGGTACTACTACATATTCTCCAGCCTCTAACATTTTATTGCATCCCACAAAACCTCTAACTTGACGTTTACTATGTTCCATTAAACTACCTATTGTTGACCCAGCTCTGGCTCTGAATAACACTACACATAGATCTAGTTGAGATCTTTGAGATTTTTCAGACTTTCGTTGTCCCTCCTGGAAAATAAAAGCCATTTCATAATTAATTCCAATAAGGCTTGATAATTTTTATTTCCGTAAACAACAATATCAGCAATTTTTAAATTCCGCAAAATAACTATTTCATGGAAAATACTTTATGATTTACGTATTAATATGTCATGTTACGTTTTTAAATTGCGACAGGGAGATCTATTATTAGCTGATCAAAGCCAGTAAAGTTCTAGCAACACTATCCTGGACTTTTATTATGAGCCAACCACAAAAAGAAAAACTGTCTTGTGTGACAATAAAATCAAACCATAAATGTTTATAAACAAAACAGCCGAAGCAGGACTTACAAATTTTTGCAAAAACTATACTTTGAATTTAAAAAAACGCTCTTCCTGCTTTCCACCATCATACCAACGTTATGGTCAGACGTATTTTAGTTCAATTGCTCGTTTTTTACATGTTAGAAAATTCCATTTTTTTGGTCTCAATTTGTCCATTGCTTAATTATCGACGTACGCTAAGCAATGGAAACCCACACTATTTTAGCTGGAAATAAGGCTTGGCCTAGAGAGGATATTAGGACCCCTGTTTCATCAGACAACTGCTGGTATTTCACTTTTGGTTAGGAAATTAATTGTAAATTTATTTTATTAAATCAATAGCTACCAACGTTGCACGACCAGGTATGTTCGCTTTGGAATGCGAAACAAAGTCAGCTTCAATCGAGTGCAATCTTAGATCACTCAAGGATGATCTGCGGTAATAGCGACGTCACAGATCTGCCAAACCTCTAGGCTTTAATATCTGAAATAGTACAACTAGCGCACTATTGGCAGGAATTTTTTTTTTGTTAAAATATACCTTGTGGCGGTCGTATCTCAAAAACATTCGTCATAAATGTGCAGGAAGATTTCATTGTTTAAGCATAATTTGAACTAGTGACTCCTTGCTTCTTTTGGCTTAAAATTCAGTGAAATTACTGTCTTAAGATATTAGTGAAAACCGCGTCTCAAACATCTTTGCCAGGTTTCGGACTTTGTTTAATTTAAATCTGCGTAAAAATAATAAGTGTAAAAAGTTCGTTTAAAAAGTTAATATTGTTATAACTTTATTTTTAACAAATATTTGTTAGTTAAAATTTGGATGTCATATCATATCATAAAATGCCTTAACGTGTGAGGAGGATCACAACAAACTCGCTCATAGTCCCAGAAGAAGGAGGTGTTTAAGGTCCTTCTAATATATATATTTCTAAACATAAAACTAAAATCGTAGAGCAAAATTTTATCCAAAAGCGTTGAAGAGATTATAGCGAGGTTCTTGTTGTATGAAAATACAACACTTAGCTGAAAACGACAATATTAAGGCGGTAACGGCCGTGCCAATTTATACGTTTATCAGAATAAAGTTGCTATGGGTGTACTTTAGTATTAGATTGATTACCTGAAATAAAGTAAAATCGACTTCAGTTGGTTCTAAAATAGTGAGAAATATACAGGACAAGTGTTGTTGGCTAGCTAAAGGTGGCAGTATTCCGGTCAGCCGTACTTCATTCCAACCACTTCTTGCTTTACATATATCTATACAATCAAAATATTTCAAAACGTCTGTAAAAGCGATCCAAAAAGTTCCATCTTGAGATCCATCAGGCATTAATTCCTGGCGCAGTTCTCCTGTCCACATGGAAGAATCATCAGACCAATCTCCTTTCCATACAAAATGTCCTTAAATATTAAAGATATACTTGAAAATAAGTACTTAAGTTTATCTACGTTAGTTACATAATTGGCAATAATATGCTACTCATTTCAATACCCGTATGTTACTATAAAAAATACGTATGCATTCTTATGCACAAAACTAATACAGATATTTGAGGCCCCAATTTTTTAAAGCAATTATATATTTTTAAATTTAATAAAAATTAGAACATCTAGAGCAGATTTCGAAATTTTCGCATAATCTAAGACTTTTATTTCGATATATAAGAAATCTGTAAGGTAGTTTTTTCAACAGAGAATATTTTCGAAATAAGGACTGGTCTAATAAGATATTGTTGGTAGATGTCCTCCACAGACGTTAACACAAAGTATCTAAAATCAAAATGCACGCCACTAGCTCCATGGCGAAACGAAAGAATAAAGAAGACCACAACAAGCAAATGTTTATTATTATTTTGTCAGAAAAACAAAACTGTACAGGTCAAAAAAATTGAGTTTGATGTATATGACGAAAGGTCGGTAAAAACTTCAATGACTACTAACGGTATTTCCAAAACTATAAAAGAAAAATAATATCCTAGGTTGCATTTCATAAACTCATTTTAGTTAGTTATAGAAAAAAATAATAGTTATAATGATGGACCACTACAAAATCGGGAAACGGTAAATAAGGAAAAATAATTAGAGAATACGGGAAACCACAGAGAAATATCTTGGGTCTATCTATGCTATTTATAATTTAAGTTAATGATAGTCACACAGTGTGTAAAAACTCGTTTATGATTCTCTTTGTGGATGATACTGTAGTACATGTAGCTGGCAAACAGTTTGAATATATGAAATTATGAATAATGAATTATATTTCTCTATACCTGGTTATGTAGCAATAAGTAAAGTTAAAAACCAAGTAAAAGTGAATACCTGATACTTAGTCCCAGAAGGTACCTACCAAAAATTTGTTTAAATAAACTGACAACAAATTAAAGACACGGAAATTTATATATTTCTTTGCTTAATATTTACCATTCACACAAAGTAAAAAATAAAAAAAATAAACTAGTTTTTAGAAGAATATCCGTAATTGATATTTCTTTTTTAACTGTGTATAGAAGTAATTTACATAAAAAAAGTTTTCAACGGACTTTCAATAAACTCAAAAATAAGAAATTAAGGTTAATTTATTCCAAAATACGTCAAGAACGGTCCTGTCTGACTTAAATAATGAGATCATCATCATCAATATAACCATTCATTCCTCACAACACTGCGTTCAGTAACGGCGCGAATTAGGAAAATCAGGTTGCCTCTAATTGTTGCTGCTCTATCCTTACACTTTTCATGGTGTGTTAACTGGCTTCTTATAAACTAAAGTTTTCATAAAACCCCCCAAGAAAACAATTACAATAATTTAAGTCTAGTGACCTTGGTGGCAACTAGTCCATTTGGACAGATCCACCTTTTTGGAAAGAAATTTTGAAGCAAAACAAACACGGTAAGAAGTAAATTATCCACAAATGTTGCCTACACATTTATGGAAAATTGCTGCTACGAATATGGGGATTATCGAAAGATTAAAAGTTTCGTCGAAAAATGTCGATTATTTTCATGCTACTGTAAGTTAAGAGTAGTACTTGAGTATGTTTATAATGAAAGGCATACAACTGCATTTCCTGCAATGTTCACACTTTTTTTTACCTATTCTGAGCTGATTTGTAATAACCTGATAGCCTGTTGCTGTATAATATTTAAAATGTGTTCTTTGAAATGTACTTTTCAAGAATTTCTCCATTTATACATTTTAAATAATATAACCAGCGCAGATAAAATGTGATGTATTATAAATGCAATATGGATGGAACTGCAAAATATTAGTACTAACCCCATGGATTTCTTAGCTTAAGTAATCTGTAACCATCTACATCTCTTACATCTAAAAGAGAGTAGGCATGTCTAGGCCTCAGTCCTTTGGAATGATACTCAACCTCGTCAACTTTCATGTTTCCACCACCACAGGATGCTCCCATCAAAAATAAGGCCTGTCTCGACGACAGTAATCTGAAATAATAGCAAATATAAAAATAAAATAAATAAATAAAACAAAAATGTAGTGCTCTCATTAATAGTGTAGTTTTATAAAACTAAATGTACTTTCTCATGATGACATACAATTTAGGTTGTTCCAATTATAAAGAAATCATAGTTATGAGAAGCAATATATTGATAAGTGATTAACTGCATCAAAACTATGCTATATTGAACACAATTTGCTGATGCTAGATCAATCCTCAATACATTTTTTTAAATATGTGTGTATCTTTATTAACATTGAGGATATCTTTAGAAACCTAGTTAAACCTATATTTCCGAAATTAGAAAATAAGAGAATTAACATTTTAACTAATTTAGATGTTATATTAAAAAAACATTGAATTCCCGGCATATTTTTTTTTTTTTTATTTAACCAGCACCCTCAACAATAATTTAAATTAATTCTATTTGGTGTTATTTGGGCTTTATTTATATAATTGAAGTTAAAGCAAATACTCGCTTTATTGGCACAGCAACCTATCATTTACATATTTCAAAATTATTCTAAAATGCAGACGTCTTTGTATCTTTCAAGAAAATTAAGTATTTGCCTGTACTTCTATAATATTTACCGGGCCTACATATTAAGGATAATAATATTAGTTTTTATTATATTTTCCTGATATACATACTGTGCCCAAATGAGATCTATATCTAACTCTTCTTCGGCTGGGGCTGGTATGGAAGATGCCTGTAATGGAATGCTTTCACAAGGTGCTCCCGTTAATGTTGCTAACCCTTCTATTGCACGCCCCGATACTAAAGCTTCATAACAACCATGTATTTTAGCCACGGCCTTTTCTATTAAAGGTACCCAAAGCTGTCGTCGTTTAGCCTAAAATTAAATAAATTATCTTCGCCTTCCACACTGAAGGTGAAATAAGACTTCTAAACTACCTGCCTGAAAGTCATATACATGTAAAGCATATCGTATAATTTTTTTAGTTATATGATTTATTATTAATAAATTAATTAATTAAAAGAAACTAATTTTTTTAAGCAAAATCAGAACAAACATAAAAATATCTTAATCTTCCCCACTGGTGACGAATTACCCAGAATTGACTTCACAAAGCACTACTAAAGTTCTTGGTGTCGACATGGCTTTGAATTTGTCAATCGCAACACAAGAAAGTGATTAATGTGACGTTGGCAACGAGAGCCATACTTGATTAGAATTAATAACTGGGTGGTACTTGGGAGCTCACAGGATAAACCAATTTAGCAATACTATGTTCAAAACACATGGAAAGAAATACAATCCCAGAGTTAGCCATTGGAAAATCTAGCTGGATGGGTTTAAATGGCGGTAAGTTCGACCTAAGCAAGGAGATAAGATCAACGGAAAAACTAAAGCAGGAGATAAAAGTAATAAGAAAGTCCAAAGACGGCAGCTTTAAATGAAATCTAGTAAAAAAGACTCGCTTGTGAAATGCGAAACTCAAATCATGAAGGAAGAGATAAAGCAGTTTTAAAAATGGAGGATGCAACCAGGACATTAACTGAGGAGGACTCAATGGAAACACCTTCTGAAAACAACTTCCACCGCCATCTTGACGAATGCAGTTCCTTACAGACTGACAATTGTCTGAGTAAGTAGTATAGTTCTCGCCGTTTACTTAGATGTACTAGACAAGCGAGACAGCAATATCTATTATTTCACGTAAGACAGCAGTTGGTTAAGTGCGCTCGAACGAACACCCAACCACAAGAAGTACTCAGTAGCGGGCTAGGTTTAGTCTTTTGATAATGTCTCATCAAAGTGAAAATAAGCGTAAGCTTCGTCTACACGGACAAACTCGTGAAGTTATATTTAAAGTGTACAATTATTTTAAAACGGTTAAAAGTGAACAAGACACTCTAACAGATGTAAAGATAAAAACATCAGAAGTGATAGGTAAGATAAAATTTAGATTTTATTAACATCACATTTTTACTTTTTGCATAATTATTTGGAATCAAAAACCACATATTTTTTATTTGAAATACGACGTTTCGACGAAGTAAATAGGTATAATGTGGTATAAAATAAAGTTTTTTAAAAAAATTAAATTGTAAAAATTCCTAAAATCTTTTTATCAAAATATAGATTTAATGTATATTAAAACAAATGATGCATTATTTATATAATGTCGAAACGTAATAATGAAACTATGAAACCATTTTAAATATTATTTTACTTTCATTGACCGATCCCTATTAAAAAATTTTTAAATTATATATTTCAATCTTTTTTTATACAAATTATAACGATTCTCTTTCTGTGTTCTTTATAGGAGTTTCTGTTGCTACAGTGGAAAGAATTATTCATGAAGGGCAAAAATCATTGGAGAAGACTGGGAAAGAACCTTTTTCTAGTCCTAAGAAAAAACGTATTAGGAAATCAACGGTTACAGATCTTCCAGAATATCAAAGTACAGACATTCGACGAATAATTCATGATTTTCATAAGACAGAAAATTGTCGAGTCAATGTAAGAAAACTGAATGAGAAAATAAAAAAATATTTAGATATTTCTGTATCGGACACGTCTTTAAGAAGAATTCTTAAAAAATTGAAGTTTCGTTGGAGAAAAACGGAAAACAATAGAAAAGTTTTAGTTGAGAAAATGGAAATTAGAAGTTTAAGAGTGAAGTATCTTCGACAAATCAAAAATTTTCGAAGTCACAATAGACCAATTATATTTGTAGATGAAACTTACGTCCACAGTGGACATACATCTTCAAAGTCTTGGACTGACGACACTACAAAGGGATTGTTTACTACTATCTCTAAAGGTAATCGGCTGATAATAGTTCATGCTGGTGGTGAAATGGGGTTTATAAAAGATAGTTTGTTAATGTTTAAGTCAGGGAGCAAGTCTGGAGATTACCACGACGAGATGAATGGGCAAAATTACAGAAAATGGGTAGAAGAGAAACTGATACCAAATTTACCAGCAAATTCCGTTGTCGTATGTGACAATGCTTCGTATCATAATGTACAAGCTAACCGTGCTCCTAACTCCAATTCACTAAAAAATGAAATGATACAGTGTTTGACAGAGAAAAATATCCCTTTTAATCCGTCAAGCCTCAAGCCAGAATTGTATCAATTAATTAAGTGGAATAAAGATCGGTATGTGACGTATCTTTTTGATGACATATTTTCTCGACATGGACACACTCTTTTACGTTTACCTCCCTATCACCCAGACTTGAACCCTATCGAACTTATATGGGCCACCGTCAAACATAACATTAGCCGGAGAAATGTTACATTTAAATTAAATGACGTTAAAACAATAGCTAAGGAAGAATTCAAAAACATTAATGCCAATGAATGGAAGAAAAGATGTGACCATGTCGTCAAAATAGAAAATGATTATTTTGGCAGGGAAGTTCAAACAGATATGTTATTTGAAATAAACCCAGTCATAATTTCTTTAGATGAAACTGGTTCGAGCAGTAGCAG
Source organism: Hermaeophaga mercurialis (assembly GCA_951812935.1). Taxonomy (NCBI): domain Eukaryota; kingdom Metazoa; phylum Arthropoda; class Insecta; order Coleoptera; family Chrysomelidae; genus Hermaeophaga; species Hermaeophaga mercurialis. The sequence goes on along the minus strand of OX638360.1, from coordinate 3,822,464 downwards.
TGAGGACGATTCTGAATCTGAAGATGACAGTTAGTTTAATATTTATTTTTTAATATACCTAATCTTATTATTTAACTCAAATTTGTAAAGTTTCTTTCATAACCGTCATTGTTTGTTTCTTATGTTCTGCCTTTTTTTTTATTAAAACCACTAAATTTCATGTATTACAGTGTTTTATTTAACGGCAATGAACAAATTGAATGAAAGTAATACCGGATATAAAAAAGCACTTCCTTAAATCTTAGTCTCTATCTTAATATTTTTTCGTAACTTCATGTTCATGAAATTAGAAATCGATAAACCTTCTATAAGTGATTGTTCATTAAAAGTACATTAAAAAGTTTAAGTCAATTCGATTAGAAAAAAAAGACCTAAGACTACATTATCTATATAAAATATGTTCACTTAATTTGTATGTAATGGTTCCTAATGGATTTCCGGTTTTTAAATTTTACCTGCTTTCTAAGTTTTAATTCTTTGTTTACGTAGCGTTTAACAACTATAAATATATGGTTATCAACACATTTTCTTATTTATTGTATTTGAAAAAGCTTTAGTATTTCGAAATGCATCATACGTAATGAAATAAAAGTGGATATTAAGCACTATTTAATTTCGGTCAATTCATAAGAATTATTAATAGCTAAATAATGCAATTGTTTACAACTACCATTTGACAAGCAATTATTGTAGTAGAGAAAAACGTTAGCAAAACTTATCTTATTTTGCACATTTACTTAATAAATAAATGTACGATAAGTACCGACGCCACTGCCAATGGAACCTTATTTGTTTGACCAATGGTTGTCGCTCGGGCGGAGTTAAAATAACACTAGATTCGATTTGGTACATCTAAGTAAACGGCGAGAACTATATCTATATCTTAATTCTAGGATGTACCTTGAAAGATTGGAGGAAGACCATATTAGATTCTCCAAAAAGTAGGGCAAATGGCGGAAAGTCCCTTCTTCGACGTGCAGAAGGGAACAAACGCACTTATCAAGCAACTCTAAGAAGATTGAGATCGCGCTCTTCATTTAAATACAGATAACAATCGATTTTAATGATCAAGATATATTCTAGAAAACTCTAGAAGGTACGCAGTATAACAAGTACCTTAAAGTGATAACAAAGAAAAACTTGGGTGATGAGTATGATTGGCAAATCGATCATTAAAATTTGGTAATTGCATCGAATGGTAGAAAATACTGAAGAGTCCAAAGATCCTCAATTGGTCAGTGTCATCATTAAAGGTGCCATTAAACTTAGAAATTACAATAGCAACGAGGACAATTCCCTTCATAGCAACTAGACGTTCTGCTGCCTCTCTACATTTGAATATAAATATGTAGAAACTCGCCATTTCATCAGGAGAAGCACGTGAAAATTCTCAACTAGAGATTTCCTTTGGATTTCTGGTTTGTCTTTTTTAATATATACATATAAATAATTTACATGATAAATGAAGTAACAAAAAATATTCTTTAGAAACATGAGATTTTCACTTTGTGAATCATTGCGCAAAAATGTGAGTATTCCAGAATTCTGATGATGCCAAAATGGTAACAAAATGCGTACTTTAGAAGTGTGCATATTTTTAGAATGAAATCGGTGATATTTTTAAAGTAGATTACGCTCATTGTACAATTTTGAACATATTGCATTATATAAAATCAATATACATATTTAAAAAAAATAGATTTATTACATTGGACCATAGTTGTATTCAAGAGTTCAAAATGTCTTCTGAAAGACTACATTAGAAGGATTATGAAATTAATCATTTAATATGTAATAAACATTCAAGAAACCTGTTTCGACTGAATGCATGTTTTTTGTATATTGTTCACTGAAATTAATTTTTTGCTACAGTATTTTCCAATTATGGTATGCCAACGCAAATTCACAAATTCATTCAAACAAAACAAAAACAGAGCCCCTTTAAGACAACATGTCCCTTTTCATTAAAGTGACAAGGAACAAACACTTGTTACATCCATAGTTATCTTGGAGGGCATATTCATTTTCAACATACTCGCACGTTCTTGATTCATTATTTATTATCTTTAGTATGGTTTACGATTTTAAAAAGTATACAGGCAGGCAGACAGGGTTATTGGAGAAAATGTTTATGGTGCGATTTAAAATTTAAAGAGTAATTGATTAAAACAGTAAATTGTAAATTTATTTCTTACTTGGGAATAGAACAAGTGTCCCCTCTTATCACAAGGAAAATAGTCATCTACTAGTACAGTGATCCAGTGTCCATCTTTACATAACCTAACTTGATAAACGCCTTGCGGACAAAATTCTCTGGTTATCAAAACAGCTCTTACCAAATCCTCTCTTTCTGCCAATACAGCAAGAGCGCTCAACAACCAACAGTTGCCCAATACTCCTAAAATGTAAATTGCTTTATAAAATACGTACAAAAAATTTATTAATTATGGTATTTTCATTTAAATTTTAGTTTGTGTGGGTTTTGTAATACGGCCTATCTTATGGAAGTATTTATATTGTTGTCAGATCTTCAGTTTTTCTGGAAATATAATGAACTTTGTTATTTCAAATGGATCACCCTGTATATTTTTTCTTTTTGAAGTTCTTAAAAAATACTTAATATTTTTCCTATACCTAAATGCCATAATTTCGGAGTTATAGCTAAATTTACATTATATCCGCCCAAGTTAAAATAATACATTAAGATGGCTATGATTGAATAAACTCGTTTAATTTTAACACTCAGTATACACATATATACTCTTGCCAAACCATATTTTTTTAAACACCGTAAGTTTTGATTTTTGAATATGTGTTGAACATTTTTTACTTCTTAGATTCAATTTTAAAACTTCAGTATTATTACGGTGAGAACATGAAAAAATTATTTTTATGCAGTTTTACTGGGGTTCATAAAAACATTTTCAAAAAAAAACGTACACAATAAAATCTAACCTTGAGAAATATCCGATGGTTGTGGCTTTCTAAATACGGCCCAGCATAAGTCTTTATCCTCTTCTACAATTATGTCTCTCAGTCTTTTCCACTTAACTATGTGAGATTCTTTCATTTCCGCGGGATTATAATAAAGGCTACTAGGCATTGGAGGAAAATCTTCATCCAGATAACTCTGTTTCTTCAATTTACAATATTTTACTATGTAGTTCCAATGTTTATTGCTCATTTCTTGTTGAGTAAGCCGCGGCGGTTCTTTCGGGTGAGAACTAAGCGAGTTGACATCTTCCCGCATTCTTTGACACATATCACAGATTATGTAAGATTTAGTATTCTCGAATGTACAGACCAAACATTGCCATGGTTGATAAGGCCCTGAGGTGATTGAATCTGCAAAAAATGTACGTCAATTTCATTGCTAATAAATATTTCTTCTAAATATTTTAAATGGTTGTGGAAATATCTTTATTTAATGCAATTACATAATAAGTATATTATTGCTGTATTTTAAAAATGTCCAAGTACTACAATGAACTTTTATTCTAATAGAATGTGATAACTAACGTCGATTGTAGTTCCATAATGAAGAAACAATAATATATTTATTCAAACTATTATACAATTTGCATAAGTGACAAAACCATGAAAAATACGGTACATTAATATACAAAGCAGTAGAAATGTAAAAGCCGGTAATGTGTCGGTACTGCCTGAGAGTATTGAACCACTTTACCAAACACACTGTTATAGTTTTAATCATCTCCAAGTGGATAAAGACTCCATGAAGTTTAATAGAACTAAAAATAATCAGGAGTACGATGAAAATTCACTTGAACTTATTAAGAATCAAAAAGGAGAAACTCCAAGAAAAGACAAAACAAAATTTAGATCGATTAAGACCGCATGAAATTGTAAATTCCAAATATTTCGAAAACGGATTGAGATAATGAGATGATTCAAAAATTGAGATGCAGAATCAAATACCAAAGGGAGGGATGTATTCCTTTTTTAAAAAATATTTTAAGTACCGGGGAAAATTACAAAAAATATCACAACAAAAAAAGAAATACGAGCCCCCTCATACAGATTTTTTAAATTTAAAGTTTTAATGCAACTTTTTTTAATCTCAACCACTTCACAGAGCACACTTACTATATACCAATTATTCAAAATTTGTCAAAAAATATATGAACAAATTTAAAAACTTATTATGATCATTTTTTTCGATAAAATTTTAAACAATGAATTTGGCTTTCATGAAAATATGTGAAACAATTTTCAGACAAAATCACTCGTCCTATGCGCTCGTGATTTTGTCACAAAATTGTTATATCCAGACAGAAGGCAACCAAATGACAAAACTTTTGCAAATCTATTTCGTCGTTTGGATGAAACCGAGTCATTTTTATTGTAAAAATCTGGGTGGTCGTCCGAAACAAATCACGTCTAATGAAGAAGATGAAATTACAATAACAATTCATACCTTCTGGCTGCAATGCGACCGCAAAAATTTTCTTGTGCGTATATACAAACCATATCCCGCATTTCTTCATTCGTAAAATGATTGGGAGGAAGCATTTCAATTGAAAAAGCTTTAAAAAATGCAACAATAGAATATAATCTCACATCAAAAATAATTCAGACAAGAAATGACATTTAACAGAAACAATTATCTGATAGTCCAAAGCACACTTTTCTTAAATTAAATATTTGAAATCCCCTTCTGTGACTCTGAACTGTTCAATTGAGTTTTTCTCGCAAACGGATGAAATTATCGTGTTTAAACAAAAGTAGCAATATTACGTAGAAATGATATTTACATCATATTTTCTAATCAAAATCACTAAAAAGTTTAGTCAAAAAAAGCTACCACTTAATTACACCATCAAGAATCATTCACGTGGCGCCCTCTGTAGCAAAATGTGAAATAATACATAAAATAATATTCCTTGTCCAAAGCTATGCCTCTGTGTCGATTTCGATAACAATTGATAAATATACTGTGTCATTATCAGAAAAAAACGAAAAACAAAAATTCAACTTTAACACCCTATATCTTATTCCACAGCAATATTTTATGAAGGTATATTTGGACCTATCGCCATATTTTGGTCCAAATAACCTGCCCTTAGCCTATGTCCCAATAGTTATTAATCACCCTGTATACATATCAAAAAACGTTAAAGTAATTGTGAAAAACAAAAACTAAAATTTCACTTTTAACAACCTGCAACGTCTCTTATTACCAACATTTTATTAAAGCAAGTTAGTTCAAATCGTAATATTTTAAAGGGAGGATTCTACTGTACTTCTATGTACAATTACTTAAGGACCACCCTGTATAAGGGTTATTGAAACCATTTGGGTAACCTTCATCTATATCGATCCTATTCCAATGAAACACTATATATGTTCCACCTTGTCTAATGATCTCTCCAGAACTATAACATTCTACAGTTGGCTCCATTATTTCTATTAAGAAATGAAGGGTTTCTGTGGCATTGGTGATAAAGGTGCAACTTATTTGTTATGTGTTTAGAAGGATTTGACCAAATTTTAATCTGTAGTCTAGTAATATAAATAACATTAAAAAATTAGGTATAATTATCTCTAAATTGCTAAATAAAATTACGCTATAGTCCATACAATACAATCACTGATAAGTAAATGTGTCTTTTCAGCAGTTCACTTTAAATATATGAGTATGCTGTTCAATTTTTAGTAACCACCGGTACTTAAAGCGAACATTCAGAATGCATTCCAACTTTTTGCCTAATTTAAAAATTTAATATCACCGTACTTACTTTGTTCCAAATCTGTGAATAAACTAAATCTTTCTTTACTGGACTTTGTTGGAGGCAAATTCTTAATATTCTGAACCTTTGGGCTAGCGCTAGTTTTCGCTACATTTCTTTTAGATCTTCCATGTCTCGGTGATGGACTTCTAGAAGGCGTAACAGGATCTAAACTAATCCTTTCAGTTTTACATGCTTTACATTGAGAAAAATGTAGCGAATTTTTCAATGTACATTTAGAACAAGACCAAAATTCACCCTTCTTCAATGTCATATCGTGATTTAGAGAAATAGATCGAAGTTTTGAACCATAACATGCCTCGCAAACCAGAGAACGTTCGCTGTTAACTAAAGTACACTTTTTGCATGTCCACTTTTGCTCTTCTGAAGGACTCTCAGCACCTTAAATAAATATTCATTTAAAATGATTAATGGCATATAAAGAACATTATATATATATATATATATATATATATATATTTGATTAATGAATGTGTTCCTAAGCAATATCAAAAAGTTAGGGACGATATTTTATGGGAGCATTAAAGCTTCAACTCCCTGATTGTTTTAGTATTACATGCGTATCAAATCTAGTAAAGTTTGTATCATAAGAACTTTTTAAGAGTAACGGGAGAGTATATGATGTGTTTGAATATTATCTGGATTGTAGTGTGATGTTTGTATTTAAAAAAATAGGGTTGCTTAATTCAAAATTAATTAAAAGTCAACGTGAATGTTCTAAAGCATTACATGGATTTTTATTTGTTATTCTTTATTCGTGATAAATGCACAAATACTTATATGTATAATTCCTTAGCAAAAATCAAATTTACGTCATTATCTCAAAGTAAGGACAATTGGATAGTTTGAAAACCAATCAAATATAAGGCCTTTTAATGATTCGTGATTTTTGAAAAATGCGATACTTGTTTAAAAAATGAGCCATTGGTACATTACAGGAGGTTGGAAAACAAGAAAGACCTAGCTTGGACATCTTCAGTATTGCTTGTGTTATATTTTAATATATTTAGGTTAGATACAATTCATAAAAAAAGCAAATATTTGTTACCTGATAATGTTTGAAAATCATCTTCTAGGTCTTGATCTAAAGTAGCAATTGGAACTTGTAGTTTTGAGTTGTTCCAGTTCGTAGACCTAAACACAAAAAAATATATCTTACTTACAGTTAGTTTAAAGTTTTTTTAATTATATCACAGTTCTATCTAAGTCGAGATGATCCCGTTGTAGGTAATGTTATCAAAAAACATTTTATTTACCTTCATGTCATGATTATGTAATTATTTCCATAAATTTAATTATTTCAGTAAAAAAAAAATCGTATCATTTGAATTTATAACATACTTATTAGATGAACCGGTAATACTCCTATCTTCAGTGACGGTAACGGTGCAAGGTTGATTTAAAGAAGGCGGGGACCTCAAACTTTTGCAAATATCACATTTATCTACACTAAAACCGTTGTAAGCGAATGAACACTGTCGACAAGTCCACCTTCTTTCATTTAAGGCCCAACTGGATTTGGTTGCATTGTTTTCTTTCATAAGCTGAATTCTGAAAATACAAAATTAATAATTACTTACTAGCACAAATTTCTTAAAGACATCTGACAAACTTGTATGGAAAGCATATTTTTGTTTAAAACTTGATAGCGTTTGTGATTAGTCAAATTCAATCCTAAATGGAATGATTTCTAAAGTTGGGACAGGAACCACTTCTGAAGTTGCGACATATAATACGGTAAGGTTAAAGACCAAAGTGGTAGAGTTAGAAGCTTGAAGAGTGATTCACATGAAATTAATACAAATATAAGTGAAAATGGAATGCTTATTAAGCGTTTAAGTTTTGTACTCTTTCTGTATTCCCAAACAAATTATTTCAATAAATAAAATATGATTCGATTTCGATGAAATCTAATATTTAAATATTTTCTTCCCCGATTATTACATTTAGGTAAACGGCAAATATCCGAATTAGTACCTTTTTATCTTGGAGCGTAACAGTGCAG